>OZ035962.1:111958733-112181233 GCA_964034945.1 Chrysopilus asiliformis | reverse complement strand
CATTTATAACCACACCGGATATGACGGTGATGCCGCCGAACAAAAACCAGAAAAAAAAACAATTATTTGTACACAATTTTTTCACATTTTGCCAATTCCACGATAAGTTGATTCGCCCCTATTTGGACAATTTTTTATCCTTGTGATTTCTTTTAATTAATTTTTGGGAAAAATGTGTCAGGGGATTTTGGACAACCGACCTTGGTAAAAGTTGCGGCTTTGAGCACGTTTTTTATTCACAATTTTGTGGTTAGCTTATGTGTTGTTTTAATATCAAAGTGTCTAATTTGAGGTTTTCACACTGTTATAGGGTAAAAAAGCTAATTTAGTATATGACTGTAGCTTAAATACCAAAAATCTTAACGATTTTAGAGATTTTCACTTTCGAAAGTGAGAAAAGCTAAATTCGTTGTATTCAATAATTTTTTACCGGGTAAGTGAGACATGGATATAAAAAAGCTTTTCCGTAAACTGATCGGAGAAAATTTGATCTGAATATTTCGAAAAAATTTAAATTTTAAATCACAATTTCTCGAAAAATTCCATGTTTTGCGATTAAAAATTACAGAAAAATTGCGGCATAGGTAATTTTTATGTTTTCACAAAGAGAATAGGTATTCAAAAATCTTTTGATTAAATATACACTTATGTCCGGTTGACATTAGGTTATTTGCCAGCTGCTAGTCAACATTATCTGGGAACTAGGGTACATCTAGTATAATTTCCGCTGATTTCGGAATTAGCTGGAAACTTCTAACTTTTTATCAGTGTTTTGTGCTAAAATAACGACGGCGAATAAATTTACAACCAGATATAAAAATTTATAGAATATAAAAACGGACTTCAGACTATAAAAATCACCTTTAAATGTTTTTCTAGCTTTAATTTGGTGGTTGTGATGTCAACTGCAAAATGTTAATGGTGTACTAATTAATAAGCGGCTGGCAACCAACCTATTGTCAACCAACAATTAAATTAGTAACTGCAACACTTTGTGATTTTCAATACACATAGGCTTGTCATAAAATTACCAAACACATTCCCCATTAAAGCGAAAAGGACAAAACTTGTTAAAAATCTTTTTCTGCGCTGCACCTTATCGGTATCTGCAGACCACTAGTGGGTACTCTTGGCATAGGAAAATCTTAGCTGAAACTATAACTTGCCAGCTTTCAAAAACTTGAAAACCAGTCGACCGATTGATCTGAAATTTTTGATCATGCTTTTCTATGGGACTGCTCAGATGGAAAACAGACTCTTTATTTTCCTTACCAAGTCAAAGCTTTTTTGTTTATTTTGTTAAAAAATGTAAAAGTTTTTAAACAGTAATAATACAATTTTGCTTTGTAAAGGGTCTTTCAATAAGGACATAACAATTTTGTATTTTAATAAAAACGCACCCTAAAACTGTTATTATGTTCTGGCAATGCTAAAACGTCAGTCAAGGTTTACATTTTTGTCATGGTGAAGTTCACGAACGAGTAATGCCACACAGCTGGTCAAACAATTGATCTATTGAAGGAGAAGTTCGGTAATTGTGTAATCTCAAGAAATGGTCCGGTCGAATGGCCACCTCGCTCATGCGATTTAACGCCGTTGTATTTCTTTTTATGGGGTTATGTTAAGTCGTTGGTTTATGCCAACAAGCCAACAACGTTAGAGGAGCTCAGGAACAATATCGATCGCGAAATTGCCAACGTTCCGGCCGATATGTGTGGAAGAGTGGTGGAAAATTGGCTCCAAAGAATCAATCAGCAAACGTGCTCTCGGTGGCCATATGAACGACATCGAATTTCATACTTAAATGTAACATGTCCACTACACCTGGAATAAATTTCAGCCCGATATCTCAATTATTCTGTGTTTTATTTAAATACAAAATTGTTATGTCCTTATTGAAAGAACCGATAAGTCCATTTCGTAATTTCATTTTGCAGTTTCAAAATTCAAATGTAGATACCATACTTTTTAAAAATAAATTTTTATGTGCCTATAAACTCAAAATCAACAATAACACACAATGACTATATTAGTTATTCCATTTGTAGCACAAAAAAACAAATGTTCACTGATTAATTAATCCATTTGAATTTAAAAAAAATATTCTCAATGAATTCATTTTAATTATACACAAGATCTTTATTGGATTTATTTGTATTGGCTCTGAAAAGGTTTATTAATTGAAATATGATCGGAAAAAATCTAAAATCGGTTTTTTTTTTTGTTTGCAAATAATTTCAATACGGTTTTTTCCTATGCCTATTTAGAATATCGAATTTTATACCCATATGTACTAAATACTCGTATGTAAAGTTGATATGGAATTGTAGATTTCCCATGGGATAATTGAGGTGAATATGCCAAATGGCATATAAAATGACCATATGAAATTTGAGTATTGCATACAGCATAGTATGGAGAAAATAGATATTTGTATGTCCATTTAAAACATTGATTAGTCTAACTATGACTTCATTATGCAGTCAGTATGCAGCCGAGTCGACCTATTTCTGAGGTCTATATGAGCAATTAAAAATTAAAATTTTATTACATTTTGAAGGGAATATACTATTGAAATGATTCAATCATGGAAATAATAAAATCTAATTGATAATAATCAATAGTTTTCTATGATTGGGAATGATGGTAGACTTTTTTATACACTTTCAATAAATTTTTCTTTGGGATAAGTAAATATGTTTTAAATACTCTAGCCTTATTTTGATCAACTTCCACGTATCCGATTGACTTGAAATTTTGCACAAATATACAGTTCAGCGGGACATTTAATATTATGAAGCCAAAATTTCAAAATTCGCACCGAAAGATGCTGTAAAAATAACAAAGTCATCTTTTTTCTTAAACACTCGAAATTTTACACAATTGCGCTTTTCATGAAGAGGAAGGCTAAGCTTTTAAACGGGGAAAAATCGGACCACTCCTTCCGCTTGCCCCCACACAAACAAAACAGTTTTTCGCACTTTTGTTCTAAACGGTTAGTCTTACAAAAACAATATTTAGAGAAAATGTATTTAAAATAAGATTTTACATAACTTTTCCGTACATAAAAATTCAATTAGTCCATTGATTCCCCCCCCCCCAGACAAATGAAAGAGTTTTGTGCGATATTCTCGAGAACGGTGCATCGTATTGAGAAATCTATAGAGACAAAATGTATTTAGATCATAATTTTACATAATCGTTCCATACATCAAAATCCAATCTTCTATCCTAATATAGAGTATCTGTCGATTGCCCTGTGGCAATTGTAGCTTTTCTTATGTTTTGAAAATATACACAACAAAATTATTTTATTCTTTTGACTGCATTTAGAAAGTGTATATAATGTTTCAAAAAACTTGTTTTTACGCCTATTTTTTATCATTTTTTTTTTGTTGTTTGCTCATAGAAATTACGGTTTTTTCTTGTTAGTTTGTAAAATGAGCCATGAGCATATTTTTCAAAAAATTACCTAAGAACCGAATAAAAATGCACGGAAGGTTTTTTCTAAATTTTCTAAATTTCTCGGAAACATCTTTCATATAAACAAAATTTTGTTTATACTTGTCAAAACGTTGTCGTCGAGTAACTTTATAAATCGTGCTACAAAAATCACTCAGAAATTCACACCGATATCCATCTGGCCATTAATTTTAAATCGTGTCGCCAAAAATCCACACATTCGGGATACAGAATGTTTCCGTCTCGACACTGTCACTGATTTTGAATATCTTAATATGTGCACATTAATAATTCTGTTAAAATTCGATTGTAATACATTCCAAAACAATATCAGATGGCAAGCAAAATTCCTCTTGAAAGGATGATATTTGAAAAAAAAAAGATTCTTTTTAACAATTCGAATCACAATCGAATTTAAAAACTGATTAGGATCTCCCAGAAGTAAGAAACGAAGCAACAATGGTTACTATATCTAATATAACGATAATAATAACAAGACCATCCGTGAAGAAGTCGTGAATGTCGCCGCCATAGGACAAATCTTACATGTAAGGAGCTAAGGAGCCGAAAGGGGTTTTTAACTGGCCTCCCTAACTTTGCTTCTGGCTGTCTTCGATAAAGTCGACAACTCCTCTCGAGATATGTTACCGACCAGTGATAATAATCGCCAAGATTAGCATAAAAATTTTCGCTAAATGCTTGTTCTGCATAAAATTGAGTATCGTTTCTGTGTAAAATTGGGCTTTTATTTCTTTTTGTTTTTCTTTTTTTCTTCTTCAACTTTTTTCTATACGTTCAATTTGTGCTTAATATGCTCGTCCGACTTTGTATTGTTTCTTTTTCACAATTACTTCTTTTTAACTCTTTTAATGCTGTTTGGATGGTCATGAGATACGGAGTATCATTTATGGTGTGGCGCATATACCTATTTATAAAAGGCATATCGAATCGAAAAGGACAATCCGCGACATGTTTTCATGTTGTTGATCGCAACAAGTCCGATCTTCCAGAATTAAATTCATGCTGTGCCCTCGAGGGTGTTAAACACGGCATAACATTATCGCTGTGAGATGAATGATAAACTATGGGCACCGATTGACTGGTTTGTGGCCAAAGTCGATTCTCTTCTCTGCCCTTAATCCATTAAATCAGCCACGAATCAAGCGTACCTGAGATTCGAATTAACATCTAGAAATTGAAACTGACATTTAGACCCGGAGGAACAGAACAAATTACAATTTATTTGGAAGTCAAACGAAGGACACTATAAAATGTTGAAGGTGTCACATGAACATTTTATGGCTTTTCGCGTATTGTTCTGGACATAGTTTTTTTTTATTGAGTTATGCGTAGGGTGACCATAATTATTTTGAGTCAATCCGAAACTATATGAGCAGAGTGAGAGGGAGGGGGGGGGAGGAGGAGGAGAGGGAGGGAGGGGGAGGGAGCGTAGCTTAGACGGAACACAATAAATTTTATACAGAAATTTCTAAAATAGAATGTTTCAAATCAAGAGCTATACAGTAGTAAGTGAAAATTAACCTAATTTTTTTTTGTGAAAATCGTAAAAATACCAATCACAAGAAATACGCCGCAGTCCAAATTTTTTTTGGCGCGGCAGGCGACAAAAATATAATTTGGAGTTTCCTTCAGCCGAAATAGAGTACATGTCTAATAGAGTTCCTCCAGCCGAAATATAGTGATCGATTTTTCTACGGTTTCATAAACTGTAACACTATTTGTTTCTTCATTAACCCTGAAATTTCTAAGTTTTAAAAAAGTACATGCGAAAATGTTCGATTTTAGCTGTTGTCACTTTAGGGGATTCCAGTACAGCACCACACTCTCGCCGAATGCGCGCAACTCACGGCGACCGCGAGTAGAAATGAGCATTTGCCTAGATCTGTTAGCGCGGTATTACACACGGCAACTTTCGGGCTTACTTAAGCCGATTTTCGGGAGAAACGACTGCGGAGGGAAAAGTTGCCACTCGAAATCATGGCTTATCGACAATCTGCATACATGCAAAGCGTGTGAACCGGTTTGGGAAAGTAGTAGGCAGAAATCATTTCCGTTCTGACCGTCAGCAGGCAAAGATCTTGGGAAGTATATGAGCAGCAGCAATTTCAATGGTTTGAGTCCACACACACACATGTAAACTTGTGTAGCATATGCAAACAGGATTGGCTTATTTAAGCCACAAATGTAAGCACATTGGCTTATTAAGCCCAAAAGTTGCCGGCTTAAATAAGCCAAGTGTAATATCGGACTTACGATTCGGCTGACTTTGGCAACATTCGGCTTGAGTCGTATGAATCTGCCCCGACCAATCTCGCCCTAAATTAGTTCAGTTTTATGTTTGACTTTGTAGGGAAAACAACTAAAATTATGAAGTAGAATAACTGCCAAATCCGAAAATTTTTGAATTTCTGAAATGTTCGAGATATGGAATTTGTGATATGAAAAAAAACTGAAGCAGCGGCACCAATTTCGGGGGATTTTTTGTATTTTTTTTATCCAATTATGCGCGCTCAAGAACTTAGCCTAGCCATTTATGAGAAACGTAACTATAAAAAAATTCAATCCCTTCGAAAGTTATGGTGTTCATGGACAGACAAACCGACAGATAGATGGACAGGCAGACAGACAGACGGACATGCGGAAATTAAAACTTCTTGTCATCCCAAATAACCCTGGTGTAGTTCATTTTCGTGTCCGATGATTGGTTCGATCCATTACAAACGGTATACTAAATCTAATATACCCCTATATTATTATACGAGTATATCATATAGAGTATAAAACCCATGCAAGGACAAGTTCTACCCTTGAACCTATAAATATTTAACGACTTTCTAAACATTTGTTTTAACTTTAGAAAAAAATGAACAAAAATCAATAAAGATTATAAATTAATGTGGTTGGTATTCTTTGATTGAGTTCTTCCGAGTCAATTTGATAGAGCTGTTACCTCCAATTATAAGTTTTAATCCAAATCAAATCAATAGAAACACCAATCGATGTGCATTAATCTTTGATTTTCTCTCTCCGCTTTCAAACCACAGGAGGTGTCCAATGGCTGCTAACTCGAATAATTGGTCAATATATCACCGATGGGACACTCTTCTATGTGTCTAACTCGAAAAGGTAATTTCCAAATGTCTCTTTCGCCTTAAACTCAAATGATTGGTAGATTACTGCACCTAAATCCTGACTATTAATCCGGTTCAATAGTTGTTCGTCGCCTCCCAAAAAAAAACCCTTTTTCTTTGAACTCGTGAACTCATTCGGAAACTTTAAGATGAACACGTCGTGCACAGGATGTCATACGTTTTCAATTTAAATCAAGATAGTGGTGAAGAGAAATTCCAATTACTACAAATTAGTTAAACTAAAATTCTTTCCCCACGGGATATTTATTAGTGGCATCCGTACTGAGCGACTTACAAAAGACTCATAAATTTCATTTATGGATTTTCCTAAGGGTTTCTATTAATTTGTGTTTTTGTCATAAAATATATTAATGCCACACCATGCATCACGAAATATTAAAACAAACACCAGAAAGCATAAAAAAAAAATTACTAGATGAGCGACCTTCATAGAAGCACGGGATTACCAGGAAACGAAAAAAAGGAAAGATGTAATCTTAAGATATGAATTTTTGACTACTTGTTATCACAACGCAATGAAAGAAGTAATTTCGATTGAAAAATGCAGTCTAGTATTTTAAGTGCTGAAAGATTAAGTGCCAGATAAACTCAATTTCGGTGACAATAATTGACTACGATGAAATTCGAATCATTCCCTTAAAATATTAAAGAGTTAAGGAATTTCTACTATCACCAAGTGGCAAGAAATTCTTCAGTCTGTTTGAACTCCTACTGCAAGATTTAAGATTTCACAGAGAATATCATGAAACCTTTTCTGCAGACGGTTTCTAATTTATCGATGGCCTTTTCGGTATCAGGTAAAATCGATAAATTTATAGGTTCTACCATGGGAGCAATATTCCGAGATTGACCACACCTAAGGAAATTTAGTGTTGTAGTACACGTCAGATAAACGAATCTCTTCTACTGTTTACTCTTGTGATTTTATTTACTTTGATAAGAAGCAAACTAAAGATAACAAAAATATTGGCACGATATCAATTTCCAATACCAATAAAATTATTATTTTTTTTTTCTTTTCAAAATGTATTAATATAGATATATTTTCGGAATTTTGAGATATTCCTGACACACGAAACTACAGAAATATGTTATATTTTACAAGACGTGCTTGAAATTTATTCAATCCCGAAAAAAAAAAAAACTTTGGGAGGCTTCGAAATTTGATTTGGTTCTTATTTATTTTTTGAAGCCAATACCGATTGAAATTCTTCAAAAAATATGTTAAGATATTTTCCTAAACCATTTTTTTTATGTTGTCATGAATTATATTTTTGTGAAGCCGAATTTAAGAAGCAGGCGTGACCATATTTATTTTGGGTGAATCCGGAAAAAGATGAGCGTTGGGCGGTTGGGGTAGAAGGATAGTTAAAACGGAACACTAACGAAATAATGAGTGTGCCACAGGTAACATTTTTTAGACATTATGAGGCGCAATTATTTAAAACAAGAGCTACAAAGTATCAAGAAAACAATTAAGTAATTCATGAAGATTTGCAACGGAAATTATAAAAATTCCAATAAATAAAAATGCACCCCATGCTAAATTTTTCAAGACACATTCGCCCTTTCGGAAAAATCGCTGAAAAATTGCGCCGCAGGCAAAAAAAAGTAATGATCAATAGCCTCCACTCAAAGTAGAGTTGGTTGTGCTTATTTAGTGATTGTTTTGTATGTCGTTTATTAAATTATTAAAACTCAATCGAAAAATCCGAAATAAAATTTTAGTTTCCGAGACTAAATTTTGGACACTTTTTTTTGGTTCCGGGACTCTTTCGACTTATCTGGGACGTATGGTCGCCTTAATAATGATGCAAAACTGGAGGACATCGGCACGCGAGCGAGACCTCTGGCGAGATACAATGTGCCAGGAAAACCGGGTGTAGCCCCGAATAAGAAGAAAAAGAAGTTAGGCACGTTTTTAATTGAGGCGTTAAAAGCTAGAGTGGACCAACCCACATGTCGAAATCGTGATTTTTTTTGTGTTTGAATCACTATTGCGAGTGAGTTTTTAGATAAAAATGTTTGGATGCACAAAAGAACATTTCCACATTGAGTAATAAAGTCCACAGAAATTTTTTTTTCCAAAAATTTACAGTCAATAATAGTACAAAAGTGGAAAAGCTTCAAAAACTCGATTATGTGGCTTGGTCCACTCTAGCTTTTAACGCCTCAATTTAAAGCGGCTTTGGAACTTTTCGCAAAAAAAATAAATTGTAATTGGCTTCTTGTAGAAAAGTTTAGCCTATGCTAGGCGCGCGTTCACCTGCGTTAGGAGAAGTAAAAGTGTGTCAACTTGTGGCGGGAGAAATTTAAAAATTAAACTTGCAGCAAGTATAGTAGGGTGTAAGAAGTTGCATGGGTTGACCTGAGAGAGGTATGTCGACGATGTAATGTCATATAGTGGATAACGCAGTGTGCCTGCAACACACTCAGAAAAATGTCCAGGTCAACTTTTTGTCAGGTTAACTCTGACCTTACAGAGGTGTCTGTAAGCCAGCTAGCGGTCAGAGTTAACCTATCTAAGGTCAAACCGTGCAGCTCCCAATGCCCTACTTCACCTGCTGGTGGCTTAATTTCAGAATTTTTCCGGTCACAGGTCAACGCAAGTTTTACTTTCCCACATGCAGGCGAACGCGCGCCTGCCCGAGGCCAATTACGCCGTATGTAGGTCGTCGAGTAAGCCTCCATTTTTCTGAGTGCAGGCCAGAGTTGAATTATCAAAAAGTTGATTTGGATCAGCTATATTATTTTCCTGAGTGTAAATTTTTTTTAGGTGTATAAAATACTTTTTTCCAAGTATTTAAGTTTCAAATAATAAACTAAATTTTCCACACAAAAATGTTTAAACATTTTGTTTGACATTTTGTTGAAAGAGACGTCATTTGAATGGATGCAGATGCTTTTACATTACGACAACTATAAGAACTTTGTATGAACTGCAACAAAATGTTTATATGCTAAATGGAAAAATTATGGTGTACTGTAGAGTACCTACCTAATAACACACATCTTTTCATATGAAATCCCTCCATCATATTAAATCTTAATTATGTTGAATCTCAGTCGCAAATGTGAAAACGCTCTAAAATGTGTGCACAGCAAGCAAATAATAAATTTAAATCTTTTTGTCGCATATGTGAGCATAGGTACAGATAGACGAAACGAAAACTAGTGGCACTGGAAATTTTTTAATGAAATTTACAGCTGGAAAGTGTTTTATTCCACCAACGTGAAGGATGTTCCATATGAAAATCGTTTTGTCGTCACCGTCATAACATATGAATGAATACTTTTGTTTCAGAGAATTTTATTCGTATACTCTAGCACATTATAATAAAAAAAACTACTCTCGTACACACTCATATGGCAAATAATGGAAGAAAATGTTACAAATTTATATTTTTCTTATGCCGGAGACTTCTTGAATTTTCTTATCATTCATTCATGCCGCTGAGTATGTGTATTTCGAATGTTTTTCTCGTTGAATGGTGTCTGAGAACACTTTTATGCTCGTTGGTATAATGCAGGTAGTCTTCCTACCATAAATCTACCCAGAAGCTACAGCTAAGAATCCTAGAAGCAATGCAAGGACCTAGGATTGTGATAGAGAGGAATAATGTTGGAATGCTTGAGGATGTGCTTCTCGTGCCATCACTTTATAGAATTTTGACCCATTTCATTGTTATGCCAAAAATTCTGAAGCTATTTTGTGAATGCATTTTATACGTTTTACATGACCTGTAATGCACTTGCAAGTGAAATTACTTGATTGAGGCCCTTAAACATTGAGAGCACAATTTTTCGCTAGAAAACTCTGAATAATAATGGGAATTGTTTAAAAACTCATTAAAAACATGTAAATAATAATTTCCAAGATTTCCTCAGAAGAAAAAAAAACAAAGAAAATAAATATCTTCTTTCTTTTATTTACTTAGAAATAGGAATGATTTAAAAGGCACGCAGAAGAGAAATTAAATATTTACAGATTTTATTTTTTAAATTTCAATAAGATTTTTGGCAAATGTAGCAGACAGACTTGTTGGTCAATTAGAATTTATTTTTCAACAGAAAAAACACTGGATTTTTTTAAATTTATTTTAGATTTTTATGAACCTTTAGAATAAATTAATTTCGTTTTCGTTTCCCTCTTTACCCTATTGACAATAAGAACTCAGAAACACAAACCTACTAAATATAAAAAAAAATATTATTCCTCTACGTGTTAATTCATTGGTGTGCCTGTTCAATGTCGGATTTGTTTTAAGTGCCGAAATTGAAAATTTATTTCAAGTTCATCCAACAAAGTTGTTTTATAGACCCATTAGGCTCGTCCATGATAACTTATCTAATCAAACCGCTTGTACTTCTGGTTACATTCACATACAAGAAATCGACAAAGTCATGTGAAAAAGAGTTCAACCGACAGCACATTGCAACTGCAGGCCAACATCATGAGAACATAAAACGTATAGGGCAACATAAGAAAGAATTTCTTAAGATATTCACCAGATCGAGTTAATTTGAATTTTTTTCAAATTCATAAGGCATAATAAAAGCAATATTCTATGTTGTTTTTTCAGTTAACATATTCAATATCAATTTTGAATAATAAAATTTGTTCTATGCTCATAAAATAGATAAAAATTGATTTTTTATTGAATTTTCGGTAATTACGCTTCCTAAAGGAGGATTTTTTTTGGTTAGTTGTGAAATGACTATGTACTTGCATAGAATTTTGTGATTATACCCGTATGGTGAAACCAAAGGGTATATTAAATTTGCCTTACCGTTTGTAACGCCAAGATCCCGTCATCACACATAAAAATGAATTACACCAGTGTGTTTAGAATGATAAAAATAATTAATTTCTGCATGTCCGTCCGTCCGTCCGTCTGTCCGTCTGTCCGTTTGTCTGTCAGTCTGTCTGTCAGTCTGTCTGTCAGTCTGTCTGTCCGTCTGTCTGTGGCGCGGATTGCGGGCGCACGGATTGAGCTAGAGACTTGAAATTTTGCGCAGATCCGTTTTTCGTAAAATGCGAGGCTAAGTTTGTTAATGGGCAAAAATGGACCATTAGGGGGGGTACCCCCCATACGAACGAAAACGGTTTTTGTGAATATCTCAAAAACTGTGCATCTTATCAAAAAAGAGCAAGAACAAAAGTTATTTAGGATATTATTCTACATAAAACTTCCATACATCAAAATCCGATTGGAATAAATTTAAAAAAATCTTATTGGAAAGTTTGACTAAAGTGGAATTTTGGTACAACTGTTCGAATTTTGATACGAATATCACCATACGGGTCTCCAATGATTGCCAGATTGGCAATTATAGCTTTTGTTATGTTTTTTATTGTATTTTATCTGCTGCATCTTTTTCAACTAAAGATTCTAGAATTTTTTTTTATGATAATCAAATTTTAAAATTCTGAAGTGATTTGGTAACAATTCGACTGATTCAAAAAAATGTTTCCGTTTAACACTGTTAAAATTTTGGCAGAATATTTGGAATATCAAAAATCAGAGAATCAGAGAATCAGAGATGCAAGCCGATTTTTCGAACCGAACCAAAAACCACTGACCATTGGGCCGCTTCCACATAAATGAGCATATGCTTATAATTAGGGTAACAATAATTTTTGGGCGATGTGGATGGCTAAAACGGAACACAAATGAAACAACAAAACCCAAGCAACCAGATAAGGCATAATGCCTTAGATTAGGGCGTGATGTCTTAAAAAACGACCAATTTTAAGACACCACGCCCTAATATAAGGCATTATGCCTTATCTGGTTGCTTGGTAAGTGCATAGACAACAAATCTTTATTTAGATGAAAAGCAATTAAAAATAAATAAGAAATGTGCGCCGCAGGTGAAATATTTGAAACAGTATGCGGCGCTTAGATTAAACCACAAGCTACGAAGTCCCAAGCAAAATTTAATTTGATTTTTTTGCGGTCTTTTCGTTCTAAAAATAATGGCAACAGGTATTGTAAAAGTACTTTTGTGAGAAATTGTTAAAAAATGCGCCGCAGGTTCATGCATCCTTTGTGGAAAAATCTTGAAAAAATGTGCCGCAGGTGAAAAATTGTGATTTACAGCAACCCCCAGTCAAAGTTGAGTTCTTTTTAGCATATTTAGTGATCGTTTTTTTAGAGTTTGAAAAATTATATCACTAAATTGAGTAATCCGGGACAAAAGTTCAGTTTTCGGGATTGCCGTAGGTATTCCGAGACGTGAATTACCACCCAACTGCCTGGAATGCCTGTAGTGTAGATCGTACCAAATTTCAACTGTTTATAACAAACCACCTGGAATTTGGAGGTGTCAATAAAGATTTTTTTGCTTCAAAGAGGGTGCCCATAAAATGCATATATTTGTTGAAACGGGGCCTGTGGTGTGACGGAAGGTACAAAGTTCAAGTCAAAAATCCCCATAAAAACAAGACATAGGTGAGGAGAGGAGTGGCAAAATTCACGTTTAAACAAAAGTTCAACTAAAGCTTTAAAAATCCATACCAAAAGATCAGTATTGCGAAATAGTAGAGAATTTTATTCATAAATTTCCGGAAATTGAAACTTTAAGGAAGCGAGATTACAACAAGGACATTCACTAATGTTCGCAATGGAATTACATTTTATATCATATCTTATCGCACGTGAATGGATCTTGCACATAATACAAAAATACTAAAAGACATCTGCGTTCCGTTTTTACGAGACACCTTTGGCTCCTTTTCAATAGTGTCGCGTCGACCACGAAGAACATTTCTCCGTATTTGAAATTTTTTGCACGTCTCAGGCGTCGCTAGCGTTCATCCCGCACAGCACTTGTTACAACAAAAAGTTCAGATGGGAATTTTTCTCAATTTTAATGTTGTTACATTACTTTAAGACTATTTCCATGCTACTTTGTTTTTCCGCATGTCTATCGGGTTCTATTAGGGGGGTCTGATGGTGGATTGCTTTTGTCTATGGGTTGGATTTCATTGTATTTTCTCTATGCCGGATCTACAAAGTATTAATACTGTTTCTCGTTTTTTTTTATTTGGCAACATTGGTTGTTATTCCGTTGCGGTAAGCCGCTAAATACCCTTCGTGGTGGTTTTTCGTCTTTTCTACAACTTCACTCTATTTCAGTGTTTTTCGTTTTGTTTTTGTCATACATTGATATCGATTTTCTATTCGGGGAAATAATAAAAAAGGCAAAAATATGCAGCCCGTTGAGTACATAATCCTATTACTGGCAACGAAACAGAATCGTTAAGCTTACTCACCCAGGGTACATTAAATGCAATTTAGTGCTTCAAAAGTCGGATGTTAAAAACGGACGTGTCTCAATTTTCTTTTACTTGAACTTTGACACCTTAACCGAATTTTCTAATTTTCTAAACGTATTAAGTTTAGCCTTGAATCGCTTACAAATCGCTTGCATTGAGCTCAAATTACAAATAAACGGAAATTATACATCAAAGTTAACCAACTTGTGACCGAATGAAAGCGGCATTATATTAGCATATCAATTTACAATGCGAATTTAAGTATGACGGTTTTTGATATTTAAATAAAATTCATGAATGCTCACGGAATCAATAAAATTTAGATTGTATCTGTTTGAATAATCCGATTGAAGACTGCTTTAAAAATTGCCAAAAAACCAAAAGATTTTGATTGAGACTTTCTTTTTTGATGTCTACTAATTCAAATTATACCTATTTAGTGTAATTATGTTGTCACTGCCTACATTAAAGACATAATTTCTGGACTTAATTTATATTTTTTACATATGAAATGTGGGTGGGCATTTCATTTTTGTTTTATTATTTTTATCACCCACACTCTAGAAAATTTTATTGTAATTTTACCCCTATTATCGTAGGAAACCATTTTCCTACGATAATAGGGGTGAAATTACACCGAGTCGTAATGGCTTAAAAGCTATGCATTTTTACTCATTTTGTGGCGTACAAAAGCCTCTTTTACGGGGGAACTTTAAGCTAAATAAGAAGTAAACGTACAATACGGGTGTAATTTTACGACATGGATGTTTAAAATTACCACATTTTTGTTGTAATTTTCCTCCTATTTGGTAGCAAAACCGCGTCTTAAAGGTGTAATTTTACGACATTTTTTGTTTAAAATTACACCGAAAATGGTATTAGAATTTCTCGGCTTATACGGTCTGCAAAAACAAAAATATTATATTATTTTTGCGGATGTTTTCACATCCAAATTTCCCGGGCATGTCTGCCATGTGGCAGGCGCCACACAGGATTTTGGTAGAGTAAAACTCGATTGGAGTATTTATACTCCGATGCCACAAACCTTATGCGAATTATAATGTTAAGGTTAAATTGTCCGTACAATAATGCAAAAATACCCTGCGAGCGTGTTTTTACACCAAAATGAGAGTAAAAATACGAATATTGGTCGAAATTTTACGCAAGGTTTAAAATTACCCTATTTCTAGTGTAAGATTAATGTTTTTTGGGTGATTTTACAACTTAATTGGTGTGCGAGCTAAATTCTGATTTTTTTTTCGAAATTTTACGACGTTTTTGCAAATTTACCCCGTTTTAACCCCATTTTTCGGTTTAAATTCAAATTCATTTTCTACAGTGCATATATAAATATGACCTATAGCCCGAAAATTGTAAAAAAAATATCAGTTGCGATCAACACAAAACTTTCCTCTGCAATATTTAGTTTCGGAAAAAATGTGTGAAAAATAATGGTTTTTCCCAAACATCTCGAGAGCCGTTAAAGGTATGTAAAATCTATTGAAGGAAAAAATTGCAGGAAATATTATTTTCTTTGAATTTTGTTATAGCTTCCGAGAAATTTTCGAAAAAACCTAATTTTTTTGAAATATGTTAAGAACCGTTAGAAAATTGAAGAAAATTTTATTTCCTATAAATTTTATTGCATACATTTTTTCATAAAAATGCATAGTTTTCGAAAGATTTTCAAAAGGCTGATTTTTCTCAATTTTTTTCTTGAGTACCGTTAGAGATAGAACATAACAAAAGCTATTATTGCCAATCTGGCAATTATTGAAAACCCGTATGGTGATATTCGTATCAAAATTCGAACAGTTGTACCAAAATTCCACTTTGAAGTCAAACTTTCCAATAAGATTTTTTAAAATTTATTCCAATCGGATTTTGATGTATGGGAGTTTTAGAATCATATCCTCTAGAATCATATCCTAAATAACTTTTATTCCTGCAGTTTTTTGATAAGATGCACCGTTTTTGAGATATTCAGAAAAAAAAGTTTTCGTTCGTATGGGGGGTACCCCCCTAATGGTCCATTTTTGCCCATTAACGAACTTAGCCTCGCATTTTACGAAAAAACGGATCTGCTCAAAATGGCAAGTCTGTAGCTCAATCCGTGCGCCCGCAATCCGCGCCACAGACGGACAGACGGACGGACAGACGGACGGACGGACAGACAGACGGACATGCAAAAATTTATTATTTTTATCATTCTAAACATACTGGTGTAATTCATTTTTGTGTGTGATGACAGGATCTTGGCGTTACAAACGGTAAGGCAAAGTTAATATACCTTTTGGTTTCACCATACCATACGGCAGCGTTTTCCAAACTGGGAGGCGTGGACTAGTCTAAGGGGAGGCGCGAATATTAGCCAGTATTGACAAAAAAAAGTGCACCTGCAGCTAATACAATACGTAACATATAGGTACATATTAACTACTATGCTGCTGATGCTACCCTATGGAAGAGAGGCGCCATATGATCAATTATTTTTAAGGGAGCCGTGGTAAAATAAAGTTTGGAAACCACTGCCATACGGGTATAAAAAATATATGGGAGGTACCCGTTACTTCTCCAAAAGTTGATAGAAAACCACGACAAAAAATTTGAAGTCGGTAGGTCGACGCGTTCTCGAGTTATTTAAGATACGTAAAACGGACAGAACGACAGAGAAATTCACGGATATCTTCATAATTTTGCCTGAAACGGATTTCTATTCGCCCCCCTTTTCCGGTTCGGTCCCCGTCATGAATACAATACTTTCCCTCTATAGAAGAGGAAAGTAAAAAAAATTCAAGAACCGCTTTTTTCGTAGAATCTATACAACCCAAACGTTAACAGAGTGCTTACTACAAGTATTTGGGATTTAACTAACAAAAAGTAATAAAGATCTTCGATGATAAGCTTATGAAATTGCCAATAATACTCAAAGGAATCGCCAATAAAACTGAATACTTCAAAATAATACCGACAGTTTAAATCGTTTAAATCCACTTAAAATTCAAATCAAGTTACACATAACTTTAATATGACGAAAATTTGAATTTCGTGATATTCGATCTTTAAAGTTTTTCCAATCGCTGTTTCAATTTCCTTTCAGTGGAAAAATTTGACTCGTTTTATAATGTCCCCAGAAATAAAACGTTTTATATTTCTATCCGATTACGGAAATTTCGATTGGCACACAGGAAACATCTCCTACATGTCATATTGGCCATTGGGGAAAAGCGAATCCGTGGACACAACATTTGGAAATTTATGAGTCAATCAATGACACATGAAAGCCTTACAAATTTCAAAGATAACTCGTTTAATAGACGATGAACGTTTTACGTTTTCGGTGTTCTCCCGAAGAAGAAAGTCCGCTGGACTCTAATGCGACAGTCACCGATTTGCCGATAGAATGAAACATAATCCCATTCTACGAAAGTGTGCGAATGCGCCCCAGAAACCGCATTTAGTTAACTGCATCTATGAGTATCTAAGTAATCTATCAATCTGTATACAACACTATGGGGATATCGATTACTGACTTTGAATACCCTTTCCGCCCGATTAAGTTACAATGTTTCAATGTCACTTGAAACTATTGATTTACTTTCTTGTTCTTAGCCATCGACGGCATTAAACAAGTAGAAAAGTTAATTTCGTTGAAGAAAGCAACAAAGTAAAAAAAAACCCTTTTGGGAAAAAAACAACCTTTCTTAAAATCACAAAAGTCATCATTGAAGTTGACGTTGACGTTGATGTTGAAAGTCACCGAAATTTCACTACACTGTGGTCATTACTGATTCAGAGTTCAGAAAACTTTGTTAAAAATGTCATCGCGTCAGTCATGGCTCTTTACATTAAAACTACATGAAATTCCTTGAGTGATGGCATCCCAGTCTAAAGTGTTTACCAAGCACTAATTTTAATATGCAGCCACGCGCAAGAGTATTTAGGCAAACATCTCATTGGAGTAGTTTGAAAACAAACATCAAAATTGGTAATGCCCTGTAAGGAAAAGGGTTTTTGTCCATAAAAAAAAACTCCAAAGTAAATACTGATTTTCAACTGAACTTTTTATGATTTACCAGTAAAGATAGAAATGGGGAAAAAGCGAACGAACGAAAGGCTTTGGAGAGTTACAAACATTTACGGAAATTGACTATGGAATTCAGCAGACTAACTATAAATGTTCAACTGTGAAATCGAATTTTCAGTTTTTGACGACTAAACCACCAAAACCGCCATCCATCCATTTATCCATTAGATTTTAGCATGAAGTGTTTTTATCAAGTGGATGAGTGTTATGAAACAAAACTTCACAAATTTTGTAAAATATTCAGTTGAATTAAAATATTTTACTGATCAACAAAATACGTCATAATTGTCAGGGTGGAGAGAGTAAGGGGTGGGACTGCGGTAGTGTCTCGTGGTACAAAATTCAAACTAAAATCGCAAGAAAGCCTGACGACGCGGGGAGCGAGTTCGAAAAAGCGAAAGTTAGTGTAACGCATTTTATAAACCCCACTGATCACATTTTATGTTAAAAAAATTTTTTTTTATCTTACAGAAAATGATTAATGTGAAGACAGGGTTTCGGGTCTTTTTTTCTTAAATTTTAAGAAAACTCTTATGCAGACCATTTTTTAGGATTTGACATAATTTTTCTATACATCAATATTGAATAACACAATTTCAAACATACGAAAGAAGGACCAGAAATTCAGAGTCTAGTACTCTGAACTCATCTGAAAACACGAAACTCAAAATTTCAGTCCAATCGGTGGAGTAGTTTTCGAGTAAAAGGTTTTGAAACCAACTAAATTGAATAATTTTCTAGGTCCAGAATGTATAGAGCAAAAAAGGTAATCTTATTATATTTACCACAAGTTAGACTTACATTGTTTCTTAACCTCTTGTGCCATCTTTGATAAAATTGTGGTAAACAAATAACAAATATTGGCCAAGACTCGTTTAAAAAGCTGCGAGGAATTGTCTATAAAAGGTGTCACGCTAATTTTTTCCTTTCGTAGCCCTCTTCTCTTTTCCCCTCTACCCATACAATCGAATTTTTCGCGAAAACCGTTCGGCTGATTGAATTGAAATTTTAGTCCATTGTATGAAAAATGGTTATAGCTAACGTTACTTTTCTAAAAGTTGGCAGAGAATTATGATTTTTGTAATACTTATTTACAAAAGATTTCAAGTCGCTAGCTCGACGTGTTCTCTAGTTGTTCAAGATACGTACAACAGACCGACAGAGAGATTCACGAACATCCTCATAATTTTGCCTGAAACGGATTTCGTATGGATCAGAAATTTTCTATCTGCCCCCGTTCTCAAGTCGGTATACGTCATGAATACAATAGTTTCCCCCAATAGAATAGGAAAGTGAAAAATTGTCCCTAATTGAAAGGTACAACTAGACCGAATTCCTAGATTTAAGGAACTACAGGGTGGGCCAGAATAGACGCGGGGGTTTGAATTCTTTATAAATTTTTTATTTTAGCGAAACCTATAATTTTTTTTTTCAAATACATGTAGTTGATTGATGGGGAATATTTTTGGTCTAAACATTGAAAATTATATCCCGCAAGTGGTGGCCATTTTCTGCTTCGCAAATCCGTGCTCTTTCCAAGACATTTTCCATAACCTTTCGTGTTATGGCCTCAATTTCACTGCGAATGTTGGTTTTCAATTGGCTGATGGTTGTTGGCTTGTTGACGTACACCTTTTCTTTCAAATATCCCCAAAGGAAACAATCTGGAGTCGTTAGATCAGGTGAACGCGGAGGCCAATTGAAATCGCTTCTTTTCGAAATAATGCGTCCGCCAAACATGTCCCGTAAAAGAGCCATTGAGCCCACCGCCCACCGGTTCGTTGTTCTATTGTGTACAGGTCCATTTTAAATTGCCCAAGTCTTCTTAACAAAATGCTGAAACAAAATTAAAAAAATAAAAATAAAAAAAAAGTTATAAAGACTTCAAACCCCTGCGTCTATTCTGGCCCACCCTGTATAAGGAAGTTTAGGGACCTTAATTTTTTGTGGTCGGAGGAAGATTTACAATAGTTTTTAATTTTCGTGGCGGGCGCAGAATTTTCATCTACGCCACTGCAGATAACGGGATTTTTAGGCAACCTCGGAAATTTTCACCCAACCGTCTTATTTTTAAATATTTTGAACCAATTTCTGTAAAGATAATGGCAACTTGAGTCAAAATCAGTAAAATATTTCTAAAATTTAATACAGAAAAATATTAAATTTTTATTAACCCTTTCGGTATTTTGATGCCATATGGCATCATGCTAAAAAAATTGAATTGTCTTATTATTTATTTATTTTCAACACTCTATTCTCATTCAGTGCACCATTAAGTGCATTTTTGACCCAATTTTGATTTTTTGAGTAAAAAGCTGGACCACAGTGGACGTATTTGAAAAAAATTAAAATTTTTAATTTTTTTTTGTTTTAAATGAATACTAATAGCTTAAACATCATTAATTTGTATAGAGAGTATTTTTAAAATCCATAGAAAAAACATGTACCGAAAGGGTTAAAGAAAGGTTTAAAAAGTGTTGTAAAAAACAGTGTTATTAATTTAAGAAAACATTAATTTAAGAAAACATTCAAATTTTCTAGTCGTCCAGTTTAGTAAACGTAGTGAAAGTTCATTTGAAGCAAGTCAAAGAACTCAAAGAGACCATCGGATATCAAACATGATAGAATGAACACTTCTACATTTGGCCAAGTACCTTCACCTTCTTGTCCATGCATCCGAAATGCAAGCTCTCACTTAAACCAAGTCATTCGTATGCAAACAACTCGACATTTTCATTGAAAATTGATCATCATCGTCATAGTTATGTTTAAAGCAAATGTACTTTCATGTAGAATCCATTTGTCGTTTATGTAGGGAGCAGGCACTTCCAACGCTCACTGCGCCTCCAAACACAAATGTTATGCTTTTGTTGCTGTCCAATTCAGTGCCTCCTTCCAACACTACAAATATTGCTCTAGTAACAACGACAATATTTGGTCGGTTTTATGGTGACTTGAACAGAAGAGGAATATTACGAGGAAGAACCTAATTCTCATCTTCCCGGTTTCCTGCATAATGGATTGTCGCCTAAATTTATTACTTGTTAAAGCAGTTGTATAGGAGAGGGTCTCATGTGTTCTGGATATCTAACAAACGTTTATTGAGGATTTCGACAAATTATTTTACATTACTCTGGGTTGAAATATTGCGTTCATTTTGGTAAGCAAGTTAGAGTCATTTCAATGGTAATGTCCATAAATAAATGTGAATATGTATTTTAATTCACTCGACCGACGCGCAACGGTGATTGTAGTGCCTACGTTTTAAGTGTAAAATCGAACATTACTTCCAATCTCACCTTACGGTTATGAGATTTAAAAATTTCGGGAAAATACCGTATTTTTGGGGTCGAACTTTTTACCCACTATATCGATTGAAATTTTCTCAACCAATTCGAAGAAACATCAAAATGCATTGTCAATGGCATTAAGACACGAGCATATGTAAAATTCATGTTTTCTCGTGTTAATTACGTGTGGATGAGAATCTTGAATGGTATATTAGCATAAAATTCAATAAGCATTTTGATTGGCGTGTTATCACGTATTTTTCGTGCATTTTGTCAAAAGAGTGCGATAAGTGCCAAACTGTCACGAATATCGGCTTCTTATTCGTGCCATATTTAGTCGCTTAAGTTGGAACACCCGGAAGTAATTCCCAAGACGATATGAACGGCACAGCAGACATCTGATTCAGCTTCAAACAAATTTGTCCGACAGGTAAATGAGTAAAATAAATCAAAGGGATGCCGCCCATTTTGATTACCTTTGCTTTCGGTTCAGGTTCACGTTTAGATTCAGTTTTAGTTGAACCTCACGAATAGTTGCTCATGGCACCACCAACTGAAAGCGTTCCGGATCAATCCCAATTCACTGACTTTGACTGGGGTTTAATTTATTCCCATTTAACATTCATTCTGACTAAATCCATAAAATAAACGGCGATGTAAGGACCTTAGAATGAATTTCATTCCCGTTGGTATTTTTATGTTTATTGAGATCAGGAAATTACATTGAATTCATATCCAGAAATTAAGGTCTCTTATGTCAACTCGATAGGTAGGAAGTCACGATTTGCTGTATGGGGGAATTAATGACGTGTTCGATGATGTAACGCCAAGAATTAGCCTGAAAACAAATTTTTTTTTACTGATCCGAGTATTATAGTAAAATTTTTGTGGTTAACTGGGACTGATCTGAAAAGTGGATATTAAGAAAGCATCAGAACTTGTTGCAACTATAAAATTTCTGATCTCAGCAGTACCTACACGATTTTTATATCATAAGGCTCAGAAGCTGGTCTTTTTATCCTTCAACCCGGTGTTCCCCAACAATCTCCCAATAAATTCTTACTTGCTGCGCAAATGGCAAAAAAATTTGGTATAAGCGATCGACATCCATCTAAACGTAGAAAATTGTAATGCTGTGAAAGCGGTCTACACCGGACAAATTTCCTTAGCCTTGGCCGATTTTGGCTTACATCATTTTCACTATAGATTTAATTTCAGTATCTATTTTGTGAAAATCCGCAAGTTTGTGATAAATCAAATTATGTCACTCGAGAACAACTGGAGATACAAAAATGGAAGCTCGATTTTTGAATCTAATACGATCTGTGAACCAAACCAGGGCAGCAATCATGTATTCCGACGCGTCTCTGTCTTTCGACTTCGGCGCAGCTTTTAATTCTTGACTTCGCGGTATCAGCAATTTCGAATTTCCTGGAGTGACAGTCAGAATCACGTTTCGATTCATAGTGACGATTCCGCGAAATTTCAAGCTGCAGATATGGCGAAGTCAAGAGTTAAAAGCTGCGTCGAAGTCGAAAGACAGAGACGCGTCGGAATACATGATTGGTGCCCAGGTTTTCCCTGTAGTGTAGTTCTCTGGAAGCAAAGTAGTATAGGAACTGTAATTTTGTTTCCCAATATTTCAACAAAAAATATATTGAAAAGCGATTCGAATAAATATAATGAAAAATAAAGTAATTAACTTTTAAGAAATTAGTGATGTGAGTATGGAGAACATCCCGCAAGAAAGCTCAAAATTTCAGTTTAATCCGTGGAGTAGTTTTCGGGTGGAAGGTTTTGACACCAACTAAATTGAATAATTTTCTAGGTCCCAAATGTATAGAGTACAAAATGTAATCTTGTAATATTGACCACAAGTTGGGCTTACACTGATTTTTAACCTCAAGTCCGAGCCGCGGTGTTAAATTTTCATCACGAGGTGCTACGTTGTGGGGAGATATTAATTTATCGCCAGAATTTTCGGGGTGCCACCAATCCTACATAAAAGTCGAACCTTTTTTTTATCTGTAAATACTTCCCTAATTTTTTCACCAATTTTTTGCGACAATATAAATCGTTTTTCACATCCTCACAATTGAGTAAAGCCCCATTAGATTGACCAGAAACTCCACCTGAATAAAACTTTACCATCATTTTTCTATTTCTCCAGCTCATTGTTGTTGTAAGTGTTGTAATTTTTTTTTGGGGGGGTTAAGTCGTTTGTATAGAATTTGTTCAAGTTATTCCTGAACGTATTTTAGGCATTTGCTGGCAGTATATTTAATGCCGCGCCCAAATCTAACCATCCAGCTGTTAATTAAAACTGATTACCACAGACTTATTCATCCCTTTCGATGTTGTCTTTCTCATCAGTACATAATTAATGATCCGGTTAGAGGAGAATTAATTACTTCTTCAGCACTTCTTTACCCCCTCCACAAAAGTGATCGCTAAGAGGTCGCTACCACTTGCTCTATTCCCTCTGTCCACCGGCAACTAAAATATGCTGTAAGCATTAGCTATACGAGAGCATTACCAAATGTAATTCCCTAGATGGAGGAAAACTTCTAAGGATGCCGGCCGTCCATCCTAAGCTATTTCCCTTAGACAGAGTCTTCTTTTTCTATCCTCGCCCTCAACAATTATAGAACAAAAGTATGGTATTTTTTCATAATGTGTGTTTCCTATCGTGGTATGTTTTGGTGTGAGAAGATGAATAAATTCAGTTAGTTTCAAAAAAGAAGAGTTTGAGTTTCGTACTTACTGAATATCGTCAGCATTGGTTCTATTCTGTGCCATCATTACCGCCGTCATGGGAAGGTAGTATTAGTAAACAGCTCCTTCGTAATCCAAATCCTGGGGTAGCAACAGTCGGACGACAGGGAGAAATATTAGACTCCAGAAAAAATTACTTTCCATAAGCATAAGAATAACGTCAGTAGAATAAAATTTATATCTGTCGGATGTTTGGCCTTGTGCTCCCAAATCCTGAGGTTCAACCGCCACAAGATTCTGAAACTTGGAGTATATTAGATTCGAAGCTGATGTAGGAATGAGGATAAAGCAATGGCAGCACATTGAAGTATACTTACTCGGCCATGCTGAGAGAATTCTTTTGGTTCGTTTTACGTTAAGTGGTCTACCTGCCAAGCAAACATAAATGGTCATGTGGTGTCGCAAACGTCAGATTCGTTCATTGTTCGTTTAACGTAAGTGCCTGTGTCCTTCTTCTATATTTTCAACTTCAACTAAGAATTCATTTACGTACTTTCTTTTTTCTTAAACAGTATCCAAAGCGGTATTCCCACCGAAATTCGAAAACAAGGATCTATTAAGATCTACGGCAATAGTGTAGAAAATTATGAGCTTGGCGAGGAGAACATAGGATCTGTTAGAATGGTTTTTGGGTGCTTTTCTGTAAAGACACGCGACAAAATTTTATTTCAATCGGGCGAGTGACTTTTTAGTTAGAGTTGATGAAAGAGTAAGCGGTATGGCTTCGAACAGTCGAAAATTAGATTCACGTATTTTAATGACAGCCCATAAAAAGTAAGATGATTTAGCCCTCGTCTACTTTGAAGCTGGCGACATTCATCAGATGCGGCTTTACTCCCTTAATTGGAAACTGGAGATTTGTCGACATAGACTTCTTCAAATGCTATTCATAAGTTCAAATTTTTTCTTATTTTGTTTAATTTTGAAAGATTTGTTAATCTTTATTTACGTTTCGTTGTATTGTATGAAGCTATCCTAAGAATTTCCACTGCTACTGACCTTGTACTATTAGATATGTAACAAAATCTCCAGCAGGTAAAATATATCTAAGAGTAATAGATTTGAATTACACAAGGACCTTGAGCAACGTTATACTCTGGATATTGTGTACATTATGTTAAGAGGAGAACATTAAAAAATATTGAGTTATCATGAAAATATTTATGTAATTTCAAGTGAATTATCTTTTTCAATTATGTCTCAGTTTTCGACCATCATTTCTTTAAAAAATAATCTAGATAAAATTAATGGTTTTACAAATTCATTGATTTTATATGGTGTGGATGAAATGTATAGATTTTATATACGATTTAATATGCCATGTTTTAAAATCACATTTTTTTTTTCAAATATCTCGAGAACTTTTAACCCTTTCAGTACCTATTTTGTTCTATGGGGGTTAAAAATACTCTCTATACAAATTAATAATGTTTAAGCTATTAGTATTCATTTAAAACAAAAAAAAAAAAAAAAAATCAAAAATTTTAATTTTTCTTAAATTACGTCCACTGTAGTCCAGCTTTCTACTCAAAAAATCAAAATTGGGTCACAAATGCATTTATCCCTTTCAGTCACCACGTACACTATAGTGTGCACACTTTCTACCAAGCCACGTGGTGACTGAAAGGGTTAACACATTGACTGCCATGGCTATCATTGTTGATAGCCAGTGAAAATTGGCACTATGATTCATGGGCTATCATTTTCGATAGCTGGGTCTACAATCTACATGCATGCATACATACATTCATACATACGTACAGTCTACATACGTCTATATGTATTGGCATCTCCCTTACATTTTTGCAAAATTGGTCTGGCAGTCAACGTGTTAAAGATACAATACTTTCCCTCTATAGTATAGAAAAGTAAAAATTGAGCTTTTTCCAATTTTCAAAGACGCTAAAAGGGATGTTTCTTAATTTCCAAGGTTTGCATAGGTCTCTAACGTATTTGTCGTAACAATTAAGATATTTTTCATGTGAGAAATCCTATTAGTTCGATTGAAAATCGATAACATGTCATAAAATGTCAACCCATGTCCAACTTCAGATGATTTGAGGTGACAAATTTTTTTCTTCCATTGAATAAACACCTTGTCCACATTGATTACAATCACATATATTATAATTTTTGGTTAAACGAAATCCATTCATTTGGAAATGATCCTCCGCACTTCTGTTCTTTGGGCCATGATATCAATTTTTGGCCGCGATCATTTTGAATCGTGTGTGATGTGATTTAATTTGAGGTGTGGGCGTTGCAAGCAGGTGTGATGCCTGACTTTTTGTACAATTTGTGTGTATCTGTGTGTGTGTGTTTCAATTGTGGGGGTCTTCATAAAACATAAATTATGCCATATCAGTTGGTTTATTAATAAAATTTAACTGCATAAAATGTCTCTATTAACACTCCATACATTGTCAGCGTTTTTTCTTCATTTCCTGTGATTAACATTTAAAAGACATTTGAACGATACTAAATTATTGAATATTTCCCAGTTGGATTTCAATCTCTTTTGTTGTTTAGGGCTATAATATGCTGTAGAAATGGGCACCTTCTAGCTTATATAAATTTTAACAGGTATTTTAGAACAGAAATGTATGGGCCGTAATAACAATAATAATAATATAATAATAATAAAGTGCTTGACTGACTCTTTATCTATCGGATGAATAAATCTCAGATGGTTTGGCGGGTAGAAGGTGTCAGCTAAATGCAAATAATGCTCATATCCACAAAATGAAGTCATTTGAATGCAAAGTGCTCGGTTCTTCATTGAAAGACATCTAACATGGCTTCTTGTTGTGTAAATTTATGAACCATTAAAGCAATTAATGGTCTCTCTATGTGAGCAAAGTAAATAAATTTTCAAGCTACAAGAAAAATCAATGCTGCATAAAAAGAATTGTGTGTGAGGTCTTTTCCGACTTTTCGCCCATGATTTGGCCAATTTCGTTAATTTATTAACCTGGAAATGTCTGCCCTGGCATTTAAAGCCTAAATGCCTATTTGGCGTAAACAATTTAATGTAAAATTTAAGAATAGCTTTACAAATGGCAATGATGAAATAGCTTAATTTTTGTCAGAATTTTTTTGGGAATTCCAGTTGAAGTACAAATACCACATAATTTGTAACACATATAGTTTTATACAAATTTACAATTGATAAATGTTTGTTTGTTGGCTTAAAATTTGAGAATTTTTTGGATCAAACTTTAGGTCTAGTTTTTACTTTGGTTTTTCTGATTACTACACTTTAAGTAAACGTTTTCCCATTGAGTAACCCCCCACCAGCTACTTCCTGAAGCAATTCTGATCAAATTTTCAACTCTTAAATAAAACGGTCGCCGCCAAGCAAAAATTACGACCACCAAATTAGACTAACCCTCTCTATAAAGCCTCTCCTTCTGCTACCACCGAAAATTTCGTCATTGTATACATATGTCAGCAGCTAAGTCACGGTTAATACAAATGCAGCTTGCGAATGCCAATTTAATTCATTGTCTTATTAAAAGCTTTTATTAGGTTGGTTTCTTTGTCAGGGTCAAATCTTGTAATACTAATTTTGACCCACTTCCACTCATCCCATTGACTTGAAATTTTGGACACACACACGTAACTCCAATAATAACACAATATTTTCACTACTTCATCAGGATAACGGAAGGTCCTTTTAGTATATCGTGAAAATTCTTTTCCTCAAATTTCCGAAAAAAAAACTCATCTGGGATATTTTGGGGTCGCTGAAATCGGTTCGCCCATTGAAAAGTCTGTAATGACAACTGAAGGTCCTGTAAGGATAACGTGATTAACCTTTTCCTGGGAAAAAATCTCATCTGAGCATTTTTGGGGTCGCTGAATCGATTCTGATGCTAAAAAGTCTGTAAGGACAACGGAAGGTCCTGTAAGGATAATGTGATCACCGTTTTTTTCAAATTTTCCGGGAAAAATCTCATCTGGTGGCTTTTGAGGTTAAAAGCGAGGTAAAAGCAAAAAATAATAAAAAGGAATAAATATTTATCTCGTTTTATTTCTGATACAGCGCCCTCCTCTTTAACCCCATCTTCCCTAAACCACGTCATTTAATCCTATAAAATCACAGTGAAATTTTTTTTTGTGAGCAAAATTACCGATGTAATTTTAACCTAATTCAGATTTAATATGGCTTGTAAATTTTTATAAATTTTTAATTAAAATTGTAATACCATTGCCACCGAATTTTAAAAAAATCCTCTCTCTTCGATTGTCTAATTTGTCTTTCACAATCATAATTTAATATATGGACTATTGGTTGCGGTAATTCTATGCTTTTGAGATTATAATTTTGATGCTTTTTTCATCCTGTGTCATAAACTTTGATTTGTGTATAGCGTTATGAGGGCCGAAAAAAAATTTCTCTTAAAACCAATTTTTATGGCGTCAGCCGTTACCCGATGAAACATATGTCCATGATATTATCATATAACCGTGTCGAGCTGTAAGAAATAAGGCATAATACAATCAAAGCATCAGCACCAATATAAGATACTATCTTTTTTACAAGATACTGTGAGGTTTTTCTCCCAATACAAAACAGTTTTTTGTTACTTCCTCATAGTTTGATACCATACCTTTTTTCAGAGTAATAAATTGATATTTTATTAGTTATGTTGTTATTATGGTTTTCTTAACAAAAAAAAAATTCTTTAATCGCTTGACTACAAACGAGAACTGAGGAAATATTAATTGGGAAAAATTTAAATGAAATCGATTCTCAGGCCGCATCTAATTGACAATGATTACATTATTGTATCTTTTTTTCATTTTAATAAAAAATTGAAAAGATTTGAATATTTATTGGTGTTTTTTTTTTACAAAAAGATGCATAACAGAAGCGAATTTCTGACGATGTTGACAGAATTTTTACCATAACTTGGTTTTTTGTTAAACATTTTAAAGGTCTGTAAGATTATTTATTGAGAATATGAATTTCAGTATAAAAGATCCTTTGTAAAAATATTTTTACGCAGAAATTTTTGAAAGGAAAATATCCAAAAATAAATCAAACCAGCAAAAATATACCTTTTTCATACCAGTCATACCTAAATCAAAACAGGGAAAATATTCGTCTCATAAATCCTATAAATAAGTCAAACACCTCAAGTTTAAATTTAGCAAACTTTATTTTAAAAATTCTAAGAATAACATCGGAATGGATCATTTAATTCAAATCTGAATTCAGTTGTATTGAAAGAAGTCTTCAATTCCAAAAATTTTTACTTTTTTAAAATATTGCGCATTTTTTCTTTATGTTGGCAACACAAATAATTATTTTGTAGAAAACTTTATAAAGAAACATTTTTTTGTGATCAAACCTCTTAACACCTTTTATGAAAACAAGCCTTGATGATTTAACTTGACTAGCATGGCTGGTAAGATTTTGTTTTGAAAAACCTCTTCGGTCAGAACTCGATCACTCGATGGAGTAAATATTTCCCTCAAGTAATTTTCTTAAGTGTCCAATTTGAATATACGAGAAGTACTTAACAGCCGCCGCGCCGCACTTAATAACAAGAAACTGCACTTGAAAGAAGTTCTTTAATTGCCACAAGATTGACATCTGGCATCTTGCCTTAAAAATTCTTATCAAAGATTTTAACACCAATACAAGTTTGGTTTCATTTCATAAGGGGTAATTCGGTATGGGTATCGATATGTCAGTATTACCAAAAGCACGAAAATCAAAAAAGAATTATGAAACCTTTTTTCATTGAACGACTTAGTATAACCAAATCCTATAATATAATACGAGGAATGTTTGCACAACGATCTCGAAAACACGCCTAACGATTTTCACGAAACTTGGGGGCTAGGGATTTTCGGGGACAAAAAAACCGATCTAGATTGCTCTCACCTCTGAGAAAATCCCCCTTGACACCCCTTGACACCCCTTGCCTGTTATCTTCGAATTGGGTGGTCCGATCTTAATGAAACTTTACAGTATCACTAAGGGAGCTAAGGGCTTTCGATTTTTCAACATTATACCCAATTGATCATATGAAGTTTAATTATGCAAGACAGGTATCGTCTCACTAATCCACCTACGCTGTGTATTTTTCTAAGATATTGCGTGTGTTTTTCTAACAGAGGTGAGACCTGTCTAGATTGATAGGTCTCACCTCTCCAAAATTTCAGCAAAACGACGACTTTGAGGTGGCTGAGCATGGCTCGGTTTTCCTGGTACTATTAAGTAAATCAAGACACGAAATCTGAAACAAATTTTTGATGCAAAAAAAATCGCAACCTTGAATGGAATCTTTAGTATGCCTTGCAAAACGATTATTTTCCCTCATATTTTGAAATTTAACTGTCAAAACATCAATAAAAATATTTAAACTGCATACGTTACTTGATTGAGATTCCTAACTTTACAGTATTTTCCATACATTGTAAAAGTTCTACAAAAATTTCTGTTGTTGCTAATCTATAGCTATCTAATCTTTGGTATAACTCTTTACTTTGTGTGTCGGAAAATTTACAAACAGGTGGAATAGCACGATATTCAGTGTTTGTCGTAATTTTGATTTCCCCATGCAGCGCAATTTTATCACATTTTTTATTGAAGGTATTTTTTTCTAAAAAGTGCATCTGATTTCGTCTTATTTTTTTTAAATTTCCAATCAAAAAAAAATTCATATGTGTATTGAAAATATGAGCGAAAAAACGAAAAAAATCCCCACTTTTATTTATTTCTTATATTTATAATACAATTTCTACATACATATAAAAGCAAATAAAATAATGTTCGAAACAAAAGTCTTTGTTGAAGTGAGTCCTTTGTGAATTTTCGTTTTACTGGAATTACAATTATCACATTTACAGTCGAAGGATTTTTCCAAATTGTTAGCAATTCAATTTAAATACAACTGAAAAACAGAAAAGAAGCCATTTAAATTCCAATTTAAATTACAAAATTAAATGAATTTATTTATTGTTCAAACATAAGAAAAGCTACAATTGCCAGGGCCCTAACGTCAAATACTCTATATGAGGACAGACAAAATTTTTTTTTGAAAATATCCATTTGTTTGAGAGAGGGTGTAAGGAGTAGCCCGATTGGATTTTAATGTAAGAAGTGGTTATCTAAAATCATATACATTTGGTCTTCATAAATTTTTCGATACGATGCACCACCGTTTTCGAGGAAATAAGAAAAAAATAATCCATTTGCATTTGGGAAGGGGCAAGGGGGAAGGAGTGGTTCAACTGGATTTTAATGTATGGATAAGTTATGTAAAATCATATTCTAAACTCATTTTTTTCAATAGAGGCGTTAAAAGCTAGAGTGGACCAACCCACATGTCGGAATCGTGAATTTTTTTGTGTTTGAATCACTATTGCAAGTGAGTTTTTAGATAAATATGTTTGGATGCACAAAAGAACATTTCAACATTGAGTAATAAAGTCCACAGAATTTTGTTTTCCAAAAATTTACAGTCAATAATAGTACAAAAGTGGAAAAGCTTCAAAAACTCGATTATGTGGCTTGGTCCACTCTAGCTTTTAACGCCTCAATACGGCTCACTGTTTTCGAGAAAATTTCAAAAAAAACTGTTAAAATTGCAAAACTGCAGGAGGGGAGTATGAGTGGCCCAGTTCTTGTCCGTTCAAGAACTTAGCCTTTATATTTACGAGAAACATAACTGTAAAAAATTTCAAGTCTCTAGCTCAATAATTTCGAAAGTTATGGTGCTCACGGACAAACAGAGAGACGGACATACATGCGGAAATCAAAACCTTCTGTCTGGTTCATTTTTTTGAAAAGTTCATTTTTGTGTCCGACGATTGTTTCCATGAGTTACAAACGGTGTAGTAAATCTAAAATACTTCTGTATGATTCCCATACAGAGTATCAAAACGTCGTTTTATCAAAGGATCAAAGAAGCAAACGCGCTTTACAAATTAAAAATAAAACTTCGATAATACTTGCTGTTCGCGAGATATAGTAGGTACACAAATCACTAAAATTTACTGAACATTAAATTTCGCTTTAAATGCTTGTTTAACATAAAATTTGATAAATAAGAGTTTTCCTTGAATTTGTACTCTATATAATTCCAAATCTAACAAAACATAAATTTAATAATTAACAAAAGTGAAAGGGCCAAAACAACTAAACGATGGTGCAATGAAATTAAACTGTTTAAATAAGGCAAAGGACACATTTTATTTAATATTGAGTAAATAGCTTAACTTCTGCCATTTTTGTGTTGAAGCGCCTTAAGTGTTACTTGCGAAACAGATATTAAGGCCCGTTTGCTGATACAAGTCATAACTATTTAAGTTGTGCTTAGCCTACCAAAAGCGTAGAAATTCTGGGACTTAAATAATTTAAGTTGAACATAAGACGCCAAGTTTCGTTGGTGCAAACGACTCTGAGAGAATTATATTTTTAGTTAAAACTCCTTGACATTGAATACAGACAACGTTGACCTTTAGAAAATTCTCCTTGTACAAAATAAATTTATTTCAGGTTTACGCGTAAGGATTTTGTTTGTTTTATTCGTTTAAATCATATTCAGTCCAATTTATTTTGTTATCTTTTTTTGAAAGGCGCAGGGGGAGGCCTATCGGCTACAAGGCAAGATTCTTCTAAAATCTAGAGCGTATACAATGTTATACGAAAAAAAATTAATTTAATAATAATTATAATTTATTAGGGATCCTATTATGAATTGAAATCTTCATAAAATCTTTATAAAAAACTAAAACACTTTCATTTTTTCATGTCCACATTCGTAAATTCACTTTCCTGGGGTTAAAAAAAAAACTTCCAAGGATTATTCCTCACATCGTTAAAAGTTTTTATATCGCATTTTCTTGTATTACAACAATTTAACAACGATTCCCATCATCATCTTATGGTTATCCTTCTTCTAGGAAAATCCGAAGAAAAATTACCAAAGTCTTGCTGTATATCTCTTTTTTCTTAACTTGTTTCCGTTTTTCCATCTTAGACGGAGAAACATTTGATGTTATCTAAGGACTGTAATCTCCTAAACGAGCACTGACTCCAAGCGACACTTTGGATAAATTTCGTGTTGATGATGAGAAAATATAACGAGATTTATGATAAAAAGAAATATTGTGTAAAAATATTACCGGAAAATATCTTGTAGATTCTACTTTTTTTCACATTAACCGAGGGTGACCATACGTACCGGAATGTCCGCGACCGTCCCGGATTTAGGCATGTTGACCCGACATTTCGGAAAATAAACTTTTGTCCCGGGGTTTTTGCAAATTAGTGTCATTTATGAAACATTAAAAAAACGACCACTAAAAAATCCTGCTTTAGAAAATTCTCCTTGTACAAAATTTCGTGTAAATCACATTTTTTTTGCCTGCGGCGCATTTTTTCAGCGATTTGCCACATGTTGCGTGTGTAGATATTTTAAAAGATTTTGCTCTTTTGTTTTTATTGGTACATATATTTAAACTTTCCGTTACCATCATATATGGTCACCCTCCGTTAAGAGGAATTTATGTTAAAGTGAAAAGTATAGCACAAAAATAAGTGTGTATCAGGATATGTCTTAGACATAAATTTAAAATTTATTCGAGGGTTTGTTTTACGTTTAAAATTTCGCAAGTTTTTGTTTGAAATTTTTTAAACTTTTTTTTGGGTTGCACTAAATTTTTCAAAAATATTCATTTCATTTTGAAGTAATATTTTCCATAGAGAAGTATCTAAATCGTGTCAATAAAATTTTACATATTTGACAAACGACTGAAACGTTACACATGAGATGCATTTAAATACTTGTTCCGTCAAATATTTGCATTAAGTGTGTTTGCCATTATTCAAAATCAATATCAAGTGCTCTCACAGTAACTACAAATTCTTAGATTTCTTGCTCTTCAAAAGCAATACAACCTAATGCTATTCATGACAGTTTTCCGAACTTACATTGGTTTTGCCTTTATTATTGATTTCAATTTTGATACAAACTTACTTACACTCGTCTAAAGACGACAAATACAATCCCTTGATGCTGTGTTGACTCTTTCCATGATTTGATTATCTAATATCACCCAATGCAGAATTCAGATAGCAGATTAGGCATGGATGTTTTAACACAAACACAAGAAATCGGTTATTGTAAACAAATATAGGTATGTAGAAAATTCATGCATAAAATATTTCAGAATATCACCTTCTATGGAACTTTGTACTGACTGTGGGCAATTATTATTTAAATATCGTCAATATCGTATACAATTTAAGATTTTAATTTATTTGTGCTCAAAATATTTTGAAAATTCGATATAAGGAGAAATTTTAGCAAAACATATTCAGGGTATTCACAATCCTCTTTTAATTTTCGGTATTCGGTATTTTCGGTAATATTAAAAGACTGAAAATATTCTGCTGTGAACATCCCACATCACAGATTTGAGAACAGCGCTTTTATTTGATACGTGACCAAATCATGAACTGCGAATTTGATTGTAAAATATGTCACATACCTTTAAATCCATGTTTGATGTATTCTTTTGAATTTCTATTGTGGCAACGGCTATCAAAATTGAAAAAAATCGCAGTCCGATGAGATAACCAGCGAGAAAATTTGACAACTAAAAACATTACTAGCGCCACCCGCGGTTGATTCTTGATACCGAATAACCGGGCCGGAAAACACGACTCAAGGCATGTATACAATTACCGAATCCAGTAATTCATTTTTACATGAACCAAGTTACCGTCTCGGTAAAAATCTGTTAAATTTGACTGAATTACATTTACCCGCGATTTAAAAGACGACTGTGAATACCCTGATTGTAATATAATCCAGGAAAATTAGGATTTAACCTCTTAAAAAATCCTAGTTAACTGGATTTTTGCACATACCTTTATTTTGACATAACAAACAACGTCCCATAAGTCCATTCCAAAATTTCGCCGGCGTCGTGAATTATTCAAGGTCAAAGGTCGCAAAAATCAGTTTTTTACGTTTATCTCACTTTGTACGAGTTGTACGTCTTTTTGAGGTTCAGATGATTTAATCACAATAAAATTCTCTACAAAAAAGATTAAATACAATTTTCTTGTAGGACAAACAGTTTTCGAGATACAAGTCGTCAAACTATGCGTCGCACAGAGGAATTGCCATTATTCAAGGTCAAAAGTCAAAAGTCAAAAAAATCGTAAATATCTCGCTTTGTATGGCCTGTACGCGTCTTTTGGGTTCAGATGAATTGCTCCTCCAAAAATTCTCTACAAAAAAGGTTAAATAAAAATTTTTCGTAGGGACAATGGTTTTCGAGATAGAAGTCGAGAAACTGTGAACTGTACATTCGTTTCCCCACCACCATTGAGGTAAAAAAAAATAAGTTTTTGAAAATTTTTCTCGGAAACTATGCAAAGACTAATTCAAAGACCATAAAATTTAATGCATTTTTTCTTTAACGGTTTTTAGATATGTTTAAAAGTTCTCAAGATATTTGAAAAAATATTATTTTTTACATATTTTTTCCAAAACTAAATATTGCAGAGGAAATTTTTGTGTTGACCACAACTGATATTATTATGTTTGTTGATCTGGCTGGTTGAAAACTGTTTGAAAACTGTTTGAAAACTGTTTGAAAACTGGTTGAAAGCCCAATACCATTCCCATGAAATGTTGTACACAGGCTTTTCCTTTTATCTCTTGAGGAAGTTTTTCAGAAAATGTGTTCAAAAGAATTTCAATAATTTACACATTTTTTAACCGACTTCCAAAAAGGAAAAGGTTCTCAATTCCACCTGAATATTTTTTTTTTATCTTTCGACTCGACCTGATTTTCAAATCAAATCCGAGGAAAAGTATAACAATGTGTGATAATAAGTTATGTAAATACATTTTAATAAGCTTTTTTCTACTTTCAAGAATTTTTTTTTTGATGTTCGAATTCCAATTGTTACTCATTCTAGCCTAGTGATTCGTGCAAATACTATTATTTTTATTGTACGAATGTTTTTTGTAGTGCTATGCAATCGTGAATTGTTCCAAATACCAATCTTGCAAATACATTTAAATGGTAGAAATTTTTCCACCCTATTATAAATCACTATAAAAAGTCTAGGTAAGAATGCATTCCATCCGTATATAAAACCTTTCAAAAGCTCATTTCACGGTTAAGTTAGCGCAAGAAATTTCTTTTGATAGAAAAAGGAATAAAACTGTGAGCTCGACAAGACCAGACGTGCCAAGAAAAGACACATGTAGTATTTCCACAACGGATATTGAGCTAAAATCTTTTTCTATCAATATGCTTTTCCATTTCCACAAGTAGATTCTCTTTTTTGTATGATGTTGTTGTTTTTTTTTCAACAGAATTATATGTTGGGCAACGTGTGACCTGAACATAGGTTTTTTACACAGAAAAAGCTTCTTAGTGGATTTTCAATTTGCAACTAATGGAGCAAATGAAAGCAGCTTATGGCAAATTGTATATTGCACCGATGGCAATGTATATTTTTAGTGCACCTGCTTGCAAATTTCTATAATTCAATGAAGCAGTTTGAGGAAAATTTTACCTTAAGGCTTAACCTTTACTCTATGAAGATATATTTTTCACAAATTAATTGAGTAAAATGCCAATATACTATGAAGAAATAATTCACTTTTATCACTGTAATGTGTTTACGTTTAATTAAAAATTTTGAATAATTTTGTTTATTTTTAATTTGCACAAATATAATATCTGCAGACGCATTTTTGAGGTGATTAATTCGAATTCGCTTCTACGACACTCAAGATATTGCTGCGAGTGCGAAAGAACATCCAGCAGAAATTATTCAATTAATTTTATGTATGGTTTATCTTTGAGTGTACTGAACAGATTTGGAAGAACATTGAAACCTGTATTCTATGGACGGCCTTCAACGTACATCACGCTGATATTTGTCTTCCAAACCATCCTCCCGTGATTTTTTTATGTAATTTAATAGTTCCGTCACATTACCTTAGATCAATTCTCCGTCCCTCTAAATCTGTGACGTATTCTGCGGACAGACCCTTCTGGAAATGTATTTTTAATACAAGTGTTGGATAAAAATACTATAAATTTAACAAGGAGAACAAAAAATATTCATTTCAGCACTTTCTCTCATTCAGGAGATATGAACCAAATTTAAATTTAATCGGTTAATTTATTTTTGAGTTGACGGATTTTAAACACGGTAGAAATCTAATTTCAAAATGTATGATTTTAGGGGTAGCAAATTTCGATGAAAAACAGAAAAATGCATGCTCTTTGTGTGATGAGAAATCACACAAACAGCGTCAAATTACACAAAAAACTTCAAGTTTCAATTATTCTATGGCGGTGACTAAAAGGGTTTGTCTTACAAAAGTTTGACTGTACACATAAACCATTAATGTATTGCTTACCAGAATTCAGAACCGCCTACTAACCAAATATGGTGGCTTCACCTTTAAATATCTTTCCGAAACGATAGCAACTAACCTTAAAACCATAGAAAGACCAAAACGAAAATAATTGGACCTCATATATGATTTTCGTATAAATATGTGAGTATTTTATACATATTCAAGATTTAACCACAAGCTTTCTAAGATATCGTACTTATCAACTACTGAACGATATTTACACTATCTATATTTATTTTTATATATAAATATTTGTACATATCCCCATAATGTATTTTAGTGATGACAGAGTCAGTAAGTATATATAAATTGGATTTGGGTTTTAGGTTCAATTTTAAATTGATTATTGATTTCTTCTTGTTTGAATAAATACTTTAACACTAACAATAAATTGAAAACATTATCACACACATACATTGTTATGCATACAACGATAATACACGAAAAAATCAATTTGTAAACCAACAGCAATTAAATACGTTTATTAAACTTTAATGAATTTTCATACATTGTTTTGTTTTCTAAAGGACGAAAAAGGATAAATCAATGATTGGACATTTTTATAATACAAGGGATCTAGTCAATTTACATAATAATGAAAACACGGCATAAAATCGGTTTATTGTAATTTAATGATGACCTATTTTATTATATCTTTTTTTTTGTGTATTTCTATCAGTGGCGTGCAAAGTACACCTTGAGCACCTTCTCTATATCATTTGTTAAATTCTATTTACAAAATTGACTTCCTACACTCAGAAAAATTGAGGCTAACTCATACGGCGTAATTGGCCTCGGGCCTATGCGAGGCCCGCCTTCGCCTGCATGAGGGAATGTAAAACTTGTGTTGACCTGTGGCCGGAAAAAAATCTGAAATTAAGCCACCAGCAGGTGAAGTAGGGCATTGGGAGCTGCACGAGTTGACCTTAGATAGGTATTTCGAGGATGTAATGTCATGTAATGGAAACCTCTGTCAGCCAGCTAGCGCTCAGAGTTAACCTGACAAAAAGTTGACCTGGACATTTTTCTGAGTGTAGAAATACTTGCAGAATAAAAGATAGGATACTTTTTATTGACCTCCCCTGAAGGGATTCCGATCTGGTGGGGCCGCCCTAAGGACGCTCATGTAAACCCCACTCCTTGAAAAGTCAGACTCGAGTCCAAACGTCGAGCAGCCACCAGCCTCTCGTCTACAGATTCCCATTTATGAAGCATCTCTGCCAGATTCCCATTTATGAAGCACCCCATATTTCTCAAAAACTAAAACTCACACAGCCTAACCAGTGACATATTCGAAATTGGCGACACCAAATTACCTTGAAAAAGAAATTCTAATATCAGGTGCACCAAGAAATTTCTGCCTTTGTCATCCTGTGTAATCATTTCCAAATGCAAAAATTATTCCTAAAGATATTTAGACGTAAAAACTTTCGGCACCCACATATTTTGAAAGGTTGTTAAATATCAAACTATACACTATTTACCAAGATCATATCGAAATTGCTTAAACTCAAAAATATTCATTTTACCCAAGACCTTAAATTTCATTATAATACACAAAATATTAAATTTTAATGAAAATTTAATAAAATTACTTGAAAAATTCTATCGTGTTTTATAGCCAACGATTAAAGTATTTTGTTTCAAGTTTCTAATTAAAATTTTGGCAAGTCTTATGGAAAATTTCCTTGATTTTACATTGTGTTAAACCATAGTATAATCACCTAACACTCATATTTACAAAGTATTTAATCATAATATAACAAAAATGGGAATTCATTGCTTATTTCAAAGGTAAATCATTAACACTAGGATTAATCGGTATAGATTCAAAATTGCTGGTATGTATTTCTGGGAATTTATAGCAAATTTGGCTCTTTGTATGTTTCATGGGTTTCCGTTTGTATTCAAGAATTAATTCTTAGGATCTGGAACACAGAAATATTTCATCAGGCAGGATTCTTTTACTTTGTACGTTTTCGAATTTCTGTGTTTTTCGTGAAATTTTTATGAACGTTAAGGATTGCATGAAAATTCTTAAAATATCTTCAGGAGTTTGGATAAGTGAATGAAATGAGAAACGAAAACATCCGGATTTCAGTCGTAATTATTAAGAATTCAAAATGTTTATAAAATTGTTAAACATTTTCTTAGCTATAGTAAATTGATTTTGTCAAAATTTACATAAAATTAAAACTTACTTCGTATTTTCCACGTTGGCTACCAGCCAAAAAAACGCTTACTCCGCTAGTATACACTGGGAAAAAACGCAAAAATCATTTCTGTACTTTGTGAGTTACCAGTGAACACAAGATCAATACAGACAAAAACGAACGAATCGAATAAAATATAACGGACAAAAAAAACCCCCTTGTACCGCACGAGCGACTGCACTCAACCATGGAACTTGAGAAACTAACGGTAATGACAATAGTGTGTGTACACCGGTGACTCACATGGTAGCCAACGTGTTAAGAAAAAAACTTTTTCGAGCTTTCATTCTTGTAAATAGTAAATTATCTAAAATTTACTATGAACGTTTTAATTTTTTTTTCAATCAACCCGTTGAGACTGAGGTCTTCAAACAGTGAGACGCAGAAAAACCTTTTATAGATTCATTCTTATTGGGTCTTTAATAGGACAAAAAAACGAGATGTGGTCTGAAAGGGTTAAATAACACATTTTGTAGAGCCAAAAAAAAAAATTTAAATAATATTCTTACCAAAAATAAAAATCTTAAAAAATTCGTATAATTCCTAAATGTCTCATTTATTTCAATATGTTTATGTAGAATTGTTTTCTTGAAACCTATTTACACAATTACTTAACTGACTCGTTAAATTTAAAAAAAAAAACAAACACAGAAAACAAAAGTAAAAATAAGCTTTTTCCCAACTTGACTCGTAAATATTATCCAGGTATAAAGGCCATAGACTGGTTAATTAACGGCTTTTCCTTTCGTTCATTCCCCGTTTTTTAAGAATTCTTCTGTGTTTGGGCTTATACCTTTTGTACTAATAATGGGTTTTGTTTTTAATTCTTTTTCCATTTTATTCACTGAAAAATAAATGATGACAAGCACTTTCCAGAATTAAAAATTTATCCTACCCCACTTTCATTGTTCCCAGTCCAGTGTGCTCCTGTTGTTGGATACCTCGAAAAAGGGCTTCTGTATCCTTTTCAATTTTTTGTAAGTCATTCACCTCTAATTCCTAGGTTTTCCGCCTCCTTGGAAAAACACAACAGTGAAAAATAGTATTGGTCAAGGTTTTAGAATCTCAAAACAAAGGATTAAGGTTGGCTTTAAAGTATGAATAAACTAAAAAATTTATAATAGGCTTTCAATGACTACAGAGAGAAATGCATACACTGAATTTTTTCGCCATTTGAATTTGTTGTTAATTGCAATTGAAGAGAAAATGGGAAGTGCTACCAAAGAGGCTTTTGTAAAATATTCTATATTGGGAAATTTAAATTTAAAACAAACGAGAAAAAATTAAAAAAGAAACTCTAACTCTAGGCTACTGTATCCCAAACGGAGGATCGCGACAATCATTTTTGGAGGTCGCAATGTTTTTTATCTAAAAATTTTATAAAAAAAAGAAACAAAAAAACATTTTGAAAAATGCGCTAAAGGCAAGAATCCTGTTCAAAACATAACAAAAGCTATAATTGCCAATCTGGCAATCATTGGAGACCCGTATGGTGATATTCGTATCAAAATTCGAACAGTTGTACCAAAATTCCACTTCGAAGTAAAACTTTCCAATAAGATTTTTTAAAATTTATTCCAATCGGATTTTGATGTATGGGAGTTTTATGTAGAATCATATCCTAAATAACTTTTATTCTTGGACTTTTTTGATGAGATGCACCGTTTTTTCGATATTTACAAAAAACGTTTTCATTCGTATGGGGGGTACCCCCCCTAATGGTCCATTTTTTCCCATGAACGAAATTAGCCTCGCATTTTACAAAAAAGGGATCTGCGCAAAATTTCAAGTGTGTAGCTCAATCCGTGCGCCCGCAATCCGCGCCACAGACGGACGGATGGACGGACAGACAGACAGACAGACGGACGGACATGGAAAATTCAATTTTTTTATCATTCTAAACACACTGGTGTAATTCATTTTTGTGTGTGATGACGGGATCTTGGCGTTACAAACGGTAAAGCAAAGTTAATATACCCTTTGGTTTCACCATACGGGTATAAAAACGCGCCGTGAGTGAGAAAGGTCGAATTTGTAAATGAATATTAACTCACAACACTAAATTGAATAATCCGAGACAAAATTTCAGTTTCCGAGACGCGGGGGCAACATGCTAAAGTCCAGGACCATCCCTGCTAATCCGGGATGTATGGTCACCCTGCATAAATGTCATTACGACATAAATGTTTGTGAAGAGATACCTGGAGAGAGGGTTTATGCAGAGAAGAGTTGGTGATGAATTTGCTAGATCTTTATCAAGTACCTACTTTACGATTTCAGGAGATAGCAGGAAAGTGGAGTAAGTTCATACGCTCCGGAATATCCCAGACAGTTCCAGATTAAGGTATATTGTCCTGGCGTCCCGGAAACTGAATTTTGTTCCGGATTATTCAATTCTGCGTTATGATTCATTCGGTGATAACCAAATATGCTGAATTTTCACCTAAAGCACATTTATCTCAAAAAAATTGCCTACGACACAAATTTCTTAATGGGTATTTTCGCAGTTACATTTAGAAAACTTCGTAAACTGAAGTTTATTTTCGCTTGAAACTTGGTAGCTTTTAACTCCGACCCCTTTGATTAAAAAAAATCATGAAATCACCTCAAACCTTAAATCTAAAAGGCACAATAAACTAAGAGAGTGCACTCAGAAAAATGTCCAGGTCAACTTTTTGTCAGGTTACCTCTGACCTTGCAGAGGTTTCTGTAAGCCAGCTAGCGGTCAGAGTTAACCTATCTAAGGTCAACTCGTGCAGCTCCCAATGCCCTACTTCACCTGCTGGTGGCTTAATTTCAGAATTTCTCCGACCACAGGTCAACTCAGTTTTACTTGCCCACATGCAGGCGAACGCGCGCCTGCCCGAGGCCAATTACGCCGTATGTAGGTCGTCGAGTTAGCCTCCATTTTTCTGAGTGTGGTTAATAGACGTCGATAAATTTTCTCCGACTCCGTCTCCGGCTACCAAGGTCTCGCCTCTGACTCCTACTCCACAGAACTGAAAGAACTAGTTTAAAACACAAACTTAATGAAATTAAAATATGAAGGATGTCCAATCTTTTTAAGTTTTTAACTCTTAAAAAGATTGGACATCTTTGATACAATGAAAATGTTACAATATCACATCTAAAAAAGGTGGACCTGAATATTCTTTTTGTGTCGAAAGTATATTTAAATTTTTGACAGTTTTTAATTACAAACCAGTTAGTCGAAAGAAAGTTCCCATTTTGAACTAAATAAAACTTTTTCGTCCTTGTTAGATAATCTAAGTTTAACTTACTTCTCTTTACTTATCAATGGAAACTTTTAAATGTATTAAACTTTCAAAGTTCGCCTTTATCTTTTCTATAGATAGACATGAAACAATTTAAAATCCTTAGAAGAGAGACACAACTAGTATTATCGATTTATTTTAATGAAATGAAACAAAAAAATTATCTTAAAAAAAGTCTCACAAATAAACGAAGTCCAATATAAAACAGTCAGTAATCGCCCCTTAAAAATCAACAACAGATAAATTAAATTGAAAAATTCAATTTAATTAAATGAAGAAGCTTCTTAAAGGTTCCGCTAAGATAAACAGAACAAAAAAAAACTTTTCTTAAGTAAGGAGCCTTCCACAACCGTCCGATAGATATAATTAACCTATTTTGATAGCCCCATATCAAATCTGTTTTCAAGAAGTGAAACTGGGGAGTTTGTATTTTTTTTTCAAATATTTTTTTTTTAGTTTACCTCTGTGTCCGATGGGCGTAAGTAATTTGGTGTATCAACCAGTCTGACGTCTTCGTTTTCATCGAAACAGGCAATTAATTTGATGATAATCGACCATTTAAAAAATTCTTTACGTTAAATGAATTTTTATAGTTCACCTGAATGCGCAAATCCAATTGATAATCCTGATATTGTCGACATGTTTGGTTTTCAATAGGGGAGAGTCTATCGCAGAGAACCGATATCCGAAGTCTGAATTGATTTTAAGTATTTCATAAAATTCTAAGAAGGAGCTGTCCATAAAATACGTGACGCCAATTTAAGACTTTGAATATTCCTGCGCTTACTTTTTCAAACTTTTTGTGTTTATGTTAGCATTACCCCAGACCCACCACCCCTCCATCAACAACTGAAACTGTGACGTTTTTTATGGACAGCCGGTTTTTTGCTTTTGAAAACAGTTCGACTGATTGTGCTAAAATTTTGGTTCATATTTTCTGAGGAGAAATGCTCTAAAAGAATGAGCCCAGAGTGAAAATTGTAGCAGAAAACCAGTCAGGATGCCCTTCGGATCAATTCTAACGCTACTCCACACAAGTAGGTCAGTTCTCCCACCCTGACTGGCTGCTTACTCTCTTCAACCGTCTCTCAGTAAAGGTTCTCAATCTGTCTCAAGATCAGGGATTTTAATCTTGTTACCAGTGGTTCTACAAAATGATTGGAAAATTTTGCCACAAATAACATAGTTGCTTAATATTTTATATTTTATCTCAAATATTTTATCCTACCCATCATTTTTTTTTTTGGCTTTTCATGGCCATTTGCAGTTTTGGTTTTTTCTGAAATTTCTCCGTGAATTTTATCCGTTTTTGGAATCAAAAAAAATTTCCACAAATTTTTTCTGGTGGAATTTCTTTTCAGATTCTGGCGTAATTTCTTCTCAGATGGAACAAAATAATTATCAAACAACAATATTTTTTACTAGTCTCAGAATTAGTCAGCAAACTCTCATATGATTCTGTAACAGTCGAAATCCCCGACTGAGTTCTAATCTGCCAGCCTGGCAATACTTTTGTAGTTGTCAGGTTATGGTAGCCCATCGTTGTGGTGAAGAGGTAGCTGAAGCGTCAGAAAGTGTAGTAATGATAACTCACTGAGTGGTAGTTCTGGCCCTAGACTTCAGAGATCGTCTCACATTTCATTGGGTTCATCGCTAAATTGGCAGAGGTATCTTTATAAATTTAAAATGATAAGAAAGCTGTTATAATTCTAAATTTTCTATTATCTATGATGTTATCCTAAAGTTCGAAAATTCAATAAGAAAACAGATCTCTATATACATATTTAATTGTCCACCAATATTTAATTTTTACAAAACGGTTTACCATCGTATATTCTCCCTTATTTGTGGTATGTCCGTGAGCGCCATTCGCTTGTACATTTTCTTTATCTGTTCTTTATAAATTTTTTTTCGCATTTCATTTTAAATCTGGCTCCTTTTTAAAACATAAATCACTTTGAGAAATGTCATCAGATCAATCACACTGACACTAATGTCCACATTAACGGAAATTGTTATTTTGATTTAAATTTCTTGCCAGTAGCCATCAGCCGGATTCTGAAAATGTATTTGTTTCTTCTTCGTTTAAACTTAAAAAGTCTCTTGATATAATTTATGGTAAATTTACTGATTTTCTGGATTTTTTTTGTTCCAATTTTTACACGCAAAGTGTAAATCGAAAAATACTGAAATAAATTTCTTAACATTAAACCCATTAAAATTAGTTAATTTGGAGTTAATTTGGCTAAGTGAGTGCAACATAATCGGATTGCTGGTAGTGTTAATAATCTACTAATTGACTACTTACTTTATGACGTTGCCCACTTGCTTTCACATTTTAACTCCACTGACAATTTGTGAAACATGAACATAAAGATAGGTTAGGTGTACACTTTGATATTATTATGTTAGCTTTATGTTCAGTTGGAGGAGGTGGATTTATCGAATAGGGAAACGCATGGGTTGTAAGAATTTCTGAGTTTCAGTTGGTGATATGTAAATGTTGAGATATTCAAAATGGTAGAGGAAACTCACATCTAAAATGTTTTTGATGGCGATAAATTAATAATTTAATGGACGTAATAGCGTTCAATGGCGGATTTAAATCCAGCACACTTTGGCTTAAATGGCTTCTTCTATATGACGACAAATTTTAGTCGCGTGTGATTAAAAGTTTTTTTTTTGCTTTTTCCTTTTGCTTAATAAGATTAACATCATTATGTGTACTTATCTAAATCTTATTTATATATTCATGCACTTAAACATTCCATCCGTTCAAGAATCATTCCGTCCTTTCCAACTCAGTGAGAATATTAAAGTTTTTTTTTCGTGATTTTGAGTTGAAATTTTTTAGATACCACATTAGACACCAGTTAAGATCAAAGGAAAAGTTTTTAATAAAATGATTGCAGGTTCATTCGAAACCTAATGATTAACACATCATTAAATCGATGTTCTGATATACCTAGCTTTACTCTAATGCAGTAGTCTAATAATCCTCTAATTTTATCTTAACTCATCCTACACACAGCAGAGAATTTCAAATGGACAGAAATAAAGTGTGATGTTATTAGCAATTTAAAAACAATAAAATAAATTGTAAACAAATATAAAATTCTTGGATAGTAGATATTTAATGGGGTTTTGAAAAACTAGTTAAAATTGCCCACAAAGTGATACTCAAAAGTTTTCTAGAAGTTTTGATTAGTAATTGAGTTTGAATCACAGAATAGCAAAGAGAAGCATTGGGGAAGGGAAGAAAGGTGTTAAGGGTTTAATATCTTTAAATATTAGAAAAAAAAAGTTTTTCAAAATTTTACCCTCGCCAAAGAAAGTTTTTATACCCGTATCGTGAAACCAAAGGGTATATTAACTTTGCCTTACCGTTTGTAACGCCAAGATCCTGTCATCACACATACAAAAATGAATTACACCAGTGTGTTTAGAATGATAAAAAAAGTTAAATTTAGCATGTCCGTCCGTCTGTTCGTCCGTCTGTGGCGCGGATTGCGGGCGCACGGATTGAGCTACAGACTTGAAATTTTGCGCAGATCCGTTTTTCGTAAAATGCGAGGCTAAGTTCGTAAAATGCGAGGCTAAGGGCAAAAATGGTCTATTAGGGGGGCTACCCCCCATACAAACGAAAACGTTTTTTGTGAATATCTCAAAATAAGTGCATCTTATCTAAAAAGTCCAAGAACAAAAGTTGTTTAGGATATGATTCTACATAAAACTCCCATACATCCAAATCCGATTGGAATAAATTTTAAAAAATCTTATTGGAAAGTTTGATCTCATAGTGGAATTTTGATAAAACTGTTCGCCATTCACTTAAAACACCATACGGGTTTTCAATAATTGCTTTTGTTATGTTTAAATTGGATTTTAATTTTGTTAAATGAAAGAGCTGTGAAAAATAAGAATATCGTTAATAATAAAGACCCCAAAAACCCCACCATAAGCGAAATTATCACGATTTTTTATTTTTGCATCCGCCATCTTGGATACGCCATCTTGAATATGTCATCTAACATTTCGGAAATCTGGTAACGGATTCATAATAAGCGACACCAAAAACCCCTTAATGCCAGTTTTCCAGAGGGAAAATGAGAAAAAATAATATTATCCTTACATGACCTTCCGATTCTAATTGTGAAATTCCAAGACCAGATTCGTGGTTAGCGACCCCGAAAACCCACGAGCAAGCTTCATCGCAAAAATCAATGTTTTATAACACCACCCTTTATACGCCCTCCATTTGCACCCTTAGGTGTGAAACTTCGAAAAACCCCGCCTTAATGAGCGTCTTCGTGATGGATGAAACATGGTAACATACATTGAATATGTACAAATATAGAAGAATAATGATTAGTTTTCACCTTGGGCCGATGGTGGCGATAGTGTCTGCGGTTCAAGTATTAAATAAAAATCCCCCAAACTTAAAGCTTAGGTATGTGTATTAACTAAAATACCCTAAAACTTTAAGCACAATGGGAAATTTGTAATCGCAATGATCGCGGTTTATCATTGTGTGCTGTACGTGTTCAGTTCATTCCTCGTATGACACCATAAGAATCAACGCAACACCGCTTTGCTTCTTAAATGTGTGCGTGCTTTTTGGTCCGGGATAGTTGTGGGGAAATTCTCAATTTGAATCTAAACTAAAAGCTACAATATTACATAAAAATGAGAGAGAAAGAACGATTATTAGCCTCACTATCGCCACCATCGGCCCGAGGTGAAAACTAATCATTATTCTTCTATATTTGTACATATTCAATGTAACATATCAATTTTGTCCACCGACGTAAGAGTCTCGGCAAATGAATTTTCTCCAAATATATCTTTTGTGCACTCCAAAACATTAACGCTGGTCCGGTTGAAATTAATTTGCTCTCAATACTCTCGTAACACCCATTAATCGTTTCAACAAACGTACAGACTGAGTATGATGTATATTTTCCGTTGTCCTACAAGATTTGACCCTGATCAAGATATGCTCCTCGGACAGCATCGCAAATATAATCAATATGATGCCAGTGTAGAAATAGAGTTTTACATGCACTTATGTTCTCCATATGTCCTTTAAATGCTAACCAAACACTCGGTAGCTGGCAATATTTCCGGAAAACGTAAAGGGTAATACCTCAACATTTCCCATAATTTAACATTTTCAAGGTTCATATCGAAGGAAGGCGATTCAATGAATTGGTTTTTCGTCCATCATTCACATGCAAATCTGCTTATAGTAATTTATTAATACGGACACTCTGACTTTGTCAAGGACTTCAAGGATACCTACTATTCACTTGACACCACTCGGCTGCCATTTATTTACGAATAGAAGTTGCTATATTAGTTCAAAATACAATTTATATTGTATATAGTTAGAAGGTACAGAAATATTTATGTGAAACACGATTTTAACCGCAGAGTTTCTGAGGTATAAACCAAAATCTGTCAATTCCTTAATAGACTTAATTATAAACTGGAATAATTTAATTGTTAAACTAACAACTGAAATTATTTATCAAGCACGATTGTGAGTTCTGCAGAAATGTAGAAAGTTTTATTAAAACCTAAAGAAAATTTGTGCAAGTAATAACCGGAAAGGAAGAACAGATTTCAAAATAAAGGTCAACATTTAAATAGCAAAAACTTAACATTTAAATGGTGCTTGGATTGTTTATTACTTGGAAAGGCTAGTTTCAATTAAAAAATTCATTATTTTGTTGTTTTGTGCATGAAAGTTGAATCATAATTTCAATACAGTATGATGAAAATATTTACAACAATATTTTATAATGGACTTGTTTTAGGAATCCCACCCAATTTTTTTTTGGCCCTCTCGAAATCTTGTTTGATGTATAAATTGAGCCGACAGTCAATAACAGAAAAAAACAAATCGAGAATTTTTGATTTCATTTACCAAATCTATTTCTAACCTTCAAATCAATGTTCACAATCAATCAATAGCTAAATATAGTAAAATTTCTAATAAATATTGCAAGTGCCAAATAAATTTCATCATTATTAATAGAAAGTGCCAGGAAAAGAATCTTTGGATCTAATTTTGAGCTTCTAAAAGCAGGAAATTGTGTTTTGATATTTAATTCATTACGTTATAAGTAAAAACATTACACAGGCAGACAGTCATTTTGATCCATTCGATACATATCTAATTTTTGGCTGGGTTGGCTCTAGCTTTCGAAGATACGGAGGGTGATATATTAATACCGAATTTTTTTTTAATTAAAGCTGACCTAGCCAAATTACTTCCAGATTCAAAACCAAAATCAAAAAAAAAACTCTAAAGGCCTGTGTCCACATGGAAGTTTTACTTGCAGAAGTCGCTTCTAGCAGAGACTTCTGGAAGTTTTTCCCGTAGAAACACTAACTGCAAGTGAACTTCTAGAAGTTGTGACACCAGAAATATCTTCTAGAAGCAACTTCTGCAAATAAACTTCCATGTGGACACAGGCCTTAAGATTAAGTGCATAAAAAAAGTCAGTTTTGGTCGACCTGTGTTAAACATAAATAAAGGAATGGTACGTGGGTTAGCCAAAAAGCTTTTTATGACCAATTTTTACTTTCTTATACGAAGTGCGCAGTACGAAGTAAAGTATTTTCAATTGCTTCTGAGCCTTTTCCTTCGAAAAAGGTCGACCGATTGATTTGGAATTTTAGCAGAAATTTTCGAGAAGAAAAAGAATAATAAAGAGAAGGAAAATTGTGTCAAGGACTGTTTATAAGGACGGTGGTCTGTATTCGAAACGATTTTGCCATTCAAGAACTTACACTCAGAAAAATGTCAGGTCAACTTTTTGTCAGGTTAACTCTGACCTCTAGCTGGCTGACAGAGGTTTCCATTACATGACATTACATCCTCGAAATGCCTATCTAAGGTCAACTCGTGCAGCTCCCAATGCCCTACTTCACCTGCTCGTGGCTTAATTTCAGAATTTCTCCGGCCACAGGTCAACACAAGTTTTACTTTCCCTCATGCAGGTGAACGCGCGCCTCGCATAGGCTAAATTTTCCTGCCCGAGGCCAATTACGCCGTATGTAGGTCGTCGAGTTAGCCTCCATTTTTCTGAGTGTAGCCTTCATTGTTCTGTATTGTTCAGGGACAAAGAGACAGATAGACAGACAGACGGGAATGCGGAAATCAATATCTTTTGACATCCCTAACACCCTGGTGTAGTTCATTTTTGTGTCCGATGATTGGTTCGATACCTTAGAAAGAGTATACTAAATCTAATATACTTCTATATGAGTTATCATATAGAGTATGAGAATTTACGTGGGGAGTTGGCCTCACAAATAATCGACATTAAAGTTAATATGCTTTTATCTTGCTTTTATTTTAAAGGCCAAATCCTAACAAATTTTTTTTTTTTTTTAAAAAGTTCTAAAAATGAAAAATTGTTTTATTTCTATAAAGTTCCATGATTTTAAAATTTATACCCTCTTAAAGGCAACCCTCTAAAAGCCGGACTGGGAATGGATTAATTCATTTTTAATTGATTTATGTGGAAGAAGTTGTTTCAATTTATTAACGTGTGGGTTTATGAACAGCTTTCATGGATGAAGTGAGTTCATAAACCGAAACACAACTGCGGAATATCATCAACCATATATTATTATGAATTGTACAAAAACACAAAGGTATGAAAATATTTTCAAGTTTGTTTTCCAATTTTCGCCCTTCAGAAGGTTATCTCTCAATACGTGTGTTATTTTTAAAGTAAATTGGGAAAGTAATATATGACAAGGCACAAGCAATATTTCAAACATGGACAAATAAATAATAAATCAGTTGGTGTTGCGAAATCGATTTTCATGGCTTTCATATTCACTCATTTTAACCGACATAGAAAGGACTTTTGAAAAACGAGAAAACAAGAATTCAAAAAAAAATTCAATAACAACAAAAAAATATTATTTTAACATTGAATGCCTTTTGCCTAAAATTTATTAATAAAACAGCCATAAAGTGTGTCGACATTGGCCACAGGCAAAACTTACATATCGTCGGCTAAAAGTGAAATTGTGCTAAGTCCATTTGGTATAATTTTCCAGAAGAGCAATGAAAACCTTGTTAAATCGTTTTAATCCTCTTTCAATAACACTGAGTTTTCTTTAAATGAGAAAAATTGGGCTCAGTTTTCTTTAAATGAGACTCTGTTTTCTTTAAATGAAAATTAAAATGATTTAACAAGGTTTTTTATTGCTCTTCTGTCAAATTTGGTGTAATGGACTTAGCACAATTTCACTTTTAGCCGACGATATATAGATAATCGTACAAAATATATAACAAGTAACATATCTACTATAGACGATGAAATGACAAAGCAAAATTGGTAAATAATCGATGAGAGATGGTTAAATTTTAGCAAAAATATTTATTATTATGGCCGTCGAATTTATCTTGTTCATTTCTCTTTAAATATCTGCATAGAGGTGGCTATTTGGCTTCTTAACAAATATTTAATTTATCATAATTAATTTTAGTGCTGACAGTCATTTATCAAATGAGCGAAGGTGGCCAGAGGGGTCATAAATAGAAGATGATTGGCTGAAGTGGGAGGGGGGGATGGGTGATGAAGGCAATGTTACGAAAGGATCCATAACTATGCGTTAAAATAACCAAAAATGTATAGAAAATGGTGAAAAGCAATAAGATAAGCAAGGCACGTTTATCTTTCTAATGATTAAAAATATTAGCAATGCCCGAAAGGGATGTCTGGGCGGGACCAAAGATGACGAGAGGCCGGATAAATTACATTAGGTGGTGGCACAAGGAAGGTCACCAATATAGCTCGTTTCATGTGGTTGATTATGTTTGAATCTCGTTGTGTAAATATTTCTATCCTCATTCATTAACACCCATAGTTCGTTAGATTCTTCTTTTTTTCCGGGTTTTTGGTTTTTCATCTTCTTTTCTATGTAATTTTCGGTAAAGTCCAATGGTTTGTTTGTTGGTTTTTGTAACATAATTTTCCAATGGGATTTCTTAGCATTATTAATTTAATGAGAAAATATTTAATCCTAGAATCTGATTTAATTTAATTAAAATAGAAATCTTTCGAGACTAATAAATTATATAATTTTCCAGATAAAAGTATCAAGTTTATCAAAATTATGACCGAGATATTTGCCTTCGGCTAAACAAAAGTTGTTCAACAAAATTCACACGAAATATCTATAGACTGTTTTATATGAAAAATTACTTAATAGCTGTCTTTAAACACTTTAATTGATGATCCAATTTTATCTAACAATTTTCCTTTGAATCTAATCATTCTTTTGCAATTTAGTCGTTCTTTTATAAAACTTTAAGAATTATGCCCTATTCGTTTTATCATTTCGGAAAAGTTTTAATTGATTTTGTACTGGGAGATAAATTGTGCTGTAGGATTCCGATGTTAGTCAAAACAACAGGCAACTGGTTTAAAATTTACAAACTCTTAAAAATTAAAATATAAAATAAAAAGTTTTTTTCAAAAAAATTACAAATAAAGGCGAGATAACAATTTTGTGATTTTTTTATGCTTTTATCTCGTTTTTATTTCTGATACACAGCGCGCCCAAAGACTTATTCTTTCCTTTTTGGCAGATTTCTTAAAATAAAAAAAAACTATTTATCGTTCTTAGTCATTTTTTTTGATTAGTATGACTAAAAATCCAAAATGACGCCTGTCTTATGCTACGCTTATATACACTTACGTTTGAGATATCCTTACGGACTTCTTAGTGCCATAATCGGATTCAGCGACCCCAAAAAAAGAAAAAAAAATCCGAAAACTACGGAGGAAAAGGATAAGCAAGTCATTTTTGCAGGACTTTCTGGTATTTTTACAAGGACGAAGTAGTGAAAATATTGTGTTGTCATCGGAGTTACGTATGTGTCAATCGAATGAGGGGACGGACACATAGACAAACCAACAGACAAACCAACAGACAAACTCTCACAACTTTCTGTGACCCCAATACTAAACTACATACAAAAAATCGTGAAAAAATGCGACGAAGGGGAGAGGGGGATCTGAAAAAATGCGACGAAGGGGAGGGGGGGGGATCTGAAAAAATGCGTCGATAGGGAGGGAGGGTCTTAAAAGATACTAAAATTAGAAAGTCGTGTTCAAGGTGTATTCTTAAAAGATTTTCCAATTAGAATTGAATGTACAGTTATGAAAAATCGAATGCTAGATACTTTTGGTCTTTATACATTTTTTTTTTGGTATAACTTATCCTTTTTACAATAATCGGACAACGAAAGATCGTAAATTTCTATGAGTAAAGGTTCTCTACCTCTACTGTTAGCATTTTTGGTGTATGGCACGTATCTGCCACTAAAAGTTTATCTTATATAGTGTCAAATATGTGCTATACACCAAAAATGCTAATAAAGTTGTTCAAAAACTTGATTTTGAATCCATTTGAGTGGTATGGTGGTCACAGAAAGACAGGCATGTGTAAATTAAAGCCGTTCATGGCGTCCTTTCGGAATTTGTAAGATGTCGCATTGAAACGTCATCTACCAAAGTGATTCCTTTTAAAATTTCCTCATGAAGGAGATTTTCCAACACATTTTTCAAAATAATCTTAAAATAAATCTTAATCAAAATTTCCCACTAAGAATGTAGCTTGAAATCCTGAAAGAAAAATTTATTATTGAGAAAATCAAATTTGTCTCTTTTAAATAGTGAGTCATCCAAATGTTCCAATAGGTGATATGTGATTTCAACGAAACTGAAAAAAAAAGAAAACCAAACACAAATCCTGGAATTCAAAACTTGGAATCTGATGCCAATTTTATATTTCTTGACGATTAATTTTCACTCCAATTGCTCGAAACTAAGCCAAATGGCTTAGAAAATCCTTTTTATAGCTGTTCGAAACGGTTTTTATTGCTTTTAATTGAAAAATCAACATAAATCTTTAAGCCTTCGAAGGGTAAATGTACTCCGATATACGGCAACAATAGAATCCTTTTTTTCCATCCCAATCCCAAAATTCAAGTGGAAATTCCCGCCAACGCTAGTAACGATCGACCGACGTGTGCTGGAAAAGGACGTAAAAGAGTCGAAAATGTTTTATTGTCATTTGATAAAACACACATACCGAGGTATGTATATATCCACACACTAATACGAAAATCGAAAATATATTCACTTTATATCATGGATATCGAACCGATCCGAATTGAAGGTTCGAGGAGCATCCCTTAAAGTTCTGAATCCATCAAATGTTGTTATCCGCCCAATTGCCGAGCTAGGCTAATATAAATTGATCATTATTTGAGGTTTAAATGTCGCCTGATTAATTTCAACAAAGTTATTGTCATATAAAAACAAGCTCTTGTTACTACCAAATGACGTTCTGGCCATATTTTACATTCCATTTTTGATTGGTGTGAGGTACCTACTCCGGTAAATTACAGTGTAGACCGAAATTGCCATTGCTACCAACACAAAATATTAAATTTAACCTTCGCGCGCAATTTTCAAATTAATGTGTAGGTGGTTCTTGTGTACGCTTACATACACATAGTAAATATTTATATTCCCTGCGACCTTCATTATAAATTGCCTACTTTCGTTTGAAATTGAATTCAATTGAATTTGTCGCTGTATGAGTGGGCGTATTTTAATATAGTCATCAGCGTGTTTAGGATTTATCAAAAGAAACTCCTTTTGACTCCTTCTATCCAATTTCAAAAGGGGTTTTTCGCAATATTTTAACAACGATGAAATCTTTGCGTGCAAAATTTTTCACATACGTTCTGCATATGTTTAACACATTTGTTTTTGTAGAGTCACTTGAGCCGTTACGAAAAATCACACTCATCTGAAATGGTTTTTCCTTTTTATTCTACTTTTTTTTTTTTAAATATTTGAAGTTAAAATGAAAGCCATTCGTTGACCTTTAACGAAAATAAATATAACGAACGAAATATGAAATCTCTAGAAAAACGAATTACTTTAAAGTTCCGACATTGGACCTCCCGGGGCGAATGGTTTTCTGGAAAAACAATAAAATCATATTTGCTTCAAAAAATGAGTAATTATGGCTCGACGAAGATGAAAATTTCATAAAAATTATAATGGCTTGGTTTTTGTGAAGAACGCAGTCATTATAATCTGTTAATGTTAAATATTTCACATGTGGGTTTTATTGTTTTGGGTTCGGTGCAAAATACACATTCTGAAATTTTAACTTTCATGTTGTTTGCCAAAAATTATGGTTTTTTCATAAACATTCCGTGTTTTAACAGCAAAGTTATCCAAAATAAACAAAAAAATATATCTTTCGGATGTTTTGACGGGAGATATTTAATGGAGGCTTCGGTGTTTTAATATGTTTGGTTAATTACAACCAACTGTAATAAGAATTGTAGGAAAATTGTAATAAAATTGTAGTAAAATTGCAAAGATTAAATTAACCCATTACTGATGAGTTTCCTTTATTGAAATGGAATCATGTTTAATAAATATTATATGCCGGAAAAGCGGTTTTTAACCGACTATTATTTTTACAATACTTTCCTCTGCTATAGAGGGAAAGTATCTATTTTATTCATGGTGAAGACCCACTCGAGAACGAATGCAGATAGAAACTTTGTGATCAGTATGAAATCCGTCTCAGGCAAAATTATGAGTCTGTCCGTCCATCGTGTCGGTCTGTCCGTTTTAAATAACTCGAGAACGCGTTAAGCTAGCGACTTAAAAATTTTTGTGAGTTTTTAGTGCAAAAAATCACCATTCCCCCCTTCACTTTAAAACCGTCTCCATGTATCTTTTGATCCCTTAAATAGATTTCAATCTCGTTTTCGCCATTCCGTAGAAAATAATAAGGAATATTTTGTTTTCGCCCTCTCGAAAAAGAAATATTTGTCTAAAAATACATTATAAAAATACAAACTGCTTGCAAAAAACCTTGAAAAACTTGAAAATTTCGGGGTTTTTCACTTTTTTGAAAGATTTTTTTTAGTCGGGGACTATTCAAAATTTTTGATTTTGTTGTGATACCCGTATGGTGAAACCAAAGGGTATATTAACTTTGCCTTACCGTTTGTAACGCCAAGATCCCGTCATCACACACAAAAATGAATTACACCAGTGTGTTTAGAATGATAAAAATAATTAATTTCTGCATGTCCGTCCGTCTGTCTGTCCGTCTGTCTGTCCGTCTGTCTGTCCGTCTGTCTGTCCGTCTGTCTGTCCGTCTGTCCGTCTGTCTGTCCGTCTGTCTGTCCGTCTGTCTGTCCGTCTGTCTGTCCGTCTGTCTGTCCGTCTGTCTGTCCGTCTGTCTGTCCGTCTGTCCGTCTGTCCGTCTGTCCATCTGTCTGTCCGTCTGTCTGTCCGTCTGTCTGTCCGTCTGTCTGTCCGTCTGTCTGTCCGTCTGTCTGTCCGTCTGTCTGTCCGTCTGTCTGTCCGTCTGTCTGTCCGTCTGTCTGTCCGTCTGTCTGTCCGTCTGTCTGTCCGTCTGTCTGTCCGTCTGTCTGTCCGTCTGTCTGTCCGTCTGTCTGTCCGTCTGTCTGTCCGTCTGTCTGTCCGTCTGTCTGTCTGTGGCGCGGATTGCGGGCGCACGGATTGAGCTAGAGACTTGAAATTTTGCGCAGATCCGTTTTTCGTAAAATGTGAGGCTAATTTCGTTAACGGGCAAAAATGGACCATTAGGGGGGGTACCCCCCATACGAACGAAAACGGTTTTTGTGAATATCTCAAAAACGGTGCATCTTATCAAAAAAGTCCAAGAACAAAAGTTATTTGGGATATGATTCTACATAAAACTCCCATACATCAAAATCCGATTGGAATAAATTTTAAAAAATCTAATTGGAAAGTTTGACTTCAAAGTGGAATTTTGGTACAACTGTTCGAATTTTGATACGAATATCACCATACGGGTCTCCAATGATTGCCAGATTGGCAATTATAGCTTTTGTTATGTTTTTTAAATCGAGTAGGTTCAAATTTTTGACTAAGATTTAGAATTTGGTGTTTTGAACTAAATTTTCTGGAAAACGATATTTTTTCACAGGAAAGTTTAATGAACTGAAGATCATTTAATTTTCCACAGAGCGTACTTGACACATTTCTCAATGTTCCCAGCCAAAAAACTTCATTAGAAAGAGAAAAAATTACGTAAAATTTTTTTTCTGTTTTTTTTTTAAGTAAGAAAAAAGATTGTTTATGTAAAAAAATACATATCAATTTCTGCAATCATAAGGAAAACGTCCACCCTATAATAAATCAAATAAATAAATTAAAATAATATAATCACAAATTTTCCAACCAACGAATAAAATCACAGTAATTTATAATTTTCTTAATTATACCTGAAATTTGTAATAATTAGTTGTTAATTTCCTACTGTAATCTCGTAAGATTTATAATCGGCAGGTGTTCGCCCGACAAAACGATGAACGGTTGATGGAAAAAATATCGATCCGATCCATTTTCTTAAGATAATCCATAACTAAATAACAAATTTCTGCACTATAATTGCCTTATATCTATAGCCTTGTCATATATCTAAGAATCTAACATCTCATACTTGTGGATCCCCTTTAAGATGTCCGACAATGAAAATTCGAAAGTTTTTTATCCGAATATTTCTTCCACGCGCCATAAACAACCGTCTCATTACCAGTTCAGCTGGATATCCTCTTCAAGTTATGACTCTTAATTTGCGATCTCGTTTTCTGGCCACTTAAGCGCCTTATTTATTGCTACAGCCCTGCAACAAATAATCTGCACGCAACGTTTTAGTTGGATTAAAACTGTTCCCTTTTTCGTCCATCATTTTGGATATTCAGTCCAAATGCTGGTCTGCATTGGGTTATGTTGGGATAGAATAATCTCTTCCCTCCCAATCCCACTAGAAATATTTATCCAATTCTATGCGCAATTATATCGCAAATCTCCATAATTTCCCCCCAACATTGTTCTGCGCTCCACGCCTGTTGTTTTTAATTTTATTTCTTTTTCTGTTTGTACTTTATCTGATGTTTTCTTATTGTTTGCAAGTTTTTGTGGACAAATTGTTGATGGAGGCTGCAACAGAAATGGATTGCCCCGGCTTGCAAATCCATTAGCCAATGTTAACTCTTGTCTATGCTCCAGCAGGGGTCAGGCGCCAACACAAATCAATCTTCATCGCTTTACCAGGTTTCGATCCATACTTATGAATACCTATTTCTATACTCGTATGGTTTCCCTTCGCTAAATATTTCCCTTTTTACAGATCCGAGGGTAAAGAACCTTTTACGCCTGCCACCCTATATTTTCGTGCGACAGACTTGGCGGCTTTCTAAACTTATCCCCGTTATCGACGTCTTAAATTCTGTGTCATCGAATTACCCCGTCGGGACTTAGATAGGCTGTCGGGCTTCTCTATTTTACGATAAATGATGTTGCCTAACCTCGATAAACTATGGAAACAAGTGCTCACAATATCAATAATTTAGTCAGATGAAAGTCGATTGAAGTTCCTCAATTCGATAGGGGAAAACAACACATATTTCAATATTTTCTCATTCAAGAAACTGCCACAGTTTTAATATTAGGAAATTTCCACTTGTTGGAAAAGTTGTTGGCTTCATTTTATCGGATTTTATCCATTTGCAATAAATAAAGAATTTTCCAGCAATTTGCTTTAAATTGAAGAGCTTTACTGCTATGTAACGTAAATATTTTTTTACCCGACAAGCAGTTTTGGACTATGGTATGGGAGGGGAAGTAGTAAAAAATATTATTATTTCTAGGGTAATTCTATCCACATATCCACATAACATACAATTCAAAACGGTTGCATCATTTTTGAGTGACGCTAAAAAAACAGACAAATAGAAAATTTAAATGCAATGGAATTAAATATTTTTATGATCAAAATTTTTGAGAAAAATTGTAAGCGGTATGACTAAATTAATTAAACTCATTGGATTTTTTTATTTTCCTCTGCCATAAAGGAAAAATATTGTATTCATGACTCGAAAACGGAGGCAGATAGACATTTTTTGATCACTAAGAAATCCAGCTTAGGAAAAATTATAAGGATGCCCCTGCATCAACTGTCGGTCGGTTTGTCGGTCTATCCGTTTTACGTATCCTATAATATAATACGAGAAATGTCTGTCTGTCTGCACAAACGATCTCGAAAACCCACCTAACGATTTTCACGAAACTTGGAGGTTAGGGATTTTCGGGGACAAAAAACCGATCTAGATAGGTCTCACCTCTGAGAAAATTCCCCTCGATACCCCTCGCCTGTTATTTTCGAATTGGGTGGTCCGATCTTAATGAAACTTTACAGTATTACTAAGGGGGCTAAGGGCTTTCGATTTCTTCACTACAAACCTGACTTTTCCCTCCCCTCGATACCCCTCGCCTGGTATCTTCAAATTGGGTGGTCCGATCTTAATGAAACTTTACAGTATTACTAAGGGGGCTAAGGGCTTTTGATTTTTCCAATACAAACCTGACTTTTCCCTCCCCTCTATACCCCTCGCCTGTTATCTTCGAATTGGGTGGTCCGATCTTAATGAAACTTTACAGTATTACTAAGGGGGCTAAGGGCTTTCGATTTTTCCTATACAAACCTGACTTTTCCATCCCCTCGATAACCCTCACCTGGTGTCTCAAAACAACTTTTCAAAAATCGGTGACAGCGATTACTCAATAACCACTCAACCGATTTCTATGAAATTTTGTTATCGCGCGTTAGTTTTAGTTCTAGCTTTCTAGGTCGGGAATTTAAAAACTCTGGAAAAGCTCTGTAAAGATAATGTGAATTTAGTTTTTCTCCAAAAATCAGCAGAAGTAGGATTTTGAGGTCGCCGACCATGGCTCGGTCTTCCTGGTACTCTTAAATAACTCGAGAACGCTTTGAGCTAGCAACTTAAATTTTATTTGTAAATGAATTTCACAAAAATAGTAATTCTCTATCAACTTTTGGAAAAGTAACGGTAACTATAACGGATATCTCCCATACGATTATTTTGACAAAAAAAACACAGTTTTTTCACAAATTCTCAAAAACTATGCACTTTTGGAGAAAATGAAAGTAACAAAATCTGACCGATATAAAATTTTCTACATTTTTTGCTCTAACGATTTTTACTGATTTGAAAAAAAAAACTTTCTCTAAAATAATTTTATGCAGCCACATTTCTTGAAGTTTTTTTTAATAAAATAATTTCAATTTTGTACGTCAAGAAATTTTTCTGTCCATAAAATTCGTGAATTATCATCTTAAAACACTATGACATCTACCGATATATAAAAAATCGTAAATTGCTTGCACCTGCTGCATAAAAATTACCTTTTATCCTCATAATGAAGCTTCACATGACAGTCATAACAATTAAGACGGTGATTGCTTGAAGCTTAGCCATTTTTACGCGATTTTCAATCGTGGAACCAGTTATTTGTCCCTCCAGAAAGTTTTCAGTAAAATTGTAAAATATTTCCCAGGCATCAATTGCTTTAATCGCTTCAGAAGCCGACAATATATTTTGCATTACGAGTTCGGGATGTTTTGTTTCATCATTTTTTATACTTTGCCACAGATTTAACGATGATACACCTCTGTGGACGAAAAAAAAATCTTGCAGGTACTTTTGCATTGACTGCACTTTGTTCGTTGCATGCGAATTTTTCTTTATCACTATCACACTATCGCGATGCTGGGTTACTGCAAACACGTCCTACCGTATGTGATAAAAATCGAATTACTTCTTTTTTGGTGTAGAGTAATTCCCCAAATGATGGCCGGTTTTCTCTGTAAGAAGTGTGCGATAAGTCCATATCATACGAGACGCTAATTTCAATGGGGCAAACGAACAACTCTTTACGTTTGCTCGTTATTTTCTTATTGAAATGACAGACCTCTTTTCTGTTGAGTTTAGTTTAGGCAAAGGAACGTGTAATCCCAAAACCTCAGAGGCTAATCTTTTATTTATCGCAAATAATGCAGGTTCCGATTACTTATCTTTGGAAAATGCTGTTTCATCTTGCCCCACACCTCTCTTTCCATCTTTTCACTAGGGCTTCGTTTATATTTTCGTACGGACTAATTCTTCCTATCCTTGCAATGTAACGTGTCTGCTAAACCTTCGAGACGTTCGTGACCTGTTTCTAGAATCATCATTGGAATCATGTTGGATAGGCCGACATATTGTAGGACAGCAACTCCTATAGGGCACTGCATGGACGATTCTCTGTTATTGATTTATGGTAAAGGATTATAAAGATATCAGTCAAAGGGCTGAATTCCCCAAAGTGCCCCTAGCCGCCTATGGAATTGGGATCAAGTATTTCGTTTATAAATTATATAAAGCGTAAGAAATGAAAAGAAAAATTCCGAAAAATTCATTGCAGCACATTAATAAGAAATGGCCTTAATCACATCGAAATCAAACTACATTTCAAGCTTCAATTTTAAATGGCGACAAGGAAGTGGTGTGAAAGTTATAATTTCCAGCGATTTATTCTATCCACTTTTACCAAAAAAAAAACAGTTTTTTTATTCTCACTTCACTTAAGTGCTTTGATACTAAATCTTTAAGAAAGAATTACCTTAGCTAATGACCACCTTAAGAATATAATCGCATTAAAAACTCTTTTCTTTTCTTGTAGGCCCCAGGGCAACTGCGATCATCACCTCTTCAGCAAAACCAATTTCTCTACTTTGGCCGAAAAGGAATCTTCTGTTAAAAATGCTGCTTCTTCACATCATATTCGTCTCTCAATTTCGTTCTTATACAGGACTCATAAACGTAATCACGAAAATTATGGTGCACGGATATGTTTAATATGTGATACCTTTAAATTATTGGTTACGATGCGAAGTAGCAAAAGTAAAAAAAAAATTGAAAAGGTAAAATCGACACTTTAATAAATTTGATATCCAATTTTCGACATCACTTTATTTCAGGCTTCCATTGAAAGATGCGCTAAAATTATATTAAATTAAAATGGTGTTGAAATCTACAACACATTATTGTTCAACACTTTTTTGCTATAAACTTGTTAATATTAAGTAAACATTGGGCTATGCTGTGGCTCCAGGATAAACAGACTATTTTCTGTCTTTTAAGTGATTATTTTTGGCTAAAAGTTTTTTTTTATGACGATACAAAAATTACAGATTGGGGGAGTCGATTCTAAAATGATTTAAAGAATTTAGTAACAAAAACAGAAAAAAAAATCTGAGGTGGACAGCACATGACTTTCTTTTGAAATGAAATATTGGCTTATATAAAAAAAACTAGCTTGCATACCCGTCGTTGCCGGCTTAAGTTTTTTCAATTTTTTTTTATGGTCTATGTTGGAACTAAACTTCAGGCCAATCGGCACGGTAGTTTCCCCGCGAAAGGGTAACATAGAGGGAAAAATAAGTTTCGAGATCACTTTACCCCCTCCCCTTACTCCCCCACCTCTCGGGCTACTTTTCCGTATGCCTATGTTGGAACCAGAACTACCACAGACACTCATGCAAAATTTCAAGTCAATCGGTTCAGCCGTTTTTGCGTGAAAGAGCAACAGACAGACAGACATACAGACACCAACTCATTTTTACTTTCTTCTACGGAGTATAATAAAGTATTGTATTCATGAAAAATTTCGACCTCTTAATTTTGCCTAAAAAACATTTCCCGATCACTCCTGAGTCGATTGGAGTCATATTTAAAAAATGTCTTTCTGTCTGTCAGTCTGTCTGTCAGTCTGTCAGTCTGTCAGTCTGTGTACAAGATTTCTCAAAAACTAATAGAGCTAGCGCCATGAAATTTTGTAGGCATGTTGGGTCCTGAAATGGGACGATCCTATCAACTTTTGGTGGAAATCCGTTAACCGGAAGTATCCAAAATGGCGGTTTTTCAAAAATCGCAATTTCGTTTTTCTCGATTTACTCCCAAACTACGCGTTTTTTAGTGGCCTTAAGTATGACAAAACTTGGAGAAAATAAAATTTCCCACACTTTTGTCTTTAGCTATAACTCGATATCTCCACCTGTTATCGAGATAAACCGTTATTTCCAAAAAATCAGTTTTTTGCGATTATCTCGAAAACTAACGGGTTTTTGCTGACTGAATGTATGAAGTGAATTAATGAGAATGGCATTCTGCACAATTTTGATTCTTACCGTTATCCGTTTTCTTTTACCGTTATTGAGATATTTTCATTAATATGTAAAAAAACATATTTTTGCGAATAATTTGCAAACTAACGGTTTTTCGACAAATTAGTTAAAAGAATAATTAAAGATGTTAACATTTTCTACATTTTTGCCATTTACCGTAAATTGATATCTTTTACAGTTCTCAAGTTATCTCAAATTTTGTACGTTTTTGATATTTTTGAATAAACCAAGAATTTATTGGGAGGTCGTCTTAGGTTAACAACGCGACAGGGCTCGAGCGTAAATTGCGCAGGGTCGTAGATTTTGTAGAAGAAAGTTTTGTGTTGACCACAACTGATATTTATATATTAGTATGATGATATGTTTTTTTACAAAATCTGAAATATCTCGATAACGGTAAAATATATCGATTTACGATAAAAGGCAAATTAATATAGAACTTTAATATCTTTAATTCTTCGTTTACTTATTTTTTGAGGAGCCGTTAGTTTTCATGTCTAGTTTTTTACGTTTTAATCAAAATATCTCAACAATGGTAAGATATAGCGGATAACGGTGGAAGATAAAAATATGGAAGTCGTTATTCTCTTTAATTCGTCTCCTTTACTTAAAAACCATTAATTTTCGAGATAGTCACAAAAAACTGATTTTTTAAAATAACGGTACATATCGATAACAGATACGAAGTTCTAGTAAAAGACAAAAGTCTAGAAAATTTCATTTTCTCCAACAAAAACCGCCATTTTGGTTACTTTCGGCTAAGAGATTTTCACCAAAAGTTGATAGAATCGTGATCAAAAAAGAAAGAAACAATTTGCTCCAGATCATATGCTTTTTCTCACTAGCTCTGGAACTTTTTAATCTATTTTAATATTACCCTTTTTTCTCTTTCGCTTTCGTCAGTAACATATCTGCAGTTTTAGCTTGCGAATTTGTGCTTTTTTCCTTTTTCTTAATTCTTTTTTCTTTCTTCTTCTTCATCTTTCTCTTCTTCTTTTTCTTCATCTTCTTTCTCCTCTTCCTATTCTTTCTCTTCTTTCTTTTCTTCCTATTCTTTCCCACTTTCTCTTTTTTCTCTTCTGCCTATTCTTTCTCTCTTTCTCTTCTTCCTCTTCTCCTTTTCTACTACACTCACTCCTTCTAGAGTAAAGAGAGAAAATTTACAAACTATTTCGAATAACAATAATTAACATTTATATAGAAAGAGAAATAAAATGATTCAATTCAATCGTCATGTGTGGAAAAAATATGTAAAACCTTATTTTAAAGACATTTGGTGTAAAGACATTATGCAAAAATTTGCGATTTAGAGGAACTTGTAAATAGATTCGGGGGATGGGAAAATTTCTGTAAATGCAATTTAATGTATCTTTAAATTCTTTAAAAATATTAAAACTTTTCATGGTAATTAAATTACTGACAGTTCACAGTAGAGCTGTCTTCTTAAAGAGCAATTACGATTATTTAATTGAAAATTAATTAAATTTTAATCTTTGAAGAACAAAACGTCTGTGGATTAACTTTGATCACCAGCTTTTACTATTAAATTGATTTTATTTTTATTTACAAAGTGATAGTCAAAGTCTCCGCTACAGTTTTTTTTTTTTTGAAATTCAACAAAAAATCAAAGGAAAGCATTTATTTTCTTTTTCTTGCCAAGAATTGAATTTATAAAAAAAAATGCTTACTCGACCCAGATAATTTCATGGCACTTTATAGGTACCTAACCAACTATAAGAAAAGAGATTCTAAGTACAAATCTATATCTCAATCAAAGTTTCTCCGCTTTTTCTATCGTTTGCTCAAAGAATTTTCTGTTCAGTAAACTCTAAAGTTTTTCAATTATTTTTGACGTAAGGGTTTTGTCGTCTTTCTTCAAACTTCACAAATTGAGCCGTGAAATAATTTCAAAAGGATAAACGGCCATGGTGTGAGTGAAAAAACAGCGAAATGCCTTCTTAAACATAGTTTTTTTTTTCGAGATGTCGTTTTGGACCAGCTTAATTGGATTAAAATTCCGAAGCTCACGCTGCACTTTATTTCATTTCTTCCTGTTAATGTTTTTTTTCCTCTCTCTTATATGAATGCGTTTTTTTCCAGTAAGTTATAAATTCATTTTCATAGCATTTCATTTATACCACATCGCATCGTGCTGAAGACTGATTCAATCAATAATTGAGTTTTTACCATTTGATCTGATGGAAGGATGGAAAAAGAAATTCTTCCGTCATGCTTGAATTCAACTTCCATCATTCGTTTCAAGTGCCTGGTGTAGATTACGGATAAAGAACGCGATAAAATATTTGAAAAATCTTTAACGTTTTTTCATCGTAATGATGTTTTCCTTATAATTTAACAGATTAATGGTGAAATTACTAAACAACAATTTTCTTTTTAAATTAAGTTGTAATGAGCGGTAAAAGCCATTATTGGAGGAATGAAAACTCGCGGAAAATTGTGAAAATATTATTATTTTTTTACTTTTCTCTGTTCTACTTAATTTAACATTTTCTATACATTCAGAGATTAATCTTTGAAAAAGATGGCTATTATTTCTCGATTGCATTATGATTCTAAATTCTCTCAACAATGGTAGAAAATTAAACGCTTTCAGTTGAAGTGTGGACACAATCATGGAATTTCAAAAGACTTTATAGTTACGTTTTTCTGTAAATCGCTTGGCTAAGTTCTTGAACGGAACAGTTTTTTGCAATTTTCTCGAAAACGGTAAGTCGTATTGAAAAGTTTTGAAGGTAAGATCTGTTTAAAATATGATCTTACATAATCGCAACATACATCAAAATTCAATCTAACCACTGCTTCTCCTTCTTCCAGACAAATGGATTTTTTTAAATAAACAATTTGTCTGTCATCATATAGAGTATTTGACCATTGGCCCCGGCCCCTGACAATTGTAGCTTGTCTTATGTTTCTTATTCCAATTGAGACCCTTCTATAAGCCTTTCCTTATATTTTTTTATTCTATAGGGAACGACCCTACCACCCTTTCCCTTTACAAGCTTTCCCTATCTGAAGTCACTGCTACATGGCTACGACTTAAAAGCCGAAAAAAAATATCAACCACCAATGATGTTTTTCTGAAAGAATTTTTACAAAACTGATAAACATTTGCTTCCCTTCCCCCACCGCTGCAGTCTCTTGTTAACAAATTTTTCCATTTTTCCAATTCGTTTTTACTTGAATTCATCTTAATTTTGCTTAAAAACATTTCCTGCGCACTTTTCTGAGCCGATTGGAGCATTATTACAAAAATGTCTTTCTGTCTGTTAGTCCGTTAGTCTGTGTACAAGATTTCTTGAAAACTAATAGAGCTATGACTATGAAATTTTACAGTTTCGTCCTCGAATAAGAATATAAGTACCAGGAAGACCGAGCCATGCTCGGCGACCTCAAAATACTACTTTTGCTGATTTTTGGGGAAGAACTAAGTTCACATTATCTTTACAGAGCTTTTCCAGAGTTTTTAAATTCCCGACCTAGAAAGCTAGAACTAAAACTAACGCGCGACAACAAAATTTCATAGAAATCGGTTAAGTGGTTATTGAGTCATCACTGTCACCGATTTTTGAAACGTTGTTTTGAGACATCAGGTGAGGGTTAACGAGGGGAGGAAAAAGACAGGTTTGTAGTGGAAAAATCGAAAGCCCTTAGCCCCCTTAGTAATACTGTAAAGTTTCATTAAAATCGGACCACCCAATTCGAAGATAACAGGCGAGGGGTATCGAAGGGGAATTTTCTCAGAGGTGAGACCTATCTAGATCGATTTCTTGTCCCCGAAAATCCCTAACCCCCAAGTTTCGTGAAAATCGTTAGGCGGGTTTTCGAGATCGTTTGTGCAGACAGACAGACAGACAGACATTCCTCGTATTATATTATAGGATATCCCAAATGTTTCAAAACTTATCAATATAACTTATCATACTTTTCATTCAAATTATGCTTATTTGAACTTCAGACCACCCACAAAATCAAATGTTTCTTCCGGGCAAAAAAAAATCAAAAAAAGTTATAAATTACACTACTTAATTTGCTTCTCAATGATACCTAATAATGTGTTTTAAATAAATTGATCAGCATTAGATATCGTGTGGTGCTTTTTTTTATCTCTTTTATTAAAACCCCAACATTAATACCTCACCATTTCTTTGAATAGTAGAATTTGAAATTGATCGGAAATCGATTACCTGCTGACGAATAATTTTCAAATTCGAAAATTTCTGTTAATGAATTGATAAAACATAAAACATAAAATGTAGTTAATTAATAATCTTGAGCCGACAATATTCTTTTTAGCGTTGGAAAAATTTCCATTAGTGAATGATTTATGGAGGGATTTGTGTGGCGGAGTCAAAGAATGTTAAATCGACTGCTAAAAAACAGAAATTGGATCTTTTCGAAGGAATTATTGATTTTTTTTTACAAATTTTATGGGAGGTTGACCTCATTTTACAGCAGGCGCAACATAATTAACCTGTCTTGATTATGGGTATGAGTCGCGTTGATTAAAAGAAACTTTTTTAATTCCCGGAATGCTTTATTGTTTCGGAGATCTTATAATGAAATCTTTTCCAATTAATATTGTCTTAAGTTGAATTTGTAAAAATTTAAAAAGAGATTTGTACCTAAATCTCGTTTAAAATGGACAAAATTTTACTTGTACGCTCAATAGTTACGCATGCTTGATGGGAGGTTAAAATGTTTCTAAAAATCCATTTACATTCAAAAAACATTACTTAATAGGATGTCCAAATAGACATTAATTTGCTATGATAGCCGACATAAAATGACAAAACAAATTCACCAACAGATTTAGTAGAAATTGGTGCCGACGAAAAGACGGTCATTGTGCTATCTTAACAGGTAAAAAAATAAACTACTCGAATAGATTGAGTACAGATTGGAATAAAAACAATGTATGAAGAAAAAAGCACGACACTAATTGGATTTAAGCCGAGATCCGGTTAATTATGTCGCAGGTTAAACTTTTGCCGCTGCAAACATAAGCAAAACTTTAAGCGGGGGCGGTATTTCCTATCAATCTTTTAATGGTAAAAATCAAAGAAAATTCAAGAAGCAAAAAAATTATTAGATGTCAGCAATGAGAGCCTTCAATCGAAAAAAATTCTCATTGTTTCTTAAATTTCATTGGATCAAATTTTCTGTGAAGTGAGCCGTTGGCCATATTAGTGTCAGATTAAAATCTATAGGGAATTTGTTACGGTTTAGGATTAACCTTACAAAGACGACTACGATACGCAAAAGGTAAATTCTGTCATGGTTAACAGCTGAAACTATTTGATTTACCGTGAAATTGTTGTTTTTTTTGCAAAAGCTAACAAATAATATCGAACTACAATTAAATGTTTGTGGATTTTCTAATAAATTTCTGGTACAACGAACATCAGGTATTGTCGGTTAAATAATTAAATTTTTGACTCAACAAATGGGAAAATTTATTATTTCGGGTCAAAATATTTTAACGGTCCACATATATTAAGGCACATTTAGAAGGCTTAAGTAAGTTTTTGGCGCCTTTCCAGTCTATGGGGGACTTCTCGGCATCACATCCCAAATTGTTGTAATCACTTGATGATGTACTCATTTGACGGAAATCGTCAAATTCAGAATTTTGAAAAACGTCAAATTGAAAAAAAACGGTATTTGAACGTTTTTAAACCATTTTGACGATGGACGATTTTGAAGTGGATTTTTTTTTAATTTAACGATTTTCAAGTTTCTTTTGATGAGTTTTGATGATTTTTAGATTAGGAATTGACATTTTTTGAACTTTTAGACTAGGCGTGTAACAAAACATATACACTGCTTGTAACAAAACATAGAAAACCACCCGGCATCTTTTACCAAATCTTTTTAGCCAGAAGATAGCTTTCGACGTCTCCGGAACTAAAAAGAACTAATAGAAGTCTTTCTCCGAAGCTGGCCCGTAGCCGAAATTTTTAAACAAATTCCTGGTGGGCATTCAGAAGTTTTTGACTGCAGCGCACCTTTTTATAATTTCTACCTTTCATGCATTTTATTCATGAAAATTTTGCCTGCGGCGCAATTTTTGTTTTATAACGAAGGAATAAAGATTTTTCACTAGAAATTGGGACAAACTCTCTGATCGACCATTCCAAATTTCCAAACCCACGAAAATGCATAAAAAATTGGGAAGATTCGCGAAAGCCTTGTACTTTGTTATAAAAAATGGGTAAAAGATATTTTAACTCAATGGCAGAATTCAGTTGGTATGCGTAAAACAGGAAAAAATTTTAAAACATTGCATAAACTATCCTTTCCCATTATGATTAAATTTGGTTCTGAGACTCTCTAGAGTAAAGTTTACACCAAGTTTCAGCGAAATCTATTTTTTGAAAAAAAATCGCAAAACTCGATGCACTGCAATTTTTGGCGTTTTTTTTTCAAAAAATTTTTTTCTCTCTGATCGGGCTGAAACTTGGACTTTAGGGGTTTTGGGCGACGAGAAATCGAAATTTGTTGTCCATTTTGAGCTAGCACCATTTTTTGAGGCGACCCTAGGCGCCCTGGCCAAACCGTGAGAGCTATCGAAAAACGGACAACGGATTCGTGATCGGCGATCCCCCATTACCCTTTACTCCATTTAAATTTGGTTCTGAGACTCTAGAGAGTCTTGTTATCAGCAAGCAGTAAGACAATATGATGATTGGACTACCATAACTATATTCACAGTTCGGCAAAACATCAAACACTCCACAGTAAAGCTTACAACCAAATTAATTTCACTTAAATACACTCGAATGTATTTTAGGCTCTCGAATTTACACTAAATTATTTCCATTTTCGTTTTGTAAATTGAAAAGACCAAACTTTGATTACACTAAAATCCTTGTGATGTTTCAATTTTGGGAGGTGCTCCAATCATCAAATCGCATGTGTAGATGCAATGAACTCAACTGACCATCCATAAACTAGACTGAAAATTCAAAAGTGGACTCAAACACATACAGTCATTAAAACTGTACATAAAAGTTCATAACATATGACACAACATAACGACTACGTGAATGATGATGACATGGGAAATAATTTCCTATTCAGGAATCAAATTAAAAGTTTCAAGTGAAGTTTGTACTTTTGTTTCACTAAAATTATTTTATGTTTGGAGGTTATTACAGTTTTTTGTACAAATATTAAAAGATTTTTAAGTAAATTTAGATTTTTAAAGCACCTGTAAATCACGTTTGTACGATTATCTGAGCACATTTTATGGCTGAGTATCATGCAATGCATCTGCTGTGATTGAATGTCAAATGGAATAATAAATTTATGTGTCCACACGACATTCTATCAGCATAATTGTATTTCATACCAAATTCTAATCATATTATGTCGAATTCGTAAACCAACTGAATAAAAGTTGAAAAATCAGACAAATGAATTGCTCATATTGAAACTAATTGGGAATTGGAGTCAGACGGAATCCATAAATATTTTATGTGCAAAATGTATTTTCGCTGTAATAATTTTGAAATATTCTTTAACTATTTTTTTTACAAACCCTAAAAATCGCAGTTATTTTCAAGCGAGTAATGTTTGTTGTTCAGGCCATGTTTTTCCATCTGTTTTCGTATCAGGGACTGTCCATATAATACCTTACGCTGATTTTACCGGCATTGCAAACCCTCCCAAAGCACGGGCACATGAGATTTGTTCTTTGCGACATAAAAATGCAACAATTAACGCAATCGGGGCTAAAGGTTTAGGGCCATTTGCACCAACGAAATTTAGCGACTTATGTTAAGAACATTACGAGCAAACGGGCCTTACGCCCGCAGTACACTTCAACTAAGCTATGCGAGCGAGCCTAGCTATAGTTACGTAGCTTAGCTGGGTTAGCTCACCTCGTTGCACACTTGAGCTAAGCTACGTAGCGATATTTGCGATTGAAAATATTCCGCAAAAGAATTCAATTTTGACGTTTTCCAGTCCAAATGCAATTGGCACTTAACATTTATGTCCACAAAATACAACACTTTTGCAAACACCGATTCTACGCTGTATAACGCTGAAAGTATGTATATGTGAGTGTCAGCGATGCAAGCAAAGTCGTTCGCGTAGTTGAAGTCTGAACTACGCGAGCGAGCTTAGTCCGTGTCACCCATGACTAGACGACGTAGTTTCATAGTTTCGCTGAAGTGTGCGGTCACCAATATAAATGCTAATAATTTTACTTTCAGCGAGAAACTTAGCTCACGTAGTTGAGCTAGCTTAGCTCAAGTGTGCAACAGGCGTTAGACCCAAAATTCACATCCGTGTACAAGAAGCGTAAGAAGAAATGAGAATGACACACTGATTAATAATACAACTATCTGCAAAGCCACAATAGCTTTAATGAGGAAATTAGTGATCGACAGGTCGTCTTTGGGTCAATATTCGCTTCATGAAAATCCTGCAGCGATAGAGCGGCATTTGACGGTTGTAGGCTCGATACAGTGATTAGTTGTGGAGCCTGAATGTCAGTTTTACTTTGAAGAAGCGTGTAATGGGCACAGGGTCGACACGGTTGCCCTTCGAGTTACCTCAAAGCCCTCGCTTTACAACCAAAAGGAAAAAAGTTGATACATTCAGCCGCCATATTCCCCATTGAAATTTGATTCAAACGATTTCGCTTCGAGAATTAAATTTCTTATTTTAGGCTAATAACTGAAGAAAATTTCATAAGAAAAAAATTTAACCGCCAAAATAAAATTAAAGAAATAATTTAATAATAATTTTTTAATCTGCTTAAATTTTAGATTCAATTTTGTCGAAAATTTTTAGTTGCAAATAAAATCACGTTATGCAATCGGAGAAAAGTCCATTTTTAAAATAATACTCCACAAAAACTTCCATTAATTTATCGCCATTAGATTTTTCTTGTTCTAGGGAGAAATAAAACTCCGCTCGAAGATCTGTGTAATATTTATAAGGACGTCAGATGACGCTCACATAAAGCTTGAAGCAGCTAATTTTGTCTTTTTTTTGTGAAATGGCGTCTTTTTTTGAGAAATGGCAACATCATAATTCCCTTCCTGTCTCGCAATTGCAAACCACTGAAAAGTATTCCCCACTATGGATATTATTACGCATCCGATTCGCACAACGGCGATGTGCCCGCGACAAAAATCACTATCGCCGCGATTTATCATCGCATGATGACGAAATATGTGTATAAAGACGACACGGCTACTTAAAATGCTATTTGGGAATACATTTGCAGAAACTTCTTCTTCAGATAACCTATTCAATTATTATCAATTAAGAACACCTCCACATTTCTAAATAAAGACAGCCAGAAATTTTTTTCAAAAACTTTCTTTGACACGTTTGATCAGTTTTCGCCCTTATTATAAATGTAGAAAATTGTTGAAGGCATGTTTCGGTCAGGAATTCGTGAAATTTAAGTTGCAAACCACCCACATCGATTGATTGCTTGTCGAATAAGGACAAAACCACCTCATTAACTTCCACTGACAAAGTACTTCACGGCACATTCTTCTGCTTACAATAACTTTGTCAACATAAATTGATTATTTGGCTCACGTTGCACGATTGAAGTTTTTATTGTCGCCTTTTTTTTGCATCATTATCATGTGGAAATCGCTTAAGTATCTCGTAATTGAATTCTGTTAGCATTTGGTCATCAATTTTAAGCAAGATAATAGGAACAGAATTATCCACAATGGAATTTTTCTTAGAAAATCGTTAAACTATGTTAGAATACACAACAACAAACTCTGTTGTCAGGTGTTAGATTAGCTAACAAACAATAAACAACATGTTAACTAACTATTTATACCTTTGGGTGTTGCCGTCTATTTGGTGTTAGACTTTGTAGACACGAATAAAGAACATAAGATTCATCGTTTTTGCACAATTCAAGCGCAAAGTGTGGGGTTTTTGCGAACATTTTAGCCCTTTCAAATCTACTATACACAGATTTAGACTACTCGCACAATGGGCCAGGTATTTATTTCATTAGATATGTTGAACATATGATTTGAAAAGTTTGTGCTAAACATTAGTAACTTCTTTTGTTGTTGGCACGTAGGTGGAAGTAATATAGTAAACTAAGAAAATGTTCTTCAGGTTAAATTCATCATTCAAAGAATGGTCTCGACAGTTTGTTTGTTGAAGATGCAAAAGTTACTTTGTTTAGCAATTGTGTAAGACGGCGATATTCTGTCTGGTGCAAAAGGATAAATTGTTGGACTATTGGAAGCAATAAAATAGTACGTGATTAAGAAAAACTTACGGAAAATGCATTAATTTTTAATCTATTGTCCGTTTAGAAAATTGCACTTAACATTGTTGAACACTTTGTATTTATCGACTGTGACATTTAAAAACTTTCTTTAGTTTTCTTAATTCTTCCCATGTCGAGAATATAGAATCCCAAGCAACCATTTGCAGCTCAGGCTGCTTTATGCGACGGTCGCTTTTCGACCGGTCACCATGAAATCGGTTTCAAATTGGTTACTCTGTAACCGGTCACAAAAAAACCGATTCAAGTCTGTTATTTCGTGACCAGTCGGAAAGTTGTTGTTGTTTTTATCGTGCTCGTTTATAATTCTGTTGGTGGTATCGAGGCATAAATAATCAAATTTGAACTAAGGAAACCATACTTAAATCGTTTTCTGATGCATTCTTGGAATACAATCTGTGGAAAAAGACACAAGTTTGTTGTGTTTTTGGTTATTCTGTACCAAAATCGAATTTTTGGATGGTTTGTTAGGGCAGAATTCGAAAATGGTTAGACAGGATTTCATAGGACGCAAAATTTACGTTTGGTGCAATAGCGATTGAAAAAAATGAGTTCGTTTGGACGTCATGTTCTCCCCTATTCAAAACAACAAAAAATTGTCAAGAACTTTGTGAAAACCCCTGCACTTTTTCGCAAAATTGTTCAGACAAAATGTTTTGGGAATTTTTCTAATTAAATACGAAGCAAGTTTTACTCCTCTCTTATAAAAATCGGCTTTTCGTAGTTTTCCGAAAGTCAGCTTTTCTCGCCTTTATAAAAAATAGCAATTCGTCTTTACTTTCCTATTTTTTGTTTAGCTAATATCTTATGTGTCGGGTTATACTGTAAATTGCCCAGGAACTTGTTTTTTTGGCTCTTGCATGTAAGTTTGTATAAGAAAGTCATGAGCTGGTCACACCAGATATTTTCCTAACTTTTTCATACATCGCAGTCCAAAGAGCGCAAATAGTTAGAAATGCCAAGCATTCTTAACACGTTGGCTGCCAAAGCCTTTTCAGGATTTTGATCGTGCAGTGCCAACGTCTTTTCACGTTTTTGGTCACCTGAGGGCAACTTTTTTTTGTTATTTTTTGTTTCTTTGTGCCTAAAAATCATTTTTGACTACTCGCGACTTTATTATTGGTCCTATTTTTGCAGTTATACCGGTTGTTTTGTGTGATATGGCCTGGGAGAACATAAAACATCTTGTGGGCCACGTCGCACGAAAATGTGCGACCCGGCCTCACGGTAATGGCAGCCAACGTGTTAAAGATATTAAATTATATAATGTGATTTTTATTTATGCTTTAAATTCATACTTTTTTGGGCGAGTATCTAATATTCAAATTAGGTGGTGTTCCGGAAAATGTAAAAATCAAAATCTATTCAATTTACCCTTCTAAGGTTATTCACCTATTAATATTTAGCCAAAAGGGATTTATATTTCACAAATTGTTGGAATCCTCTTTGTTGAAACCGAATTTTCATTAAAAGTAATTACTGAAATAGGATAATTTAGCTTATTGCCCATAATTTATTCCATTTCCTTGGATAATTGTTAGCATGTGGTAATTTATTTACTCAATCAAAAGATTTTATTTGCTAAAATTGAGAGAAATTCTGACATATCGCGTATGATTTTGTGTGTTTTTGACATAAAATTTCTGTTTAAATCAACTGAAGCAATACCATAAGAAATTGCTGTCTATGTGGTAAACCTAACAAATATAGCATAGGATTGTATTGTATATGTAAAGAAACGCATTTAAAATTAATGGATAATATTTGGAATAACTTCTGATAGAAAATGATATATATACGATATTAGCTTGGCCTAGAGGAAACCTTTTGATGTTACGCACTCTCAATTTTGATGAAACAATTAATTTATAATGAAGTTCCTTTAAGCGACTGAAGGCGGTATATTACGTAAACGTAAAATATAACAAGCGCCATTAATTACAAAATGTATCATGTAATTGCCTTAATCGAGAGCAGAAATCCATGGAGAATCTAATTTTCTATACTAACAAGGATAAAGGATTTCGTAGAAATTAGTTTATATAAATCTAGTGAGGGTAGATTAGCCTTCTTGAGAAACTATTTATGGGCGCAAACATTTTTCAAATCTATTGGTTGTGTATAGATTAAATTTCTGCGTAAAATCAAAAATTTAAATTTTTATATTTGCAATAATTTTCATTCGTATTTTTTCCTAGTTTAAACGAACAGGAGAACTATGAAATTTCCCGAACCTATTCCAGGTAACTAAGGCGCGATCTCCATACAGCCGATTTTTTCATCTGGGCACCAATCATGTATTCCGACGCGTCTCTGTCTTTCGACTTCGACGCAGCTTTTAACTCTTGACTTCGCCATATCAGCAGCTTCAAATTTCCTAGAATGACAGTCAGAATCACGTTTCGATTCATAGTGACGATTCCGCGAAATTTCAAGCTGCAGATATGGCGAAGTCAAGAGTTAAAAGCTGCGTCGAAGTCGAAAGACAGAGACGCGTCGGACTACATGATTGGTGCCCTGGTAAATGGATGGGACGAGCTTATGCCAAGACCGCTTGGACAGAAAGGGAGAAAACAATTATCATACAAATTTTGTCGTTTTCTGCAGTTTTAAAAAGTTCTAATTTCCCCAACCGATTTCAATCAACAACAGATGAACATGTTTGTCTGGGCACCAATCATGTATTCCGACGCGTCTCTAACTTTCGACTTTGACGCAGCTTTTAACTCTTGACTTCGCCATATCTGCAGCTTGAAATTTTGCGGAATCATCACTATGAATCGAAACGTGATTCTGACTGTCACTCCAGGAAATTTGAAGATGCTGATATGGCGAAGTCAAGAGTTAAAAGCTGCGTCGAAGTCGAAAGACAGAGACGTGTCGGAATACATGATTGGTGCCCAGATTTGTGTTATTTTGATTTGCAGTTGTATACTGTCACAATAAGCGCACACGGGGCCGTCACACGCAATTTCCTAAGCTTTTAATAGTTATAACACAAAGTTGAATAATCCGGAATAAAAATGGTGTCCGTCACGCCGAGAAAACATGCCCTGAAGTGAATTTCACACAAAATGATGATTTCATTTATAGATGATTTCACACAAAAATACATTTTTAACCAAAAACGTTTAAAAATCGAAAACCCGGTCTTCAAAGGACGTCGATTTGCACGCTTTAAGGATAATGGCGTCAAAATGGTTAAAATACCATTAAAATGAAGTTCAAAAGTATCACCGATCCAATAAAACTTCAATCCGATTATTTACACTATCTGCGTAAACATAATTGAATTATTGAAAATATGAGGTTCCTTTCAAAGTCCAACCATCTGCAAGTGCCAATTGATACCTATGGCTTATATGTATGAACGAGGATTTCTGCACGGGACCAATGATAGGAAAGCAAGGGTTCGGCATCAATGTCAATTCAATGCAGGTAAAATGTCAATTAAAAATCAGTGTTTATTTCTATTATGCCGACCGCAATTTAATTTACTCATTGACGGTAAGGCAAATGTAATAAATGTACGTATTATAGTTTGTTTAGTTATAAATATTTATAGCGCAAGTTTCAACCACTTTACGGTTAACCGCATAAAACCGCAGGCAGCGATTTAAAGGTAAAAAACTTCTGCATGAATTCCTCCCAATGATATGTGCCCACATAACGTGATTATGTCCATTTAAAGCGATTGGACTTCAACATTATGGAATCCACAAAACAGACCTAACTCGAATTGGGCCCTTTTTTCATATCATCGTCATATATACACGTTCCACGGCTTTAAATTTCCTTAACTGTGACACTTTAGTAAAAACGTATTTCTGTAACAGTTAATGATAGCCCCAATGGCCACTTTAAGCATAATCCAGCAACATACATAATATGTTGGAATACATATTTATCTATATGTTGGATATCAATGATCCTTGTTTAGTATATATTGTTACGATACGGTTTCATTTTCATTTACATTTTCTCAGCATTCAACTTTAACCACAAAAGTGTTGAAAGCTGCTCACATGTCACCATCTGTGATATGCCAGCACTTTGTATGGAAATGACATCTTAGCCTGGTTACTTGTTTAAATTTTTGGATTGCTCCCGGTTGGTTCCTTTTTCAACCCATGCTATGCTATGCTACGTATATTTTCTAGGTGTCAGATTTTCCTTTTGTTTAACAGTTGTATGGAAAATATTTTATTATGAGTCTGAAATACTCTAGCGACTGTTATTTAAGAGGTGGAATATTTTAAGTCAATTAAAGATTTATTAAAGCCGGAAGGTTTAAAATTGAAAATTTAAAAAAAATTATCTGTTTTTCGAACTTTATAATATTATTAGGAGTATTCAGAGGGAGGAAAGGGTTGTACTGCAGAACTATAATTAATGTTAATTTTTCAATATCGGAAAAAATGGGATGCAGTCAATATTTTTTGGTGTTTTAAAAAAAACTACCCCAAAACTACGGATTTCGTACTGATCAGAAAATTTCTATGCGCCCCTGTTCCCGAGTCGTTTTCTGTCACGAATGCAATACTTTCCCTATTAGTAGAACCAAGTAAAAAAAAATAGTGGTAGTTTAAACGCCGTTTGATGATTGCGCTCGAGGCCGCATTGTACCTTTAACCCTCTCATCGGCACGCTTCTACGCAATTGCTTGGAAGTCAATTTTCTCCGATTTTTTCTCCTCGATTTTTTCTTATTTTTAAGTTTTGGAATTTCTTATTTTTAAGTTTGGGACTTGTTTCTCCTGGATTTTTTCTTATTTAGGAAGGTTGTTCGAAAGTTTTTTACGTTTCTATCTTTCGTTCAACCACCTGGAGCTGTGCCTTAGCAATAAATAGTCTCACCCAACGCAAAATAAACCTCACAAATGTTGGTTTATGCTTCGTGTGAAAACTGTTACGAAATTTCGATTTGCAAATGCTTAAGATGATTCTGACATTTAAAAAAAATAAAACCGAATTTTCGTTGTATTTTTCGCTCCAAGAAACTTAAAAATCTTATCAAATTTTCCTAACTGAAATTAATAAAATCGCATGGGCGAAATTATTCTCTTGATGTGGTAAAATACCATTAAAATATCTTAAGGTTTTACGCCAAAAATACCATGTTAAGCATTTCGCTATTGTATTTTAGCAATATAACTTGTGGGCGTCGTTTGATATCCATTCTTTTACCATCGATTTGACATTAGATTTTGGTTTTCGGGTTGGTGTTTTTCTTTTGGTCTCTTTATCCTTGTATGTCAGATGTGTTTACTTATTGTCTCTATTTGTTGAAAAGAACGCATCGTTGCACATTAAAGGAGCTCGACAATGTAAAACAAACATTTTATGCTGGAACATAAGTAAACATTATACAAACATCCCGTTCAGAATTCGTAAGGAACGAATTTCAGAAGTGAAATGCGGGGGCCTTTCCCAAGGCAAAGAGACAAAAGCAACAAAAGTTTTTCCTTTACTCCACTGCCCTGAAATCGTCACAAAAGGGAATAAATTTTCTACTCTTTATTCTGGGTATGAAATATGTTCAAGTACAAAGCTATTTATGTATCAAAAAGGAATTACTTATATAATTTTTAGCGTGTTTTTAGCTTTTTTTTTTTTTGAAGGATGTATTTTTGCTTTTATTTCTCCACATAACAATTCCATTAGTTCCGGAGTAATGAACCGAGATGAAACGATTTCCGCTTTAGGGCAACATTGGCTTATATACGACATTTCATCATAATCCCATATATGAAATGTATAGATAGAAATTACCTAGCAATGGACCAATATGGAAAGAACTTTTCCTCAAGCAACTCATGTACGCAGTTATCAAATTTAATGACCATCATATTTTTGATGGTGGTGTCCATGTAGCCCGACAATGTTTCAACGGCTTTATTACCTGCATAATACATAGTCGGGTGTCACAAATTGATATACATGCGACACGGTTCCCGAAGGCACTTAATTGTTTATAGAACACAATCCATATTACCAATTTCAACAGTTTTAACAACCTGTCAGAGTCCGAGATTGGTTCTGAAAGTTGTCGGTATAGTCGAATTTTGCAGCTTAAACGTCGTAATAATGTGCATCTCAAGTGTGTGTTGGCTGCCTTTATTCAACTACCATAAATATGTTAAAGAAATCGAAATGCCACATTTAATATGGCTTGTAGTTTTTTTGAATCGCTGTTTCTGCTTTATATTAAATCGAGAGAGATCGTTATTATGTCCTCGCATTTTAATGTCGATCATAAACTTGAGTAAAACAACCAGAAAAATTAAACTTTATGAGTTTTTAGGTAACGAAATACGGGAATTCATGTCGTTTTTATTAATTATGCAAAGTGATATTTCGTGTTATAAATTTGTTCATAAAATTATTAACTTGTCGAAGAGAGCAGAAATTGAATTAAATTCGCCTCAGAAATTATTTTATAAGTTTGATTTTTTAAAGCAAGCAGATAAAGTAAATTTTCTTTATTTAACACGTTGGCTACCATGTGAGTCACCGGTGTACACACACTATTGTCATTACCGTCAGTTTCTCAAGTTCCATGGTTGAGTGCAGTCGCTCGTGCGGTACAAAGGGGGTTTTTTTTTGTCCGTTATATTTTATTCGATTCGTTCGTTTTTGTCTGTATTGATCTTGTGTTCACTGGTGACTCACAAAGTACAGAAATGATTTTTGCGTTTTTTCCTAGTGTATACTAGCGGAGTAAGCGTTTTTTTGGCTTGTAGCCAACGTGTTAAGAATTAGGTTTGCAGAACCCATAAAATTTTTATTCAGTTATAAGGGGCTGCCCATAACATACGGCACGCTATTTTTCGGACTTTGAAATCCTCGTTTTCGCCTTTTTGAAATTTTTTACATAAACGTCACATTGTTGCATAATCCAATACAAAATACCAAAATATTACACTTTTAAAACCCACATGAAAAAAACTTAGGTTTGAAACTAATCTAAAATATAAATCAAATACCATTTCAAAAAGTATTTTTTAAAGATTTTCACAGCAATTTTAATTAATTTCTCGAGATCCCAAAGATCTGCCAGATGATGGTGATAAAAGACAGTTTAATTTCCTCGATAAATATCACGATACTTCGTCGTTATCCTGTAACGACAGAATAATTTTTCAACTATACGTTCATCGCTATAATTAAGTGATCCTTAACCTCATACTTTATTTTATTGAATAGGTTGAGATGAATTGAAACGTACGATGATATTGCCACAGTCACCAGACACAACTAAGTCAATTAAATTGCGTTTTATCATCAAAATATCTAAAATCGGATAAAAAAAGAAGTTTTCGAGAAGACAAGAATAACCAAAGAAAGATAAATCAATAAAATGTGTGTCCAGATATCGTGTATTTATTTAGGCGCATACTACACAATGTTAATTCCAAGAATATTTCAAGGTATTTTAAATTCATCGAAAGAGGCTAAATAAAAACACCGAGAAAGTATAAATGGTCATCACGCAACTACAATAAAATCAAATATCGTCAGTTGTTAGTTCATTTGGTAGGTTTGGCCAGAGTTTGAATTAAGAAGGGCTCAGGTTAGTTAACCTCGTTGATTGTCATCAATCATTCACAGAGTTGAGGACTTCAGGTGCAGTCCATTTAAAAACCAACAAATGGGTTGGAGTGCGTATAAATTTTTTTTTAAAACTCTTGAAGGTCTCCAACATTTCAACTTAACAATTTTGGCCCACCACTAAGCCCAGTCGCCAACGATTTTCGTCAGCCACCAACCACCAACAAAGGTAGATCGCATGTTTAATGGATAGAGGAGAACAGGTGAATATTGCATGCAGTTTAACATTTAAAAAAAGCATTCGGTCAACTTGATTGTATTGGAATTGTGTGTCTTAAAAATATTTCACTCCTGATAAGTAAGATTGCGTGATAGATAATTGCGATGGGATTGATTTTTTTTAAGACAATTTGATTGGAAATTGCTACAAAATAATTTAATAAACGACCAATACGTGAAATTTGCCACAAGATAACTTCATTTTCAACCAGATTATATAGCATCAACGGAATTTGATGATTTCTAAATTAGAGACGATTGATTTGGACCCGTAGGCGGAATGTGGTAGTCGTTTACATCTATCAGAAAGTAATTATCATAAATAAGTTGGTGGTATAGACAGGGAAGAACTCACCGGAAAACTTTAGGGAGGAGATTTTTTTTTCTTTTTTGAAGATGAACTGCATTTTTAACATGCAATATTTTAGCGGTTTCGTTAAAAATTTAACAAAAACATGTCTATAAAAAATCAGGGTATTCACAGTCGTCTTTTAAATTGCGGGAAATTTACCGCTCGGTAATTCAGTCAAATTTAACAGATTTTTACCGAGACGGTAACTTCTCGGATTCGATAATTGTATACATGCCTTGAGTCGTGTTTTCCGGCCCGGTTATTCCGTATCAAGAATCAACCGCGAGTGGCGCAATAAAAGCGCTATTCTCAAATATCAAATAAAAGCGCTATTCTCAAATCTGTGCTGTGGGATATTCACAGCAGAATATTTTCAGTCTTTTAATATTACCGAAAATACCGAATACCGAAAATTAAAAGAGGACTGTGAATACCCTGAGTATTTATAAAACTCAATTTTCATGCAAGGGTGAAATGATTCAACCTTTTCTTAAAATTCAAGGGTCAAATATTAAGTTCATTCCGTAAATTAGTTTTCGGGTTGAAACTCTTGAGAGCAAATCAGTTAAGATTTCATTTTGATCAGATTCCCAAGAAAATCCTTCGAAATCGGCTTGTTTCTCTCGAAAAAAATTCGAGGTATTTTAGTAATTTTCTCGAAAATGGTTTCAAAGAGCTCGAAATAGCGGAAAAAATTACAAAGCTTGAGTTGAAATATTGATTTATCAAAGAGAAAAAATCCCATATAGGACAAATTCTGCAATTAAGAAAAAAACAGTTTTTCTTTCTTTGAAACTTCTGACATCAACGTACCCGACCTACACAATATAGAATTTCAAAAAAAAGATGAACAATAATAAAGTCCTTTGAAACCACATAGGAATCCAAATATTCTGATTCATATATTTTGATTCGTACAAATTTCTCCAATAAATCAAAACTGGAAAGTAAAAAAAATATTCGATGAAAAAATTGTTTGTAACCACTTAAGGAGCAATATCATAATTCAACTAACAAAATTCCTCGAATAAACACAAATTATTCATTTTAAAATTATGGATGCTGCACATCACTTGGCACGAGAATCACCAAGATGGGGACAAATTGTGTGTGCATCTTAAAATTAAATTCATATGGAGCTCATATATGGTGGCAAATAAATTATATTTTGTGGGTTGAAATCCCAAACCATAATTAAATATCATCAAGAGACAGTTCCGCTTAAAGTATTATATATTTCTTATTCATGTGCAGTTAGTAAGAAATAAATATGAATTCAGATATTAAGACATTAAATAAACAGTCATTTTGTATGAAGACCAACATCGTGGAATAATATCTAAGAGTTTGATATCCTCTTGAGGCTATTAACGTCATAATAAAATTTATATCACTTTCTTGTTTTCATCCGTGAGCAAGTGATATATTCTATAATGCCTATATGAGGTATTTTATTCACACTAAGCTAAAGTATCACATCTGAGATTTGTACAAAATATTCTTTGTATGCATCAGACTCGGAGATATCGATTTATAAATGGGTTGAAATTCGCATTACTTTCAATAAAAGTGGAACCGAAATTTATATTTCGAGAAAAGTTGGAAGTTGATATTATTTTTTTTTCACTAATATTTTTGGTTTCTTTTCGCAAAGGAGTTATTTTAACGCCTCCGTGGAATACAATGCGACAACATGAAATACGGCTTTTGAAATGCTATTAATGTTAAGGGAAATTTTAAATCAAATATTAAGTGGAGAAAAGCGATAGGAAGCAACTGGTTTATTATGTTGCTTTATACACTTTTTTTTCATACAAACATATTTTAATAGAAGCTATAACTTATTTCCAATGTGGTTCAAGCAGAACGCGTGTTAACAATCCAGTTTTTTTTATCATGAAAAAAACACACAGTCAAATACAAACTTCAGGCCAAGTACATCAAATTCTCTTATCACACGGCAGATACGTTCCAGAAAAAACCGTATTAAAAAATCCGTGTAAAAACGTAAGAAAAGCTAAATACAATTGCCAGTGGCCAATCATCACATAGCGCAAAAATCGAATTGGGTCTCTCTAATCCTACGAAACACTAATCAAAATAAACCACTTTTTCTGACTGATTTCCGAAGCCTTCAGAAATCAACCAACCAGGATTATAGACCAAAAGAGAGATAATACGTAGAACAGTCACCACAGACCCATCTACGTGCCGCGGTGTAATCCAAAATTTTGATGGACGAATCATAAATGCGACCTTAATCTTCAACTTACATGGTATAGGTCTCACAGATACCATGCGACGTATCGATTTACCATTTACTAACGTTTTTTATTCATGTCATATTTTTTCGTTACCGTAGCTACCCCATTCAAGTTTGATCCAAATTTTCAGCAAGAAGGGTTTCACTGAAACTATTAACACAATAAAGAAGATAAATCCTATCAAAAGAATTAGCTAAATTTTATATTGTGGCAAGAATTATGAAAAATTTTGCAAAATCGCCAAATTGGCGGCCATGTTAAAAAACCAGTCTTAAACTTGGAAAAAATACTTGTAAATATTAATGAGTGGCAACATTAATAAAAAAATGGCAGAAATAACCTGTGTTTGTTCTGTTTAATCTACGCATTTTCTTATCATACTAATATATAAAAATGACTTGGTGTCTGTCTGTCTGTCTGTCTGTCTGTCTGTCTGTCTGTCTGTCTGTCTGTTCCCCTTTCACGCAAAAAGGGCTGAACCGATTGACTTGAAATTTGGCATGAGTGTCTGGGGCAGTTCTGGTTCCAACATAGGCATACGGAAAAGTGTTGCCAGGGGTGGGGGGAGTAAGGGGAGGGGTAAAGTGATTTCGAAACTTAGTTTTTGCGCTATGTTCCTCTTTCGCGGGGAAACTACCGAGCCGATTGGCCTGAAGTTTAGCTTCAACATAAACCATAAAAAAAAAAATTTGAAAAAACGTAACCCGGCAACTACGGGTATGCAAGCTAGTCATGGCAAAGTTTAGTATTGATAGTAAACTTCAAAATTCTTTATTGACTTCTATGTTTTACAAGCTAGAATTACTTAAATATTTTTCCCTAGTACCAAGGGTGGTTATCCGTCAGAAAATAAATGTTCGGTCAACTGAAAAAATTCATGCAGTATAGAGTTAAATTCATGTCAGTCGCAACTTTTTTTTCTTTTTGCTTTATAATTTTGCTTTTTTACTTCATTAAGAAAATTTTCTCTAAAATGAAAGCCGCGCATAAAAAAACCTGCTCCGCATTCAATTGATATAAAAATTTATTAATTAGTGCACATAAAAACCATAAAAATATCACGTATAATAACTAAGTAGAAGATTTTCTTTTAATTACTTGATTATTTCTCCTTCAACTTCTTTAGTGCGATCTTACAAAAACTTGAATTAAGTTTGAGTTATTCAACAATTCCAAGTCAATTTATATCGAATGAGTCGACGAACGGATCATCAATTCATTTTGAAGTAATAAAAACGTTGAAGTTTTGCTGTTATCGTCAATTAACGAGTTCTTATTGCAAGAATTTTAATTTTGAAAAGTTAAAATCCAAAGGAAAAAGAACTTTTCCATGAATACACTAATTAATTCTTCTTAATGAATAACGAGAATAGGTAATGAAACATCCACGCAACCATGCAAATAGAGGTAATCATTTTCATGTGGTAGAATTGGGAAATTTTTTTAAAAACATAATTTATAATAATCCTTAGAAACCCAATGTTTTCTAACATAATACATTAATCAATATGCTGTAAGGATAACAACGTGATCGTTTTTTAGAAAAATCTTAGGAAAAATCTATTACACCGCTTCATTATTGTAATGATAAAATAAAAAATAATGGGAAAATTTATAAAAAATACGAACAAAAATTGATAAAACATGAGAAAACCTACAATTACTCTATGCCAATTGACCAATGTTGGAATTTTTGTACCGTGTCCAAATGTACCACGCAATTTTCCTTTATAAAGTTTAAGACTATTTGTGGGAACATTTGTAATTATGGACCTTATGGTACAAAAAGGACCATTTTCACATGAAAAAATCTTGGATTTCCAGTCAAAATTCCAAAAATCGTACCTTCGGTACTTGGTACAAGATGATTGGAAATCCAATTGGTTTTCCAACCAATTTGGTCAATTGGGATATAAGGACATACAAAATATTTATGAAAAAAATCCATTTGTGTGGGAGAGAGGAGAGGGATTGGTCCGATTGGATTTTGATGCATGGAACGGTTATGTAAAATTATATTCTAAACACATTTTGTCTTAATAAATTTTTCGTTACTATGCACCGTTTTCCAGAAAATAGAAAAAATACGGTACGGAGAAGGTGGAAGGAGTGGTCCAATGGATTTTGAGGTATAGATAAGTTATGTAAAATCATATTTTGAACACGTTTTGTATTATTCGAGAAAATTGCAAAACGTTGTTTCGTTTGAATGATGGAGGAGGAAGGAGTGGTCTGATTTTGCCCGTTTTACGACTAAGCCTTGCTATTTACGAGAAACGTATCTGTACCAAATGTCAAATCTCTAGCTCAATACTTTAGAAAGTTGTGATGCTCACAGACACAAAAATCCTTTGCCATTCCAAACACCCTGGTGTTGTTTATTTTTGTGTCCGACGATTGGTTCGAGAAATCACAAAAAAACAGCACCACATGCAAAAATTTATGACTGCCAAGGTCAAATAGACCCTTAAATTGATCTAAAAAATCTGCCAGAAAATTATATCTCAATGTTTTGTCCTTTGTGGAGTCCGACTTTCACGCAGCGAACTTCCAAAATGTCTCAAACTGTCGAATAAAGCGTCACCGCAAAAAAATGACTCCCTCGGTGGGCGTCTTTATACTAACACCCAGCCTCAATGTATAGCCGATTAGTTTGTTAAACTAAATATGCATGTTTAATGGAGCTCATGTTTTGAAGTCACAGGTTTTAATTTGTTGTATTCATTTAAAATTTACTTCCGGCCAGCGACAATTTCATCGTAGACCACCTTAGGTGATGTCCAGGTTGGTGGCCACTTCTTCAAATGGCACGGTGCAGATCATATCATATTAATAATATCAAAGAGAAACAAATTTTCTAGATGACCGATAAACCCTAAGAATTTTCATTATAAAAGTCTTTTCCATTTGATCAGAATACAGAACCATAGGAATGCTGAAAAACTAAGAAAGGAATGACGAAACATTTATAAGTATGTTCCCGCATTTTAGTTTAATTAAACAAAGTATACCTAATTGTAACCAAAAGCTTTTATTTTCACAATTTCCTAAATGAATGAAACAAACAACTCTCTTAATATTATTCTTTTGTTCTAAATTTCTATTTCCCAGTATTTTGTATATGAATACATAATAATAGCTTCTGAAAAATAACTTTTCATGTTTTCCTCTCTCATATATTTATTGGAGTAGTTTAGCTTAGAGAGTTTAACGTGGCAGAAGCCACATTACAGAAACATTGCCCATTTGTTAACCAGCATCACATTAGGTTTATAATCCTTTTGAGATTTCACTCGAAGCTAAATTTTACCACAAGAAGATTTGGTTTCCCTTATGAAAATATCAAAATTAGAAAATAGAATTACATAAATGGGCTTCACATACATTGTAAAAGTTGTGTTGAATTTTATAAAACAGATACCGGAAAAATGATGGGCAACTGAGTAAAGAATTCACGAGAATTCAAATTGATGATCGACCTTTAAGAAAGATATCTTTCTTTGTGTATTAAGTATATAGTTAGAAATATAGTTAATTTCTCTTGTCCATGAGTAACTTTAAAGTTGTTTCTTGCGTTTTGCATATTGAAGCGTGAATTTCTAAATACAAAAATAAAATACTTCTATCCGGATGGTGAAAAACAAAAGGAAAAGGGAAACATAATAACAGATATACCTACTCTAAACAGCATACTTTTAAATTTCAATATTAGAGTTTGATGCATGGAGCTGTTATGTAAAATCATATTCATCGTACTTGCCTGTTTATAATTTAATGCGTTGCGCTGGTTTTGAGAGAAATCGTAAAAAGGTGTCAGATTATAGGAAAGGATTTACCAAAGCAAAACATAAGAATTGTTACTGGAATCGGGTCCTAAACTCGCAGCAAAAAAAAAATCTTTTTAGTCAGTGACGATGGAAAACTCGCTTCCAAACTAAGAAAAAGCCTCCTGGTTGTTTTTTTTAACATTTTGTTATGGCTAGTAGGTTGAGAAATTCAGTGGAAAATTTCTAACGCATTTTCTTCATTTTTTTACGATATCGAAACTTTTCCATTTATATGGGGAAGAAGGAAATGCATCACCACCCGATTTTTTTAAGTTTCAATCTTATATTTTAAATTGTTCAAGAGTTATTGCGTTCAAAGGAGAAGGGAAAGATAGACAGACAGACCGTGATTATAAATACAGGGTGGGCCAGAATAGACGCTTTTTTTTATAACTTTTTTTTTTATTTTTATTTTTTTTATTTTGTTTCAGCATTTTGTTAAGAAGACTTGGGCAATTTAAAATGGACCTGTACACAATAGAACAACGAACCGGTGGGCGGTGGGCTCAATGGCTCTTTTACGGGACATGTTTGGCGGACGCATTATTTCGAAAAGAAGCGATTTCAATTGGCCTCCGCGTTCACCTGATCTAACGACTCCAGATTGTTTCCTTTGGGGATATTTGAAAGAAAAGGTGTACGTCAACAAGCCAACAACCATCAGCCAATTGAAAACCAACATTCGCAGTGAAATCGAGGCCATAACACGAAAGGTTATGGAAAATGTCTTGGATAGAGCACGGATTTGCGAAGCAGAAAATGGCCACCACTTGCGGGATATAATTTTCCATGTTTAGACCAACAATATTCCCCATCAATCAACTACATGTATTTGAAAAAAAAATTATAGGTTTCGCTAAAATAAAAAAATTATAAAGAATTCAAACCCCCGCGTCTATTCTGGCCCACCCTGTACAATGGTGAAAGTACAAAGAAACGCAACATAGAGCATCCGCGGCGAAAAGTCACCTGGAAATAATTCTTTAAATTTACGGTCTGTAAAGCAGGTCTAAATTCACAAAAAATGTACCTATATAAAATTTAACAAAATGCGAACACAAACCCTAAAATTTTTTTTAAAAAAAGTTCAAAAATCGGAATAACTTCAAAGAAATTCTACTTTTTTCCTAGTCTTTCGTTTACTTTCAAATTTTTAAGTTAATTGAAAAAATTTCTAAAAATGGAATATTTTCTCAAAAAATGTAAATTTCCATAAAAAGTCATGCATAAAAAACATTTTTATAAACGCAAATAAAACTATTTCCATTTTTATGCTATAATCATTGCTAACAAAGTCATCAATTTATGTTGACTAGCTGTTAATCGAAAAGTTGACACGACTTAATTAAAATTGACACCAATCAACAGACCATTCAATTTGGAACTCCGGAAGGTGTTTTTCTTTATTTTCAACCGGCAGAAAGATGACGTTTTTTTTATTATATCTTGGTGACCACCACACAACAACTCAAGGTGAATTTCCCAGCACTTTGAAAACCAGTTCCACCAAGGAGTCTTAAACGAGATGTTTTTTTATTGAAACCGTCTTGATGTGTAAAAGCATGGCGTCAGAACTCCATTTTTAGCAAGAAAAAAGATTCTGGCAACTACTAGTATGGCGGCTAACTTTGGTTATTAACATTTTGATTGGAAATGTAAACAAACGGATGGATGTGAATGCTCCTAACGCCAGACAGGCACTTTAATTACGGAATGTAATTAAAAAGTATGCGGTCACATTACTAAAATGCTTAATTTGAATCTTATAATAAAATTGATGCACGTCGAAGATCGTTATCTCCGTACGATAGTCTCAACACCCTGCCAGAGTGTCTTAATAATAATTTGTAGTGAGAAAAGAGGCGACTCCATCTATAATCAAATTTATTTTAATGTTGAATTCCTATGTAAATCATAGTCTTGATAATCATGTAACTATTTGCTTAGACAACCATAACTACTGTCATTAAAATTGTGTTTTTTTTACCAAAATTAACATGACTTATTTGATTATTTAGCTATTAGCGTAAATATTCATGAGATAACATCATTTATCACTAGCGAGTGGCGACATCTATCTAACGATTATCTGTGAGATTGAAATAGTTCATTATTGTGCTAATAGATAAAAATTATTTACCTGTTTTGGTTTCGTTTCAATTAAAAAATCGTTTTACTGAACTTAATTATAATAATCTACGGGTAAATTAACTGTCAATCAATTGGCTGTGCGAAAAATTAATAAATTGTTAAGAAGAATTTAATATTTTTAGTTTGAATAAAGGCTGGTTTTTTATAAACCATTTGAGATGTTAGGTGATCTAACATTGCCTTTGCGTTATACCCCCTATCCTGCTTCCTCATAAGGCGTTGGAGATTTTTTTTCAGTTTTAGCTATCACACAAACTGTCTCCTAAGGCAAATTTTCTAATACTTAAATTGGCGCCCCTACCCTTTGCGGTCAGATTTGAATGCAGTTTTCCCTCGTCCGCCAACAAAAAAAATCGATCCCAACCGATGTTTACGCTAAAGGAAAATTGTCATTAGATTCAACGAAAAAGTAGTTGAATCAAATAAAACAAGTATTTGTTTTAAATTAATCGTATTTAAATGATGCAACAACAAAGTAACCTCTGTTCAGGTTTATTATCTCTTTTCTTTATTATTAATGTATGTTAATGGGATTTGTTTATAGGTTTATCTGTGATAACACCTAATATTCATTTCTGGGTGAAAATATTTTATTTTCCGCCATAAGCCGCCATATTTTATTTTATAAATTTGATGATTTTTAGACCAAAACCTACAAACGAATGAATTCTCTTGTTGAACATATAAGTAATACCTCGAAAAAAAAATTTGGCAAAAGAAATTTTTTGAAAAATAGCATAAACTAATTTCTGGAATAAGATATTATCTTTTCAACTATTTTTTTATATTAATGATTCTCTCAATTTATAATGCAGGATTTGATTTTCAAAAAGAACTTTTGAAATGCGAGGTATCTGAAAAGTGCAGAATACGATTTTGGTATTATCTCTTTTGAATTTGATTTGACAATCAAAAAATTGGGCCACTCAGACATATCAAATTTATTGTAATTTTTCCGAGCCCCCCTTTTGGTTCCAAAATAGCGGAATTTTCAATGTAAAATGGCAACTAGCAAATTTAACTTTTCTTGCCTTTAACACATTGACTGCCATGGCTATCATTTTTGATAGCCAGTGAAAATTAGCACTAATTCATGAGCGGCCAAGGCTATCATTTTCGATAGCTGGGTCTACAATCTACATGCATACATGCATACATACATTCATACATATGTACATTCTACATACGTCTACATGTATTGGCATCTCCTTTACATTTTTGCAAAATTGGTCTGGCAGTCAACGTGTTAAGATGATTTTGTTATGAAAGCATGTGAAATTATTATATTAACCGGAAAATAAATCCACTTTGATTTGACATGCAATTTATAAAACGTTCGTTAAAGTTAAAAACAATGCATTAATTTCAACATATATCCTTATAATATAAAGGATCCCACTTATCCCACAGCTTTTACCGTCATTCAAACTGAAATAACATAATTTACTACAGCATTATGATAAATAAACGGATTTATTTTCTTACTTTATTTTACTTTAAAATATATAAATAAAAGAACTAAAAGCAAAGACTCTTCTGAATCCGAAATTAAGACAAACTGAATAACTTCTAAGAACTTTCAAATAGTCCTGAATAAAATGCTAAGTTGCATCATGATCTTCTTTTACGCCTTTAAATATGCATCAGCCAGCATGGATAAAATCTAAAAAGCTTCAACTTTTCTTTACTTGATGTTCATGTATTTGAATATGCTTGAATATTGTCTTTGTTTGTATTTTAGCGAACATACAAAGAATGAAACCAAAAAAAAACACTGTTTTATCTTATACTCTAAGAAAATTTTCTTTTTACGATTGCGACTTCTTCTGTGCATGTAAACCTCCAGAGTAAACGCTAAATGTATCTTGCAGGATACGAACATAACTTTATAATAATAACATTATTATAGTAGTGAAATATAAATAGAGATTTAGGGTTTTATTAAACTTTGATATGGCTTTTAGTTAATTTAATAGTAATTAAAAGTTTATCATTTCGTTAAAATATATTCAAGTTTTCTAACTTTACTTTTAGTTAGTCTTTTACCTGTGACTTTAACTAATTGTCTGTTCATCATTTGAAGAAAGATTTATATAAACTTTTAATTACTTGTGACTTTAAAAAATCAAATGTCGTATCCAAATGTCGTATCCAAATGTCGTATCCCGAACAAAACCTACTAAACTCGGTTCGTAGACTTAATTCCTAAAGAGTGTTCACAAACCGAAACGCTCACAAACCGACATATTCACAAACTGAGGCGTTCATGAACCGAGGTTTCACGGAAACTATTTATTATTTGTTGAATTTTAGTTCAAACGATTTCAATAACAAATTGTGTAATTTTCAATAACAAATTGTGTAATTTTTTGCAATAAATGAAGTAATTTTCAACACAAAAAATCTCAGTCTTAGGCACTTGGCACACCGAATGCGAATTCGCACCGCATTGCGAAAAATTTCAAGTTTACCACGCGATTTTATATCATATGTCATCTACATGAGCTCTAATTTTGTATTACATAACAATGCGGTCTCCCCAAAATTGCAGTCTCTGCAAAATTAGAACTCATGTAGATTACATACAATATAAAATCGCTTGGTAAGTTTGAACTTTTTCGCTATGCGGTGCGAATTCGCATTTGGTGTGCCAAGTGCCTTACTGTTTCAATATTTGATTTTTTAAAGACATTTGGAGAGTTTTGAGTAATATTTTTTTCTTTTCAAAGTTATTTTTTATCACAGAAATTTTTAAGATATTTAACTCAAGAAACTTAGATCTTTTTTACAAATTCTTGATTTTTTTTATTAGCTCATGTTTTTTTTTAAAGTATATTCTAAAGACTCTTGTGGTATTTCTTGTGGTATTATAGCAAAATAGCTCTTCAGTCTGGCGGGAACTTTTAAATGACACAAAGGACTGCAAATAAGCAGGAAATGAGCTGGGAAGTCGTTTGTTATTAAAATCGTCTCGGTTGGCTCTTCACAGCTAACACGAAAAGGGAAGAATTATTCTGGGAAAGATATTCATGAGACATTTTAATTTTTGATATTGTTATATGACAGTTACCGGATTTATTCTTGAAAAATACCTTCGAAGGCGAGGTAATGTAAAAAAAATTTGCTTTACCGGTTTCGTTTTAATTAACATTTTTAAAGAAAAGGGGTTTTACTGCAAAATTTCCTTCCGTTCATAGCATAAAATTTATATTATTAGCATTATCGCTGATCCGTAGTCGGCATTTCTTCTCGGGGGAGACTTGATTCTAGGACTCTAATAACTAAATTTAATCATAATGAGAAGGTACAGTTTATGCAATTTTTTAGCATTTTTACTGTGTTACGCATATCAACCGAATTCTACCATGGAGTTTAGAAATACCTTAAACTCATAGCGCCCAGTCCACCTCCCTCCCGCCCGTCCATGTCGCTCTCCACCCCTCTCCAATTTTGGTGCACTCCAATTTTGATTTCATGCTTTCGAAATCAATAATAGTAAAGAAAGGAATGCTTTTAAAGTTTGAGTTTTTTCCTTGAATTTCAAAAATTTTCGAAAAAAGCTGCTGTTAATTCACTGTTATTAATAATAAATTTTCCACTAATTTACTCCATGCAATCTTATTGTTTATTTTATAGTAAATGTAATTACCCAGAATATCTGTAAATTATTCACAAATAAGGGGAAATAAACATTTTAATTAGTAAAATGGATAAATTTATTGCTATATAAACTATTAATGTTGTCGACTGTCTGTTTTTGCTTGACTTTTTGCCGGTTTGTCAACCGTCAATGTTATTTACAACATGCAAAAGTAAAATCAACACTTTTTTACATCATTTACGACTGTTAGTCGTACCAACTAAAAATGTACATTGAACATGTGTAAAAAGTTCGTAAACTAAAAGTTAAGTATTTCAGTTAGGTAATTGCTAGTCTTAGAGCGTTATGTCCACTTTAACGATAAGGAAATCTTTCCGTGTGCCACGCAATTTTGATAACAAAAACAGCAATAATTAAATCTATTCTAGTGAAAATAATAGAGAAAAAACATAACGTAAGAAACATACCTACTTAATTAGATTAATTTTTTATTGGATTTTTATTAAGAGTTCGTAAAATTTAATTATTTTTATATCATATGCATGCATGGTAAACTATTTGAAAACGAAACCATAAAAGTCTCAGTTAACACTCTTAATCCATATCTGTTTATATTTAAGAATTTGTTTTGTTCATTCACAGAAAAAAACTTTATATACAAAATAGGTATTAAAATCGCTTGGGACATTACACGCATCAACTCAGTTCGATTAATGCTAATTGTATGGGTTTTTGTGATTTTAAAAGTGATTGTCACAACATACCGGCTTTTGTTACACCACTATTCGTTTTAACATAACCTCAAAACAAATTGGCATTTCATACTCGTACCTCCGCCACTTTAGCGCTGCCCGAGTCCCCCTGTTAGTGTGACGTATTTTATAAATATTACATGAAATAGTCAACTTAAATCCATCCATGTGCCACGATGTCATCTGAGTAGAATAACAGATGCAAACCAAAGGGTTGTGGTTCGGTTTTAATTCAAGAGTGAATAGTCCATAGTTTTCTTGTTCTTCATCTTATTCGACGCTACAACCGGTTTCCGGTCTTGGCCTGCCATAATATAGCTAGCCAGACGTCCCTATAACGTTCCAATGGCCCCAGTTTTGTATCACAATTCTATTCGTCTCCTGGCCAATGCTGTCTTGCTATCTGAGCGGAAGTTCTCCCTATTTGTCTTGTTGGTAAGAACCTAGCGCAGAAGACTTCCCGTAATCCCCGGATAACTGCAGAACTCTTTTAAGTTCAACAATAATTCGAACCCCGTGCACATTTTTAAGGATTCCATACAATAGATATCCTAAACTGCCACCCGCTTAAAAGCAAAATCCCTATTACTGCACAAAACAAAATCTTCAATTAAGTTTTTCCAGGATTTTACCCATGTGCAGTTATCCGGGGAATACTGTATACTTTAGTGCTAACGCACACGCTTCATCTCGTCGCGGCAACTTTTGGTCCTTTCCGACGTACACGCTTCTTCACTTTTTAGTAGGAAAAACTTGTTTACACCAAGCGATCGCTCATGTGTGTGTGGTTCTCATATATGTGTTGTATTTCCAGCTCATTCCCTTTCTAGCTAGCACCGAGGCAACATCAATTGCCACAATAGAAACTGCCAACAATAGAAGAATAAGGACTGGTTATTCGTTATTTACCTACACTGCCGGTCAAAAAACCTTGACCGATGATAAAAAAAAACCAATTTTTCGACTTTTCACTCATGTTTCATGTATTGTAAATGTTTTAATTCGACAATTTCTGAAAGAATGTACATAACTGAAGCTTATTCAACATTTTGAAATTATTATTCGATGAACATGATGAAAGAAATAAAAATGATCTAAAATATACAATTTAAACGCATTTTTCATCGAAGTGACCACCTTTTGCTCATTACACATGAACGGTCATACTCGTGATAATAACAAGGAATCAAATGATGAAAAATTGTCGTTGGCGATTGTTGACAGTACATAAACAATGATGCGTGATCGGGTGCGCTCGGCTGACTTGGCCGCGTTTCCTCGAGCCGAGGCGATTGCAGCCGAGAAAAGTCGATAATAGTCGAATATCGATCAATTCAAAATTGAAAATGTCTATTATCTTATCATTCACCTTGAATGTATATAAAAAACCTTAACTTGCACATACAATGGGAGTGAAAAATCGAAAAATTGGTTTTTTTATCATCGGTCAAGATTTTTTGACCGGCAGTGTACCTACCTGAAAAATAAAACTACCTGCAATTGGGATTTCATTATTTGCATTCAATTTTTGTTTATTAGGGATATGTTTACGAGTCGGTGGCTAAGCACCGACTGATTCTATTCAATTACGCCCGCAAGCATGCTGACGTGCTACACGAGCGACTTCGTTTGTGTGCGTAAAAGAAGACGAGAAGAACACTTTTCGAGTGGCGACTTTTCCCCTCTTGCCGCACTCGTTTCTTTCCTACAATTTGGTGAAGTTGCGGCATGCTGATGACCGAAAGTTGCTCCGTGTACGCCCACGCTTATAACACTTAATTGAAATTCGCTCAAAAAAAGTGATTAGTAAATCTATATACAATTTTCATTGATTTTTTGTCAAAAAGTATGGTTCTCTGTATGGCATTCTCATGAATAATATTATAACACAAAAGTGTTTCATTAAAATATAATCTTTAATTTTCCAAAAATAATTTTTCTTTTACATTTACTAATCTTATTCTAAAAGTAATTTTGACATTAGATCATTTCTATAGACAATCAAAAATGGGCAAAAAAAAATTTTATTAAAATTACCTGAGGCAAATTGAGTATAAGGAAACCGTTGTCTCCCAAACAGCAATATATTTCCATCTTCACAACTAAGGTTAATAGATAAGAAAAAGACTCTAGAACCGAACTTTACAGCATTGAATACCCAAAAAACCAAAAACTTTTAGGAACTTAAAACACAAATTTATTCATAAAAGTAGAACTGGGAGAGTAAAGACGCATACTTTGGAGGATTTCTGCCGACGGATAGAGGCTAATCCATCATTCGACTAAAAGCTTACAATAAACCTCCTCATCTCAAAATAAACAAATGACACCACAACCGCATTGGCCTATGATTTAGCTATATGACTATATTCAGGCAGGAAGTCCTTTAAAAAAAAATAGCAAACAGTCTTGTTATGCCTTTCGGCTTCCAGTTCAAAGGGAAAAATATTTCAAGTTCGCCTCTTTTCCATTTGAGAAAAAAGGGAATAAAATAAGGAAAAATAAGGGAAACAGCCAATAAATAAAATTGTAGATGGTGTTCTTGGAGTTTACTAAACAGGACAGGGAATGGGATAAATGACTAGAAAGTAACCATCGAATAGCATCGTATCGCATCAAATATACATCCGCAATTGGTTTATCTGCGTAAAGCACATGCAAACGAAGTTTTAGTTTTATTCATTTTTCTTGAAATACCAGCCAAACAACTACCAACAAAGGACCAAAGAAAGGCACCAAAGAAAGGATCTTTCTAACTGAATGCAAGACGAAAAGGTTTTTATTTCTTGTCATCATCGTCCTTGTCATCGTCATCCTTTAATATTTCTTTTTTCTGCCTTTCGTCAAACTTACAACGTACATAAACCAACGAACCCAAGATCGAATTTAGGTTAAGCGAAAAAAGAATAACCCCATTTACTTCTTCTATTCCATTTGATAGAAAAGGACATGCTTGCCATAATCCCACAATACCATCACAGAAAGGAAGAACAATTCGAATTCAATTTAAGGAAATATCCTGAATAATTTTTCAATGGAACATTTGATAGATGGCATTCATATGATAGATGGATAAAAATGGGACCAAATATACACAAAATAAGGACTTTGAACGATTGCCCGGAATACACAATTGTTGGACAATAAGAATACATTTAATGTTTTCCGGTTTTGGTGTCACAACAGCAGTAAAAGTTTTTTTTTTTTTTAAATTACATCATTTTGGGTAAACCTCAAACCATACTGACCGCCCGTTCGTTTATTGATTGAATTTCTTATCATGACGGGTACACAGAATTAATCATTAGGACAAGGACGAGAGAGAATAAATAAATAAATCGAAAAAACAAATCGACACATGAATAAGTAAACCAGACTTAAATTAAAAGAAAGGAAGAAAATATGAGAATCAGTACGTTGGCCGCGGACAGAATGAACTACAAGGGCGTGGGAAAAAGTTCCCGGTTTGACAAAGAAAGCGCAATATTTGTGAAAAAATTTGGCGCAAACTTCTCTCAGAATTTCATTTTAATCGAGCGCGTGGTTTTCCAATTGAAATTAAAGCAAAATTTCAATTCAATCAGGCGGGTAATCCAAATTCTAATCGTAGAGGCTTCATTTTTGGCCTAAGATTTTTGACTAATTTCATATCAGTTTCAGATTTTCCTGAATTAAAGTCCATACAAACCATTTCTGTTTACTTCAGCCGTTTTCGAGAAAAACGAAAAATAAAACTATGTGGAAAATATTTTAATATTGCGCCCTATTTGTTTCAATTGTTTCAAAAACTCAAATAGCCATTTTACTACCAATCTACATCCGTGTTATCGCAGTCTGTCCCTTTAATTAGCAAACAATGAAGTCGATCGTTAATCAATTTCAAAAGCTCTAACTTAAAAACCCCTCGACCGATTGACTCAAATGTTTAAAGCGAAAGCTCCAGAGAGGTGAATAAAAATTCCAATCACGGCCCTAAATTTTTCATTCCACCCTCCCAGTTACTAGCATATGTGTACTAGCATATGTGGACCAAAAAAAGCATCTAGTGCTCTCTGATGATACGAATATAGGAAATCTAACTGAATTAACAATGAGTATTAAGTTTTTAATCAAAAACTGTGCAGAAAGTTCCAATTTCTAGATATAGACTACCAATTCTATATTCTCTACCAACCAAGACATATCTTTCTAAGGCTTTTATTTCTGTTAGCAGAAAAGCTAATCTTTTGCACGAAGAATTTTTCTTTAACTTAATTTCAAAGTTACTCGTACTGCTGCTAATTATCGCATGTGTCTAATTATTAACAGATTTTCTTATAGTGTGAATGTATCTGGCTTTTGCTATAATTTGTATTTTCGGCGTGTTTGGATTTTGTATTGCATGTGTTGATTAAAATTAATACTTAAATTTGCCGTGCTTGATTTTCTTCTGAATAAGTTACCAAATAAGTATTCAAAGAAATGAAAGCGAACTGCGGTTTTCGTCCTTAGTCCTAAGGTATTACCGAGAGAAAACGCAAGAAGCAAAATGAATGAAATGACCAACAGACGATAAAAGGTATTTTGGTATGAACGATAATTCCTGTTAATCCAGGTAAAATAATAATATAGGCAACTTGAATTTCTGTACAAGATTTTTACACACAAATTCTATAGTGGTTTGATATCGCAACTAAATAGTGTGGGTGACTCGAATTAGCTGTCTCATATGATTTATAATTCACTATGATTAATTAATTTGATTATGTTAAAAGCATATTTATAGCACAATCTTAATGATTTTTTCTTGGCTCGTATAAATACTATTTAGGTGTGATTATTGAAACAGTTACATAAATAGATATCAATGTATGTGTTTTTCACAGATTTTGGATTGTGGAATCTTTGGAGACATTAATATTTCCATCGTCTTCCGTTTTAGAACTTTCTCGAAAACTGATTACTAGCACTATATCCCCTGTTTAATGGCAGCCTTGATTGCGGTTTCGTAATGGTTCTTAAACATTTGTAAGGTTTTTCGTCACGACTCATCACCAACAAAGGTTTTGTCTGCCAGTGATGAACACCATAACTTTCAAAAGGATTGAGCTAGAGACTTAAAATTTTGTATACTTTCGTGTCTCGTAAATAGCAAGGCTAATTTCTTGAACGGGCAAAATCGGACCATTACTTCTCCTCTCCCACAAGCGAAACAATTTTCACAATTGGCAGCTATTTTAATATTTTTCCATTGTATTGAAGCCATGAAGTAATAATAGTCGAAATAATAGACTCTCTGAGGACTGGATTTAAATTAGAGATGCTAAGCTTATGTTCAGAATCTAAAACAATATTTTAACATGCATAGATAATCTCTTTTTTACCAATTACTGGTACTTCGATTTAAAGGATATGTAAAATCACTTGAGTATAAATAAATGCAGGCAAATGAGAATTCTTGTATTATTATTAAGTTAATCATTCTAGACAAGCAGTTCAGAACACAAATCTGGTTAATGTATACTAAATTTTATGTTTTACACACACTTAGGACCCGACTGAGTTATCTTAGACTCATAATTACATTTGCTGATGTCATCATACTAGACAGTGGACAGGAATATGTATATTCAGAGTCATGTACCAGTCCATAATGATCATCTGAAACTATGGACGTACGCTTTATCAATTTAATTTCACTATTCATCTAAATTTAATGCTCAACTGAATATCATTCGTGTTTGGAATCTACAGTTTATGCAAGAACACACAACAATTCGATTCAAGATCGAAATGACAATGCAAAGTGCATATCGTAATCTTGTAGCCCGCAGTTACCAAATTGTCTCCTTGAAATCCTGATTGCATCAGACATGAAGTACAAGGGACCCTGAGAAGACAGTTAATAATTGCCCTGGAAAATGTATGGGATAACATCATTGGCAAATGGGATAAGAGCGCATAGTAACCGGAAATGCTCGCAGTTGTTAGCGGCGGCCGCTAGAAAGATGTGAAAAATTAAAAACATAAGAAATGCAGCTAAAGAAGCTGTCCGAAGATCCAAGTGACTGCGTTAATTGCAGCTGTTTATCCGCATTGCACTCGCAATTGCAATCTAAGTGTGTATCTGTATATAGATAGATTCTATAGGAATTAAGAGAAATACGAACGATTAAGGAAAATGCAAATTGCTTTATACTCGTTTAATTGTTTATGCCTTCTGGGACAGCAATTTCAGCTTTTGCACATTTTAATCCACATAGAGAAAAATCTAATTACATGTTGCTTAACTAGAAAATTACTACTATTTGGTAGCAGCAAACTGTCTTAAAATGCTTCGCAATTATCCACTTTTGAAGGGAAATTTCTATTGCTATTTCTCATGTAAATCCTTTAGTAGACTGCCCTTTTCCCTTTCCCTTTCCATAAAAGTGTGATGTTTTTTTTATATAAGTCGTCAGCTCGCACAGCATTTTACTGATTGAGCTGAAATTCTGACTGAAAATCGCCCAAAGCGATGCGAAATTTTCCGCAAGTCATATTTGTTCCTTTTTCGGGCTAAAAATCTTTGCCATAAGTTTATAATCTTTCAAACAGGAAATACAGAAAGGAAACTTCTAAATTTTAAAAACAGTTTTCATAATATATAATTTAGTTTTTTTTTTCTTGAAATTTTTACTTTGATCCGAACTTAGGAACGTTATCCTTAAAAAAAAACCTCAAATCCGCTTTGCAAACGGTTTGTGTTCAGCATTTATACTTTGATGTTGCGCAGTCAGCATATGTTGAGAGCATCCTATAGAATCTCATGCTTCCCATTAAATATTTTAGAAAATGAGTGAAAAACAGTGAAAACTTTGCTATCTCTATTGTTGATTTTAAATATTTTTGTGTCTGCATTCGCAAAAAGGTTGTTTGTAGCACGGATAGCATAATAAAACCAATGAAAACATGTCAAATAATGCAAATACAGACAATAGTAAACATTCGAAAAAAAACACTCACACACAAGAAAAATAGGGACCAAAAAACCAAAAAAACCAAAAAATATACAAATATACAATATATAGAACCGAAAGAAGTTGTGCAAATGGTTAATATTTGTGTAATGTACATAATACATATTTCAACAATGTCGTAAGCTGCTGGTAAATTCGTTGTGCCCTATGGGGCTGTTGTAGTTTTTTTTTGTTTTGTATAAATATATACCTTTCTACTCGTAGACTATACCAAACAAAATAAGTAAAGAATAGCAAACAGCAAACACAAAAAAAAACAACATTTTTTGAATATATTTAAATTTCTCTCAAGGTGAACGAAGAAAAGCCCTTCTGAATCCCATAATTTCTCTTCTTTTATTTTGGTAATTTGGAGAAAATTTAAAAACTTTAAGCATTGTTATAATGGCATTTTTTTCCTACCTTTACTAAAAAGTTCTACTGGAGTTAATGGCCTTGTGTTATACCTGCAGAAGTAGGTTGGGCTTTTTCTCATTAGAAGATTCATTGTCATCCTCATTACTCTTTAATGTTGCTACCTGCGCCCTACAGGTAAATATGAAAGTATATAAAAGTGACAAAACACACGTACCTATAGAGATGATACTCCAAATTTTATGTTCGCTTGGCACTTAATGACATTTAAAAATTTAATTGCGTCAACAATAAATCACTCCCGAATTTTGTCAACATATAAAAATCACAATGTAAAATTTTGTAAGGTTTTTTTTTCATCTAAAAAGTGTTTAAAATCCTTGAAGGCATTTCCGCGCTTGGGGCCAAAGTTTTAATTTTTAACAAAATTTAAATTACAGGAAAAATAACAAAACTAATTGGCAGCGAAAATCCCGAATTTTTTATGTGAAAAAAAATCATGATTCAGACTCAAAGTTTGATGAAAAACCTGCATTTTTCAGTATATTTATATATGAAAACTCAGCTAAAAAAACCTTCATTGTAAATTTCCTTAAAAATATAAAAACTGCATAAATCGCCTCAAGTTGAGAGAGAATTTTTATTCAGAATCTAAAATAATAAAACCGATTTTTATGGAATAAATTCAAAAGACACAAGAAAAAAAACTAAACAAAAACGAAGTGAATCAACAAAATAAAAAAGAGATACGTTTTGACTTTATATCCTTAAGGAATTTTATGCGTCCATAACATGTCGAGAATTTTTTTTAAGCTTTGTATATCTGAAATGCTTTTATCTCATGAAAATCTTTTCGTTTGCCATTCAGCAAAATTCATTGGTACTTCACACAAATAATTCGCGCAAATAACAAAACGTTCAACTTTTATTCGAGTCTGTTTAAATTCTTCGTACATCACTCACTTGACACTTAAGATTTTTTCCCTCTTTTTTTTTTAACGCAACATAAAAATGTAAGAGTTATCTGTAAACGTGTGTTTTTAGATTGGTATATGATTTTAAAATGTCCTTAGCCGTTATGTACCGAGTTTTTATTTAATCCTAAATCTTAAATCTGATCTACCTAATATATATTTTAGATAGATAAGAGGTATTATTTGTAGTTCCAGTTGTATGAGTGGGTTGAGCTATATGGGGGTTAGGTTCCCAACAAACAATTTGTAACCGTGGTTTCAAAAAAACCTTCAATTTAGGTTACATTTTGGTTACATTTTAGATGGTTTCCGAATAAACCCGCCAAAAACTGTTATTTTGAAACCAGCTTCTAAAAAGGGTTTCTGAAACGTTTCTGAAAGGTTACAGAAACCAAATGTGAAACTTTTGAGTTTTGTTACCATGGTTTCAAATACGTTTCTTAACCGGAATGTAACCTTAAATTGTTACTTGGGTTATCAAGGGCAATGGCGGATTAGAAACACACGAGGGTCGATGTTTTCAAACAGGTATGTCCAAAATTTCGGTGTCCTGAATTTATTTTTAAAAAATATTGGTTCTCAAAAGTAAATTTAACCGAGCTCACAATAGAAAATTACTATAGCTTTCGAACGTGTTAAGGTGGACACTTCAATTTATCATTTTTTTAACCATGTATATTATCAAAAAAAAACATCAGTGCAATACAACCATTTTAATATAACTTAATATAAATTTCCATTACATCAAAAGTCAAATGGAAGCTTATTTACGAAATTAGGGTGTTATAAAAATAAACAAAGCTCTAAAACCAAAACTGTTCAAAATACAATTTTAGAGGCTGCCCACAATTTTACAGGCTGCCCACAATTTTACAGGCTGCCCACAATTTTGAGGCTGCCCACAATTTTAGAGGCTGCCCACAATTTTACAGGCTGCCCACAATTTTAGAGGCTGCCCACAATTTTACAGGCTGCCCACAATTTTACAGGCTGCCCACAATTTTAGAGGCTGCCCACAATTTTAGAGATGAGTCAAATTAAAAAATTCATGAATAGGATGTGCCAAAGACTCGATTATAGAAGACAGAAGATTTTTGTGTTGACAAGAAAGCCCGAAAAAAGATTTCAGATTGTAAGGAAGTTTTTCGAAAAAAATAATTTTTTTTGGGGGATTTTTTTCAAAAACTAGAGCCATTTTGGCCAAACCACTAGCAGATTCTGATTCCGAAAATTATCAAAAATTATCCTAAAAAGATTGCAAAATCTTTGGCCGGAAAATGGCTATGTGTAATCATACAAGTAGTTACTATTTTCTGTTCCAAATTCATAGGAAGTCATTAAAATATCAGACTAAAGAAATAAAACCATATTAAAGCAACCGGTATTTGAATGTAAATTGTAGTAATTGTTATCCATTGAACAATATTTCGTGCTTTACAACAAGAAAATGAAACGATTTAGTGAACCATTAACGAAAAATACAAATAAGTGGAAACGAAGAGGAAAAATATTGCAATTCAATTTTAAAATACGGAATGACTGTTTTTTCCCCTAGAGTCGACTTCAATATGTGCCAAACGGCTGCGATATAACACTCAGAAGTTGGTAGCATAGCCCAATGAAATACAAAATGAATTTTCCTTTGCCAACATCTGGATATATCTACCAGTATGTGATAATATGGCAAAATACAGAGTCAATACAACCAAGTTCAACAATAAGCCAGCAACGACAAACGAATTGGAAACCTGAAAGAAGGGTGGTGGGTTCAGTTTAGAAATATTGAATACATCGTCACAACATACCTTAGTCACAACATCCTGTAAGTTTACCTTCACCTCTGTATAGGCATAGACGAACAATGAGTTGGCAAGAGTTCCAGTTAATTGGGTACCAATTTCTGGGACAATTTGTCCCCAAAAAAAAACCTTAAAGCTGAAAATGTCTGATTGAACGGCTCGATATCGAACAAAGTTTACTGCAGTAATTGAAGAGCTGAGTTTAACTCCGGCAAGTATTTTTTTTTAACTACTTTCGACTTCTGTTTTATAATATCGGCTTTATTGGTGTTCAGGTGAAGCTTAAGGAAAATGTGTGACTCATGGGTGGCGGAGGGTACTTATTCTCAATGAAAAACAAAGTGAGTCCACAGTAAAAAAAAATTACCAACTGCAGAAAAACATTAATAGATTTTTTTTTCATGGAGAATTCATGTTTTATATCCACTTTTTCAATTAAAGCCTGGCAGGATGCCTAATACAGTGCCGAAAAGAGTCAAAATTTATGTTGAACATCAACATCAAGCACGTGGCACATGTACACATAGAAAAAGGAAATTCCAAGACGCAGCTTGACTTCCTATTGACAACGTGGTACCACTGAGTTCTTTTCTTAGTTGCTTACCAGCCCGTCGTGTAATTTATGAGACTCGGGCCTGCAAGTTATATTTCACACGCAATGCGAATTGGGTGGCTGTGTGTTACTACAAAAGTAGGTACTAAGTAGGTATCTAAATCGACATAGATTTGCATTGCCAGATCGGGTTTAAGTTTCATCGTACTATAAGCGTAAACCCAATGTCAGCCTTGGGGTAAAACACAACACCAACCATCATTCACTGAGTTTTTTACCGCAAATATTTCCGTGGGTGGTTTTCTTTATATTTCAGCTGCTTTTTACTTTCCTCTGCTGTAGAAGGAAAGTATTGTATTCATGACGGAGACCGGCTCGAGAACGGAGGCAGATAGAAACGTTCTGATCAGTTCGAAATTAGTTTCAAGCAAAATAAAGAGGATGTTCGTCTGTCCGTTTAACGTACTATATTAAATAACTCGAGAACTCGATGAGCTTAACAACACATTTTTTTTAATTTTCTCAAAAACTGTCCGCTTTTGGGAAAAATTTAATATAACAAAATTTAAAAGATATACTATACAATTTTTACGTATTTTTCTCGAGATACATATTTTTTACATATTTTACATATTTTTCCTCAAACTAAATATTGCAGAGGAAAGTTGTGTGCTGACACACCTGATATTTTAAAGTATCGACATAATACAGGGAGGGCCAGAATAGACGCGGGGGTTTGAATTCTTTATAAATTTCCTATAATTTTTTTTTCAAATACATGTAGTTGATTGATGGGGAATATTTTTGGTCTAAACATGGAAAATTATATCCCGCAAGTGGTGGCCATTTTCTGCTTCGCAAATCCGTGCTCTTTCCAAGACATTTTCCATAACCTTTCGTGTTATGGCCTCGGTTGTTGGCTTGTTGACGTACACCTTTTCTTTCAAATATCCCCAAAGGAAACAATCTGGAGTCGTTAGATCAGGTGAACGCGGAGGCCAATTGAAATCGCTTCTTTTCGAAATAATGCGTCCGCCAAACATGTCCCGTAGAAGAGCCATTGAGCCCACCGCCCACCGGTTCGTTGTTCTATTGTGTACAGGTCCATTTTAAATTGCCCAAGTCTTCTTAACAAAATGCTGAAACAAAATTAAAAAAATAAAAATAAAAAAAAAGTTATAAAGACTTCAAACCCCTGCGTCTATTCTGGCCCACCCTGTATTTAGGTGCTTTAGATCTGAAAGAAATAAATGTAAGTTTTTTGTACCAAGCATAATTTGTACAAAATTAGTAGCTACAATATAATGTTAGGATGTAAACTTTGAGAGTGTGGCCACTAAAAAACACGATTTCTAACAAATTTTTCCTTTTTCTTGTCAATAGCTATCGGAACAATGAGTCAAAATTTTAGTTCAATCGGGGAACTGGTTTTCAATTCGTGCTTTAGGCAGTCTGGTTTTACTTTCAGCTAAAATTTCACACTCCTTTTTTCTCTTACTTACTGAAACACTAATAAATTTTTTATGAATTCTAAAAATTCGAATTATGCTGGCAATATTTTTCGTTACACGGAACCATAAAACTTGCAATGAACAAAATAAGTCGCAAAGTGGTCGTCACACCGTAAATTCACATCAATCTCTTGACTGTGTGGTCGCGACGTCTACTTTTCGCCCTCTTTTGTTACTTCGGTTAATGTTAGCGGTAGGGGCTGTATAAAAATATGTCACACTTTGAGAGAGAGGGGGTTCTGCGGTAGCGTGATGGCGGTACTAAACTCCGTAATGAAAATTCTTAAAAAAGGTCGAGGGTGGGAAGAGAGGGGGGGGGGGGGGGCGAAACACTTAAAATTAGTGTGACGTTGTTTCAGGACACATCCAAATTTAAAATTAGGAAAATTACTATAAGTACATAAACGCGACAAATACTTCCCGGTGTGATTGTTCGCTTCGCCTAATTTTGTTCGCTCTTCTAAGAAAACATACAAATTGTACAATTCCAAACCATAAGCTATTTTATGATACAGACTTTTGAATATCATTCCCAAATTTTATAGAAAAAAACCACGAAATAAATTGATTTTTATGGATATGAAAATTCAAACATTGAATAATCATCGTGTTTGTTATCTCATTGGAAAAAAGTGTACACGAAAAATACACTGTCACCCTATTTAATATGAATATTTCATTAAATGTATTGATTTTGAGAAGTCAAGGAATCGGTGGTATTGCGTGCAAGTACTTCTCCATCAATAGTTTATTAATTAGTTTGAAAATCATTTTATATTGGCCTTGATTGTGATATTATAGTACCTGGAATGCAACAAAATTCAATTCCGATATGACACGAAATATCAGAAAAGATATATTCTAGCTTTCAACATATATGTTTTTTGTTTAATTATACAGATACAATTGCTATAATATTTATAATTACTCGTAAGATCGATACATTCATAATTTGTTTTCACTTTCCGGAAGGATCATTTAAAAAACTTGAAGGTGTTTTGTTACATAATGTATGTTTTTTTTAGGTTTTCTGACTTAAACACCTTTTTATTTTGTAGAGCTGCTACTTTGAATAACAAGAAAATGTCACTCAGCAAATTGCATAAATGGCAAATCTTATCAAACAAAATACATGATGATCAACATTTAAATAACCTATACCTATTGCTAAACTTGTTAGAAGAATACCAGAATCTAACCTATATGATAGCGTAAGGCCAACATACAATATAATTCGCATAATATGACTTACAAATATATGTTATCTGAAAATCATAACAAATCGCCATCAGTATTAATTCCATAGAACACTACAATCCACTATAATTCCACAAATCGATAACATTCAGCTACCACGACGGAAGCGCAAATGTTTCGCCTCATCGATTGCCAATAGAATTGACAGAAATATTTAATCGATACTGATTGCTAACGAGATGCACACCAAACAAAATGGAAATTTTTCGCTAAATTGTTAGCCAGGTCATCTTATAGTATATATTATGTCCATCAAATATTGTTATAGTAATGGAAATTGTGATTCGCACCAAATGCCAATTCTACTTTATCCAAACGAATGAAGTTAGGATTCCTGGTCTCCATCGATCTTTGCCCATAAATCCACTGTGTTCATTGCTTGGGTGAACAAATAATCATCAGTAGGGTCAACTAGCTTAATTCTGACCAGGAAGTTGTTTTCATTCTGTACCCGATGTGAGTATCATATTGTAATAAACCAATCATTAATTCACGTTAAACATAATCAGAATAATATTGTTGTATCTAGATTGACGAAAAGCTTCGTTTACAGGATAACTCGCGGACGGCTTGTGGTAAAGACTAAAAACTATGAATAAACGTGCTTGGGAAAAATTGGATGACTACTTCCGACTCACCTTTTTCCTTCTACGTCTCCAAAATTTTTTTGTGATTTTCTCGAAAACGGTTCATTTCATAAAATACAACACGAGCGGCAAAAAGTGTTTAGAATACAATTTTACGCTTTCTTTTTAGTTAATTTAAACTTCTTTCTATAGGCTTCCTTCTCTAGTTAGGAGCTGTTCATAAAATCCGTCACAGGGGGAGGGCTATCTGTGATAGCGGGACGCCGGTATTAAACTGCTTACAAAACATCACGAAAAAAATTTGACGAGAGGTAATCGCTGTATATAAAATACGTCACACATTCAGAGGGAAGGTACTGCGAACGTATGATGGCGATACTAAACTGCAGCAAGTTCAGACCTCAACTACGCGAACGACTTCGCTGGCATCGCTGACACTCACATATACATACTTTCGGCGTTTTACAGTGTAGAATCGGTGTTTTCAAAAGTGTAGTATTTTGTGGACATAAATGTGTAAGTGCCAATTGCATTTGGACTGGAAAACGTGAAAATATTTACCGAAAATATCGCCGCGTAGCTTAGCTCAAGTGTGCAACGAGGTGAGCTAACCCAGCTAAACTATGTAACTATAGCTAGCCTCGCTCACATAGCTTAGCTGAAGTATGCGACGGGGGTTATGCTCGTATTATAAGTCACTTTATTGCACTTTCTGTCGTGTTCATAAAATTCTTGCCTAATTCTCAGAATTTCAGATATAGTCACCTCTTCCCTTCCGCTTTGAAAATTTTTACGATTTCTGAATGGAATTTACTCCCACCGTCACGATACCGCACGTCCCCGTCCCCCTAATATTCAGACGCCTCAAGCACTCGAAAAAAAATCTGAATAAATATGTTGGAAAAAAGTAACTTCACCTTATGACAAATCAAACAAAGATACGAAAATTTAATACAGTAAAAGAAATCGATATGATGGACCTAAATGTGGTAGGAATCGATTTCTCAATATACACCATAGTTAGATTATAACAGATGAAAATAATAGATAAGATTTTTTTCTCTCTGATTTTCCAGACAATAAATACGACGTGACATGGCATGTGCCAGTGATATATGATTTCAATGAATTGTTTACGAAAAAGATAAACTCAATAATTTTATCGAGTCTTAAACAGATATCCGAGTAAACTTTATTCAACATTTTGCTATAGTTTTGGCCTTTATTTTATCCGCTATCTAATCTACACTTTCTAAAACGCATAAAATGCTTGTGCGATAAAATTTTAAAATATCAACACCAAAGAGTAAAAACTGATTTCAGTTGTTTCTCTGAAACCCGAATGAAGACGCTGACGGATAAAAGAATCTTTTCTTATGCTGGGACAAACTTCTTTATGGGATTGTGCGGTCAAACGCAACGTTGAAACCATTCTGATGTTTTTGTAAAAATTTTTAAGATAATTTTTCGTTGGATTTTATAGCAAACACATGTAAGTGAGTTGCATCGCCTGTTTCGCTTGTATCAAACACCCACAGACGGAACGAAGTGTCTGAAATCAAACGACAGAAAGTGCAATAAAGTGACCCATAATACGAGCATAACGGATTTACGGCCAACATATTTTGAGTTTTCTTCTTTTTTTTCTGTTGGTATTAAAGAAACATTTTTCCATACGACTATCATAGCATTATCCACCATTGCTATTCCCATCCACGACTCCTCACTATCGTAAAAATATTTGCTTTTCAAAGGTGTCGAATGGCATTCTTATTGCCACCATTGCTAGTGTCCAAACAGAATATTTGTTTTAAAAATTTCCAAAAATACCAAAATTTCACACAAGGCAAGAAAAATTGTCATCGACGTTCTTTGGATGCTTCTCACTTAATTTGCTGCCTAATTTTCGATTGGACAATATTGTCGCATATCATCGTATAAACAAAATAACACCGATTTGCTATTTCTGTAGTCAGCTAATTGTAGAATCAACAAACTTTAATCATGAATTCTAACGAAACTCCGATGTAGAAATGGAGAAATCTATGAAAATATGTTGATTAGTTTCAAACAATAACCTGCCGACGATCATCAAAAATCGGTTCGTTATGTTTGGAAAGCGTTTGAAAAGCGCAACCTAATGGAATCAATTTCACACATCTTAACAAACTTCAGTGCTTTTGTTTATTTTCCCGGACGAACGATAAAGAAAAGTCCGAAAGGAAAATCTTTCCTCATCATGATTTCGAAATATCACACATGGTTGATGTTTTTGTCGCCTTAATCATATCCGACAAACCAAAGAACATAATTCTGTTTTTTTTTTTTAATTTTTGTTATGTTATCTAAAATGAATGCTAGGGGATTATGGTTGCGTGCTATTTTGTGGTAGATTGGATAAACCAGAACCAATTAAAATACGAATCTTTTAAAATTCATCTGTCAATGGGTAATTTTTTATCGTCCAGTTTATAAATCCGGGATTTGAAATATTTATGATTATGTTTTTGCATTTTTTTGAAAATAAATAAACAAATCCATGTAAATTTGTCAAATTAAAGTGATGTATTTTGTAGTTTTCAAGATTTAGAAATCCTAAAAACAGTAATTAAAAAACGTCCACCGCTCATGAATGTCAACTAGTCTAAAGCTCATTTACACTGCTGGTAAGTGACGGAAATTTCAGTGAATTTTCCATTTCAATTTTGCATATAGTAAACAAACACAACCACTAAAAATTTTCCTGTGCATGAGATTCAAATTTGAAAGAAATCCGAGACAAAAATCTTTTTTTTTATTTGTTCGTTTGACATGGAATCACGCATATGTTTTTCCAAAAATGGCATGACATTTAACCTTAAAAACCTCAAAAAATGTTCTTATAGAATCGTCAATTTCATAAATAAACTACACTCAGTAAAATGTCCAGGTCAACTTTTTGTCAGGTTAACTCTGACCTTACAGAGGTTTCTGTAAGCCAGCTAGCGGTCAGAGTTAACCTATCTAAGGTCAACTCGTGCAGCTCCCAATGCCCTACTTCACCTGCTGGTGGCTTAATTTCAGAATTTCTCCGACCACAGGTCAACTCAGTTTTACTTGCCCACATGCAGGCGAACGCGCGCCTGCCCGAGGCCAATTACGCCGTATGTAGGTCGTCGAGTTAGCCTCCATTTTTCTGAGTGTAGATTGCAAGTACCCGGTACTGCTCTAGTAATAGGTCGCCCGTTCCCTTTCTTCCAAGCAGATGGAAAAAAAGGTTTTTGCAATCTTCTTAAGGTTTTTGCCTTCATTTTGCACATATGTTGAAAATCCATACAATAATTTCGGAGATAGCTGAAGAGGGGGTTCGCAGCATATAGGAGTGATTTGAGTGAGCGAAAATTTTCCTTGACGGTCGGCCTGTCCAACTCTAAATACATTCAGTAGTTTATTTAGTAGTTTAGGATATATCAAAAAAGGAGATCGCATCATATAGAGGGGAGTGGTTTGAGTTGACGAAAATTTTCTTTTCCGATTGATCTGCCTAATACTGAAAACCGTATTCAAATCGCTTTAGGGGTTCAGAAAGTAGCAGGCGAGAGGTTAAAAGGGGAGTCGCTACAGTGACAACACCTAACTACAAACCATTCTCGCAACCTAACTGACATAATGCTGTGAATATGAAGTCAATCGGTTGAGTCGTTTCACTGTGATGAGACACACACGTTCCAATGATTTTACATATAAAGCCTAAAAATAATAACAACCATAAAATATTCTAATTAAACGAAAATTCAAAAAAAAAAACTTTCACTCAAATTTTCAAATGACTTGCCAAAGTGAATCGCTAACATTTTTATTAAAAGTTGAAAATGTCCAATTCGGTCGTATATGAACTAAATTCAAAAGAAAAACAATTTTTGTTAAATGTGGATGAAAATCCAATAATTCATTTAAATAAATCAAAAATATTTTTTGTCTTTTAAATCGCCAATGAAAATTTATTGTTATTTTCCACAGTCATTCTCATAAATATCAATTGTATCAATGAATAAATAAAATGATGGATGGCAATTTTTAAAAATTAAGACAAACATTATTGATGCGCGAAAATGCCATCAATTGCATCAATTATTTGATATATTAATTCAAGCAACAAAAATTCATTCAATAAATTCTGAAATCGATTGATTTTTTTTCTAAAGACTTAATGGCATATAATTTTGTGTGATTTTATACGGATATAATATTAGACCCAAATAAATATCTTGGTAAAAAATCTCACCAACAAAGCATATTTATTTATGTTTGTCATTGATTTATTCAAACAAAAAATAGCAAAGAATTTCGACAAACAAATTTTTCTTGCAAAAATTTAATGAATTTATTCAATTTCATATTTCAATAATTGCATTTTATTTGTGATCTAATAAAAAACTGAATCTAATTTCGACCAGAATATTTTTATGCTTTATTTAAATTAAGGTGAATTTCCGGTCAAGAAACATGTTTTTAAAATTCGTGAGGATTAAATGAGGATTTCCTGAAAGCAATAGTACCATCATTTAAAAAAAATTCAATTTTAATGTCACTCAACACGAATCAATCAACTATCTCAAATGCAAGACTTTTTTTCTGGCGCACAAACCATAAAAAAAACTGGAAAAGCTTCAACGTATTGCCAGTGAAAGACAGTTTAATCATTGATCAATCCACCTGACCTGCCTTATTTCAAATCATAAATAGTTGTTAATAAAAAAGGTAAGGATCGGCAACGTATACTCGAACATAAAATCGAAGAACCTTTCTGTGTCGTGTCAGCAGAATTATGTTTTTCTCTCTTTAAACGAAAATTACCATAAACTCCAGCATCATTTTTACATAATTCAGCTCAATTCAGCGTATGCTTAGTTTTTTCCCCATTTCTCTTCATCTCTTACACACTAAGTTGGTCAACAAATCAGAAGAGAATCATTTTTTGTCGTTCAACATTTAGTACCGTAAACATGTTTGAATCAACATATCGGAAATAGAGACACATGTCGACTGCTTATATTATTGTGAGGCTGAAGTTTTCAGTAGGTTAAGTTTTATGCTTTTGTAAAGTTACGTAGAACACATTTGGAGACAATTTCGTTCAGACTTTGAAGTAGTTTTTGATTTTACGTGAGAGCTAACAAACAAAACCAATCAAATACGTGCAAGGAGGACAATCGATAAATTGTAAATTTTTTATCAACTACAAACTAGGTATATATCTGCTAACTTGGAGTTTAACCCTAAATTTAGGGGAAAATATCTGAAATGGGGTGGATTTAGGGTGGCAAATTTCCTTAGGTATTTTTTAGGGGCGAAAAAAACTAATATTGAAGTAAACATAATTAGTGTGATATTTTGTGGTTCAATTTTCTGACACGGAGGACGTCTGTACTTAAAAAATAGCGCCGCCTGCATTTCCGTGTTAGAAAAATGAAAATTGAAAAGTTGACTTGCTACAGACGTACTTAGAAACCAGCGCCCAGTTTGTTAGTTTGACGATGATTATATGTTTTTAGTTGGAGGAAATGTCCTAGAGTATTTAAAAGGGTTTTAGGGGGATTTTAATCTTCTTTTATGGGGAATATTTTATTATGGTTGACAACCCAATATTGTATTTACACATTTTGTTTACTTTCAGAGTAATTTAAGATGTTTCAAAGTGAAACTGACATTCATGTTCCATAGATAATCACTGTATCGACCCGACAACCGTCAAATGCCGCTCTATCGGTACAGGATTTTCTTTAAGCGAATATTGACCCAAAAGATGAACCGTCGATCATCAATTTTTCCATTATAGCAATTGTGGCTTTGCAGACACATTATTAATCAGTGTGTCGTTCTCGTCACTTCTTACGCCTCTTGTACGCGGATGTGAATTATATGCCTAAATCTTTTACCCCGATTGCGTAAATTGCTGCGTTTTTAAGTCGCAAAGATCAAATCTTATGTGCCCGTGCTTTTCGATGCTATTTGGGAGAGTTAAATTAATACGTCATCCACTCATTCAATCTTTTGATAAATACAGTACACTCAAATTTTTTCAATTTTTTTTATTTGAATTTCAAGGAACCTCCCCCAAAGTACATTTTTTGGCCTGCGGTACATTTTTTGGTTGCTCCAAAGTACATTTTTTGGCCTGCGGTACATTTTTTTTTGTAATTAAAACAAACTGTTTTAGTAATATTATGTTTGTTTTTTCCCCAGATAATTTTTACTATGAAATAGAGAGAGCAATATTTGAATTGAAATGGTTTCAAGAGAAAACAAATATTCCCTAATTTGACAGTATTTTAGTAATAATTATACCAAAATACTGTGTGTAAAATTAAGTGGATTTAAAAACACGCACTCAGAAAAATGTCCAGGTCAACTTTTTGTCAGGTTAACTCTGACCTTACAGAGGTGTCTGTAAGCCAGCTAGCGGTCAGAGTTAACCTATCTAAGGTCAACTCGTGCAGCTCCCAATGCCCTACTTCACCTGCTGGTGGCTTAATTTCAGAATTTCTCTGACCACAGGTCAACTCAGTTTTACTTGCCCACATGCAGGCGAGCGCGCGCCTGCCCGAGGCCAATTACGCCGTATGTAGGTCGTCGAGTTAGCCTCCATTTTTCTGAGTGTACCTATCGACGTCTCCAGAACTAAAAAGAACTAATAGAAGTCTTTCTACACCTGCCAAGTAGCCGAAATTTGTAAATAAATTCCTGGTGAGCATTCAGAAGTTTTTGACTGCAGCGCACCTTTTTATAATTTCTATCTTTCATGCATTTTACACTCAGAAAAATGTCCAGGTCAACTTTTTGTCAGGTTAACTCTGACCGCTAGCTGGCTGACAGAGGTTTCCATGACATGACATTACATCCTCGAAATGCCTATCTAAGGTCAACTCGTGCAGCTCCCAATGCCCTACTTCACCTGCTGGTGGCTTAATTTCAGAATTTCTCCGACCACAAGTCAACTCAGTTTTACTTGCCCACATGCAGGCGAACGCGCGCCTGCCCGAGGCCAATTACGCCGTATGTAGGTCGTCGAGTTAGCCTCAATTTTTCTGAGTGCGGATTCCTCGTACTTGGTTACTGTAATTTTATGCACGTCAGTCTTCTTTCTAAATGTGATATCAAAATATGATTATGAAACTTAACCTTAAAAAAATCAATTTTTTAAATAATTTTTAAGTCTACAGGTTATTTTTCCAACAATGAAATTATTCTTGCTGGGAACCGCCTGATAATCTCTGCCAGTAAATTAATTCCATAAATAACAAATTTGTTTTGGTTGGCTACTGTGCTAACATGGATTGAAATATATTCGAAAAGTAGTGCCTTAAATTAAAATGAACATGTTTAAGGTATTTCGTTTCAACATTTTTTTTTTCGTTGTACTTAAGAAAGACACCGATTGTTGTGTTGTTTCTGTTACTTATGCCAATTCCATTTTCATGTTGATTGTTGCTACAATTTGTTTCTGTTTGCTATACGTACCTACTTATGATTTCATAATGAAATTCTTAACCATTTTCGTGCTAAACATAATTTTGAATAAATGTAAATAGGAAGAAAACACTTTATCATTATGCAAATGATGTTATATAAAATTTATAGGTAACTCTTGTACCAAGAATATACCTGCGTGCCAAAATCACAATAACCATCCATCCTTTTCATTTTTTCCCTTTACCCCTCCACTTCGCCATCAATTCCATATTTATCTGTGAATGTTAAAACCATCTTCCCCAGTAAAAAGAAAAAACGCGGTATCACAATCAACCAACCCCCCCGTTTCATTTATTCTGCAGCTATTATACACGCTATCTGTATGCCATTAGTAAAATATATTTGTTCCAAGTGCACGATATATATTTTTTTTATTTTTCTAGTTTGCCACCCCTATAATTTCATCTACTGCGCCAAAACATTTATAACCAAAAAGAATTTTTCCGCCTTGTGCACAACTTCAGTTGTTCAATTTTGTTATTTCGCACATTGAAATAAAATGCAAAAACAATTTTCCCCCTATAAATTGAGTTATTTTTCCAAATTATTTGAAAGTGATTGAAATTGGCTTCAAGGGATATTTTATTAAAGTTTTCTTTCCAATGGAATTTTCAAATTTCATTAAAATGGCAGTCAGCAACAGAAGTTATTTGCATCAACTACTAATGAAAGTTGAAAACTTTTACTATAGCAGCCAAAAGAGTTTAGTAACTAAATAAGAGCTGTAATGTTTTTCATGTGCTTTTATGTTTATATACATAAAACCTTACATACATATATGATTTTTTTGATAAGAAGATTTTACTACGTGTGTAAACATACTGCAATATCGTTTTCGGCATTCATAAACGTTCAAGGAAAGTACTCCCCATACATAAATTCTCCCTGTGAAACATAAATTTTTATGTCGAATGCATAAAATATCGACCAGGGGCAGACGAGGATATATGCTGAAATATGACAATAAAGCAAACTTTTCTTTGGCAATTTCCTTAAAAGGGAGCGACGATGCAAGGGGAAAAAAGAAAATTCAATGCTAAAAATTGCCTCTCTCAAGTCCGAATTTGTGTGAGTTTTTTTAATACAGAAAAAATCACTTCTCATATGAATGAAGAATTTTTTTCTACATGACAATAAAACACTTTAAAGAATAATGTCTAATTTCCAAGCGATTATGTTCACATTATTCGCATCAAAATCCCCCAATTCAATTATGATAAAAAATTTTAATGCGGAAAGCCATGAAAATTTATGTTTTTTAGTATTTGAATAATATTTTGTGTGCTCTCAGAAAAATGGAGGCTAACTCGACGACCTACATACGGCGTAATTGGCCTCGGGCAGGCGCGCGTTCGCCTGCATGTGGGCAAGTAAAACTGAGTTGACCTGTGGTCGGAGAAATTCTGAAATTAAGCCACCAGCAGGTGAAGTGGGGCATTGGGAGCTGTACGAGTTGACCTTAGATAGGTTAACTCTGACCACTAGCTGGCTTACAGACACCTCTGCAAGGTCAGAGTCAACCTGACAAAAAGTTGACCTGGACATTTTTCTGAGTGTGGTTAAAATTTTGTTTCTAACTGTGCCAGTAGTTCATGTACTCAGGACTCAGTAGTCACAATCAAATTTAATTACAAATGATCAATTTACTAATTGTACAATTTACTAACTATTGGAACAATTATTTCCAAATTTTGTCTGCTACCTCGACAGGTCAATCGGTGGAAAGGCTTTCAAGTTAAAATTTTTCAAATTTAGTATAGTCAAAAATCCATCCTTTTACCCCTCCACTTCGCCATTTTATCACGATTTTCTTCCATTTTTTTCGAAAATCAGTAAAAAAATTACATTTTTTTATTGAAATTTGCAACTTTTCAAGAAAGTTTTTATATTATTTTGGCAGGCTTTGCGGTTCAACAAATTTGCTTTTTATTCCCGAAAATTAGAGCGCTAGTCCGTTGAACTAATACAATAATATTATACAGTCGACATATTATAAAAATTAAAATTTTTGTGATTCATGTATTTTTTGCTTTGGAAATAAATATTTATCCATAAGTTAAATACATAAGATTTAAATTTCATCATTTCATGCGCATCCCGTTCAAAATTTTAGTTTTTACACCGATAAGAAGTTGAAATCTGAAAGGAAAACTTTACCAATCTATTAATATGAATTGTAATAACAATCGAAATAAGTTACAATACCCACATTGAGTCACAATGAGTATTGTAACGAAAAGTTTTGAAAACATAAAATGCCACTTTTGATTATTTTTATCTCTCCACTTTGATTGTGCATCGGAAAATTGTTAGTGGAATGCACAACTATCTGAATTTTCAATGTGACTTTTTTGAAAAAAAATATGTTGCCAATGAATGGTTAAGGGGAAAAGATCCATGGCTAGGAAATGGAGAATACTTTGGGGATTTAACTAAAGTTTACTCACTTTATATTTGTAGTTCTTGTGATATCCCCCTCCGGAAATCTAACCATACGCCAAGAGGATTTAAGTTTAAAGTTTAAAATCACTGGGGGCAGTTAGACGAAATGGCAACCAATTTGTTCGAATAAATAGCCTTTTGATGTTGCAATTTTCTTGAAGCAATTCTATATCGATCTCGATATCATTGGACAACGATTATGCAATTTAATTGAATTAGACAGGATTTCGCGTTTATTTTGAAAATTTATTGCTTGTGCTTTTAGAATGCAATTATTAATTGAAATTGTAATTCTCATAGGTACTACCTAGGTCGTATTAGGTAGTTTAATCAAACAATCAATCAATAAAAGTCAATTGAAGTCATAAAAATATAAAAACCAATTAATAAATGACCCGTAAAATTTCTGATTATTTTTGGTTGGAATTAATTAGAAAATAAATCAAGAAAAAACAAACTTCAAATGGCTGACCTTTTTTTGACTTTTGATAAGAAAATGTTGAGAATTTCTGTGGAATTTAATTTTATTTACGAAATTTGGATTGCGACACTGATAATAATTAAAAAGTAACAGCTGGTAATGTGAGAGCGTTTAAATATATCAGTTACGGTCAACATACAGCTTTCCTCTCCATGGGAAAAAATATATAAAAAATGTCTGTTCAATAGTATTGTAAATAAATAAACCACATTTTCCAAAATTAATCATTAGAGATATGCAAAAACGATTAAAGCAAAAAATTAGAGAAATGCGAAAAATAAAGGTGTCCTAACAAATAAATTCGAAAACAGTTAGTGGACTGTTTTGAAAAATTAGATATTTAGTTCGCTCAACTCATTCATTTTCTTAAAAAAAATATCTGCAGAAAAAGGGAAAGTTAAAAACCTGGTAAATAACAAAAGTGACATTCCCACACTCAGAAAAATGAATTAAAAGTCGTCGACTTGCTTACGAGGCATTTGACTTCCTGCTGGAAAATTTAGCCTTTAGTAGGCGCGCGTTCACTTGCGTTAGAAAAATCAAAAATTTATCAACCTGTGGCGGTGTCAATTCAAAAATCAAACATGCATCAAGTCGAGAAGCGCATAAGGAGCAGCACGGGTTAACCTAAGAGAGGTATTTCGAGAATACAATGTCAGGTAATCATAAAATTAGTCTGCCTGCTGCAGGCCAGAGTTGAGTTGTCAAAAAGTTGACTTGAATAAGCTTTATTATTTTTTTGAGTGTACCGAAATTCTAACTTCCAAATTATATTCTTTAAACAATCTAAAATCTTAAATTTGGTACACTTTAATATTAAAATACTAGCTTGCATACCCGCCGTTGCCGGGTTAAGTTTTTTCAATTTTTTTTATGGTCTACCATATGTTGGAGCTAAATATTAGGCCAATCGGTTCAGTAGTTTCCCCGCGAAAGGGTAACATAGCGCAAAACAAGTTTCGAAATCACTTTACCCCCTCCCCTTACTCCCCCACCCTTCGCGCTACTTTTTCGTATGCCTATGTTGGAACCAGAACTACCACAGACACTCCTGCTAAATTTCAAATCAATCGGTTCAGCCGTTTTTGCGTGAAAGAGGAACAAACAGACAGACAGACACCAACTCATTTTTATATATTAGTATGATAAAGTTGGCAAAAATTAAATTCATTAAACTACTTTTATATAAAAAAATAAACATTATTTTTAATTTTGAAAACAATTAATATTCGTATTGCATAAAATCCATTCACCATAACAATAACCATAAATCAAACACTTAATTTTAAGGACACTGAACTTTATGATGATGCTCTCGTTCTTTGCAAACAAATTTTTTTAGCCCAATGTTGAAAATAAAAGTAGAATCTAAAAAACTTTTTCTTCATCGAGATAACACAAAATCGATGATATTGTGATTTTATGCAAATTGCTGGTAAACATGCAAACTTTATATTTTGAGGTGCATAATAGATGCGCTCCAATAAAAAAAAACACACTTTTTTTGTTTTTCCTGAGTTTATTTATGCTTTATCATTACACATTTTCATAATCTATTTAATATACGTATAACAAATAGCATATAATAATAACATTTTCCGGTAATTTTCCCTAGGCTATGGCAGCAGATGGATTTTCACAGGTTGTATTTTACTGTATCCAGAAGTTGCGAGCTGAGAGATCCAGGTAAAAGTTTAAAATGTTTTTTTTTCAAATGTTCACCTATAAAAGTATTAAAGCGCATTTAAAGTTTTAAATTTTTTCCCCTAATAACAACAGCATAATTTCGGAATTTATCTTAAATGCTTTATCGCTTGATTTACAGTGAAAATAATTTTCTAATTATATCCAGCTCCTCGTGATTAATGGATTCCATTGTAATTCTAGAACAATTTCATGTTACTGACTGTAAAGCATTATTATCGAATAGTGAAAATTAAATTTAGACTGTTTGTTAATAAACTGTTTGTTATCATGCTTCTATGGCGGAAATTTAATGAGAAGATAAATCGGAATATCAATTTGAAGATAATGAATATCTATTGATTTACCTAATGTTATTTTTAGGAAATTCAAATATTTATTAAGATATTATTGTATATCAATTGTAACAACGGCCTTGTGTTTGTATGTTTGCTGAGGGGCTCTCCCTAAAATACGTCACATTAATTTTAGCCTTTTCGGATTCCCAATCTCGGTTTTTCTCTGGCAATCCTGTAAAGACGACTCGAAATATGTGAATTTTCAATTTATGAAAAAATAACCTTGTTCTTCTACAGCTTTTTTTCAGTAAAAAAAAATTTGTTAATTTAGCAGATGTTTTGAAGATACGTTAAATACGAATCAACTCATGTCAGCCAATTTTGGTGAAATATATTTAAATATTTTCCCTTATAAAACAACAACATTCTGGTAATTTTTCATACAAATCGCTTCCCCCACCAATATTCCTTTTTTCCGCTTAACATAAAGTTAGGAAAAACAGAGAAGAGCGAAAAAAATGCGACAAATCCCATCAGCGTTTTAGTGTAGGTATAGCAATAAAAATCTAAGCCTATAAAAATTTTTATTATCTTCAATGTAAATGCGCTTTCGGCCGATTTTAGTTACTCAAAGCTTTTCTTCCATTTTTATTTTCTCCCTCTCTCCAAAAAGAAGCCAAACATAAGGAAAATGAAAGGAAAACAGGATAACTGACTGGACTTTGTTTCTCCATAAAAAAAGTTTTTCAATTCGATGAGTGCTTAACTTTTTCTTCTCAAGCAACCCCGGATAGTATCTTAAATGCACAAGAATATCCCAGGCTAAACAATAAAAGCTGTTTTATTAGTGTGGTTAATTTAATCTTGAAATCCACCCTATATTCACTCCACATGCCAAATTTCAAAGTTAAATTCACTTTCATGTCGGCCAATTTTGTCTTTTAGCACTTCGGAACGTCTTTAAGTTTTAGATAAAAACTCCTCGGGCCAATAGAAATTGAAATAAGAATTAATTAGATATGTAGGCGGTTGTTTAGTAAATGTGACTCTTAAAAGTTTTGCATTATTAAAAGCTTCTTGTTTGTTCGTCTCCTTGTCTGTCAGGGTCAAATCTTGTAATCTAATTTTGACCAGTTTTCACTTGAATTGAAATTTTGCACACTTACGTAACTCCGATGAAAATACACTGTTTTTATTACTTCGTCCTTGTAGGGATAACAGAAAATCCTCTAAGTATAACGTACGTTATTATATTTTTCCGCAAATTTTCTGGAAAAAAAACTCATATTTCTTGAGTGTAGTTAATCTGATTCAGGCATTAAGAAGTCCATAAGGATACCAACAGGTCCTCCAAGGATAACACTATTATTCTTTTAATAAATTAATAAACAAATCTTGTGGGTGAGTTTATTAATTTTTTCTTCAATAAAAAAGCTCCTCTTAAAGCCCTTGACATTTTACCCATACAAATTCAATAAAAATTTACTAGAGAATTGCTTTTTCATCATTAATTTGGTTTCAGTGAAAAAAATTTCGATTAATTTCATAAATCCATATATTTAGGATTTTTTGTATTTTCCACACATGTTGAGATATAAATCGTACACGTACACCTATCTAAAAGTTCACTACCTTTGAATTGAGTGTTTTTCGCTTAAGTTTTTAAGTGATTTAATTTTTTTACGTTTTATTTTGAGGTTTTGTCATGCCAGATCTCGGAATGTTTTACTGCATGTTAGAGAATTCGCACGTAACTCAACCGCCATCAGTTCTTTAAGAATCTCTGTTGGATTTTCTTTACACCACAAAGAACATGTTTTTTCGACGTTTGTCGTCTATTCAAAGTGGAATTTCAACCTTTCTGCGTTAGAGTTTTTTTTCGCTACAATTCTCAATCCCTAAATTGGTTTTATCGTGTTATTTTTATTTCGTTTGGTTTTTCAATTTTATTCGCCTTTTTGTCATTCAAGAAAAACAAGTTCTGAAGTGTGTCTTCTGTTGTTTTAAATTGTTTTTTTTTTCTTCATTTTTGTTTGCGAAGATTAAATAATGCAAAAGAGCATTTTATTGCAAGGATGTATAGTGAGTCCAAGTATGTACCACAATATATTTAAAACAATTGAGAAAAAGTTTTTTTTTTGGTCAATGGCGACTCATTGATGGATTTTAATTTCAGAAAAATTCCAAAAACACTCAAATCCCTTTATAATTTTAGAGCTTTCCCGCTTGTGGTGAGCTTGGATCAAAAACATACATTAGATTCATATTCTATAATGCAAAGTTAATCTAAAAATGATTTGCTGACAAAAGCAAATTTTATTCACCACACTCAGAAAAATAATAAAGCTTATCCAAGTTAGCTTTTTGAAAAGTCAACTCTGGCCTGCAGCAGGCAGACAGAGTTATTCATTAAGGCCCAACTACGATCGACATAGAAGCGCATATGTTAATGTCAAATTCCCAACGAATGTTGACATACACAGCTGTCAACATAAAAGCTAATCTTCATTTTACCTCAAGTGGAAATTAATATGGCACCAATATTATTAAATTCACACTAAAATTTTAGGTTATGTTCACTATTTACATATGCCAGTTCCATTTGTATCGAATTATTCATGCTTAACGAAAGTTTAACGAAGGTTTGAAAGTGGCAACACTTTGACACATGTCTATTGTGGGTAATAACACTGACTTTCTTATTCTGGAAATGAAATATGCAGCTACATATGCGCTGCTATGTCGATCGTATTTGGGCCTTTACCTGACATTGTATTCTCGTAATACATCTCTTAGGTTAACCCGTGCTGCTCCTTATGCGCTTCTCGATTTGCTGCATGTTTGAGTTTTGAATTGACACCGCCACAGGTTGATAAATTTTTAATTTGTCTAACGCAAGTGAACGCGCGCCTACTAAAGGCTAAATTCTCCTGCAGGAAGTCAACCTCGTAAGCAAGTCGGCGACTTTTAATTCATTTTTCTGAGTGTGGAAATATCACTTTTGTTATTTAAAAGGTGTTTAACCTAGCAGATGTATTTTTTTAGGAAAATGAATTATTGTAGCAAAAAAAATATCTAATTGTCCATAACTTTTTCCAATTGTTGTGAAGATTTGAATCCTCTGTGGCAATTAATAGGCGACATTTTAATACAGTCCACTAACTCTTTTCGAATTTAATTGTTAGGCGCGGTCCATAAAACAAGTCAACTTAATTTTCCCATTTTTGAACCTCCCTTCGTGACACTTGTTCGCTATTTCTTCTTTAGGATTTAATTTCGCGTATCTACAGTACTTTTAATCACTGACGACTTGTACTCAATTTTTCTGAGTATAAAAGAATAACTTCATATCTCAGATAACTGCTAAGAACGGGCGGCAGAATCAAATCATCCTATCGTGGGTTATGTGAAAATCGCTTTTCCATTTTCCGAACGTATTTTAATATTCGATATATACATTCTAAGTGCTAGAATACAAAAAGCCCATAATATGGCTCTCTAAAATGTTTCGGACGCTTAAGCCAGAAAATCTTATTTTAAAATAAAAAAATTTCCATACTGAAGTAATTTTACAAAATTTCATTATTAAAATTTCTACCGTGGGAGCAATCTGTTTACAAATATTAGAGATTTGTGGCACTTAATCGGCCTAGTATATTTTTCTCTTCAAAATGTTAAAATTTGTGTGATAAGCCAGGAAAGTCCTCTCAAATCCCAAATCGGTTCACACCTACAATAAAGACCCGGAGATGAACGACAAAACTCTATTACTTTGTTTGTGATGACGTAGGGGCAAAAAGTACAAGAAAATCATCACGCAGAGGCGAAAAACGGCTGTGCGAAAAACAAAAAAAAAATGCTGATGAAAAAACTGTAGGGAAAAAGTTGGGAATGTCTCAACTTTCACATGGTCCCAGTGGAAATCAAAGAGGAGGTCGATGACTGACAATAAACCTTTCACTTGTCCTTAAAGAGCTGTCTCGACGTCAAGGATACCTTGCTTCACTGGTGACACATTCAGGGTAAACCGAAACCGAAACCTAACGCGATCAACATACGCGTATCCTTCACCCATATACTAACATAACATATCTACCACCCTTTAGCATTTGAATTGATCCTATCCAGTATGCACCCCCCGTCCATATTTTATTGTATACATTATAATGTTAGGAATATATCACATTATTTGATTGTATCGTAGTGAATTTATTGGCATTGTGTGCTATGCGATTGGAAAACAACAGGACAAAAAACCGACGGGAAAATTCTGTGCGGTTAAAAATTCTGAGTGAATTTTAAGGGTTGGGGTTAACACTTCACTGTGACACATTGACGAGGAGAGGAAACGATGTTATGCGTTTTTCTCTGTGCTCAATTCGATTATTCGCTCAATTCGATTATTCGCGTGTAGAAAGGATATTCACGCTCTCCTACATACATCAGCGGACAAAAAGATTTTCCATGTCGCGTAATTGGTTTTCATGGAGATTGGACAAGCCATACGAAACCAAACTTTTAAGTTTCCATCAAACAGTCAGTTGCCCTACGTCTCGCTGCCTTCAATTGAATAAATTTTCAATTTATGCATTGACCAGAATTTGGACCCGGCTAAAAGCGTGAGTAGAAACCTAGGAAAACACAATTCAGTCGGGTATAAATGCTCGGGTAAGGAAGAGATAGCCTAGAGTCAGTGCCTTACTTAAAAGTGTTTTCTTATCGGAAAATGGTTTTCAAAAATTAAGAAAAGGAAAATCAATTTGCAACAGTTTTGTTGTGACCAGTCTTAAGACGACCATGACATAAAGGAATTTGCAAACCAGGGCAGCAATCATGTACTCCGACGCGTCTCTGTCTTTCGACTTCGACGCAGCTTTTAACTCTTGACTTCGCCATATCTGCAGCTTGAAATTTCGCGGAATCGTCACTATGAATCGAAACGTGATTCTGACTGTCATTCTAGGAAATTTGAAGCTGCTGATATGGCGAAGTCAAGAGTTAAAAGCTGCGTCGAAGTCGAAAGACAGAGACGCGTCGGAATACATGATTGCTGCCCAGAGTCACATTGCAACCTAAGTTGCAAGTGGTTGCTCGGGTAAAGAAGAATCTTCATTTCGTAAAGGTGCGGGTAGGTCTCTTTCAAATAATTTGTAACCTATTTTTTATTCTTAACTGTAAAGTTTCATTAAAATCCGTTCAGCCGTTTGTAGGTACGTGGTGCAAACTGGCAAAGAGACAAAAATTGAACTCAAGCCAGTTTTGATTATAACTGCCTTAGATTAGCGCAAAAACAAAATATTGTACAAGATCGATCGTCAAAGTGTACAAACAAACATGGAATTCCATATATTTAAATTAAGAATAAAATCACTAAACGTTGAAAAATGCTCGACTTAGACAAGTTTTTGTCCTATCCAGGATCTAGCTTAGAAAAGCTTCACTATAATAGAATTTGTAATGGAAAAATCATAAAAATACGATACAAGTAATGTCTTCAATTTAAAGACTTTTTATCATGTCCAGAAAACTGTACAACAAAACTTTTAAAGATTTGTTACAAACTTGAATATTTTGATCGTAAAGTTTGTAGTCTCCATGTACAATTCTACGCATCTGTTTCCATTAACCTCCATTCATATGCCAGTGATTTGCATATTTTGAATGGCATTCATACCCCTATTTTCAACTGAATAATTCAGAAGGATTTTAAAAATGACAAAGTACACGGATATGGCGGGGGACTATAAATGGCTGCTGGCAAGGGTAAATTATTACTTCCTTGCAGTCGGTTATACCTTCCAACTAATACCCATTCGAATTCGCCATACCCTTCTATATGTGGAGCTCGTTTACTAAAAAGAAAACGAGATTTATTTCTTTTGCCATGCTAACCATACGACCAAACATTTTTCTTGTCTTGTTTCTCGTTTCATTGCTCAATATTCTTGATTGACAGAGGAAATTATTTTTCCCCTTAGCTCTTCGCTTCGAATTAAAAACAATTGTCGTCTCGAAGATGAAAATAATTTTCACGATAATCTTTTATAAACAGCCACGAGGCAAAGGAATGAATATCAAAATTACTGATTCGAAATCTTTCAACAAAGGATCAAAGATATGAAAGTGAAATGAGTACTCGTATGTACACACAAAACATGCCATAAAGCTTAAGATTATATTTCAAAAAGCATTTTTGTTTTTTTACTTCAGGATGTAGCAAAAAATAATGAATTGAAATTTCTGGCATTTCAGACATGTAATAAAATCCACAAACACAAACCAATAACGTTTCGTTATAAAACATCATGTGCTTTCTTTAAAACAAAATTGTGGTTGCGTAAATCCACAAACATCCTGAAAAAAAAATTTTTTCCAGTTTTTTTTTTCCAGGCTATTCAATAAAAAACTGTTTTTTCACTTGCGAATTTATTGATAAATGCTAATTTTCTCCCTACAAGCATTTTGGTCATGTGTTATACATCATAAAAAGGATGTGATTGTGCTGACAGAACGAATGGTCACCTTAGATATGATCAAAGTTAATTTTCAAAAAACTTCTCCGAATTTCAACATGCAATTTTTGAAGAAAAACATAGGAAAACGGATCTGCGCAAAATTTCAAGTCTGTAGCTCAATCCGTGCACCTGCAATCCGCGCCACAGACGGACGGGCAGACGGACGGACGGACGGACATGCAGAAATTAATTATTTTTATCATTCCAAACACACTGGTGTAATTAATTTTTGTGTGTGATAACGGGATCCAGGCGTTATAAACGGTAAGGCAAAGTTAATATACCCTTTGGTTTCACCATACGGGTATAAAAATGTGGTTTTTAGTGGCGTACATAGGAGATCACCCCCGTAAAGGAATATAACTTAGTCTAATCGCTTATTCTCCCTTGAAAATGCAGTGTAACTTAGGTTCGTGAAGCTAATCCGTTCACAAACCGAAACGTTCACAAACTGGAACATTGGAGGGGTTAAAAAACAATAAATAAATTTCACCTCAAAAAACAAATGCGTTTTTTGCAAGCAATATTTTGGAAGTGTATATACTTTGAAAATATGAAAAAAATCAAAACACTTCAACTCAAAAATATTATTAACAAATATTTTGATCTAGTCAAATTAAGGGATGAAAAAGAAACAAATGAATCTAATTCAAATTACGCCAATATTATTCTAATTTTTGATGGAAACGATTAATTATGGTTGTGGACATATTATATTGATTTTCTAGCCACATAACCGAACAGGACATTAAATGTCCTGTTTAGTGTTGCTACACTAGAGTCTAACAATAAACAATTTAATTGACCTACTATACAAATTGTAGTTATTAGTATTTTAGTAAGTCTTATCTAGAAACACTCAAAAATTATGAATAATTACGATAGTTTTTTGTGATATACTTAAATGGTAATTTGCTGTCACTCAATCAGTTCAATCCGTATGAAAAATTCACATTTGGATTAATTTAATGAATTTAATATTGGTGTAAAAATTTAAATTACAGTATTGACACAACCCGGTTGCGTTTGTTTACATATTTCCATACCTAAAAATTAAATTACAATGTAAATAACAGAAAATTTAAAATCCCTCATAATTTCATTGAATTTTTGAGGCAAAAAAAATGTTTTTACCAACAATGAAATCGTATTTACCGACACCCATGTGAAAACTTTGTCAATATTTATGAAAACTTTTGAATTTCACAATCTCCGCTACCTTTGAATACTGAATACCTAATTAAACATTTCAAGCGAAAACATTACTCTTGTCACATGATTGAACATTTCACACCCTACGGGAACAAAACTGCTAGCATCATCCAAAAAGTATTTTTCAGTTTAAAATTTCCAGTTGATCGAAAACTTTCCAAATTTTCTCTCTCGTAGACAATTTTCATCTGATGCGATTTTCAATAAAACTTTGAACGCAAAAAAAAACCTATTTAAGGGAACAAAAAAAAAATATGAAGAAATCGAAAAGAAAAATCAATGAAACCCCCATAGGAAATTGTATTCCAATAAAAACGTTCATAGAGAAAACGATTTCTCATTTTGATTTTCACAGAAGCAAAAGACAAACTTTGTGGTGAACTTTTCCTTTGTTACAGCGGGCTTAACGCCAATGTGAAACTTTTCTTATAACAGAAACTCGGTGAAACCTCCCAGTAAAATGGTGATTGGAAAACTACCGATAAAATTTATATTCAAATAACAACCAATTTTTAAACATCACAATAAAACAATATCAATGAGAATTTTATTGAACAATAACTGGCGATAGATAAAATATAAAAATGGCCTCAAGGTAATTTACGGAAATGTACACGTAGTATTATATCGATGTTATAAAATTTCGGAAGCTTTGATTATTGATGAAAGGTAATTATAAAAAAAGCACATTTTAGTTTAAACTTATAAATAGAAAAAACACGAGGGTAGGATAAAAGATTTCGGGATTGGCACGGAAAATACGTGGCCATTCGCGCCAACGAAACTACACTCAGAAAAATGTCCAGGTCAACTTTTTGTCAGGTTAACTCTGACCTTACAGAGGTTTCTGTAAGCCAGCTAGCGGTCAGAGTTAACCTATCTAAGGTCAACTCGTGCAGCTCCCAATGCCCTACTTCACCTGCTGGTGGCTTAATTTCAGAATTTCTCCGACCACAGGTCAACTCAGTTTTACTTGCCCACATGCAGGCGAACGCGCGCCTGCCCGAGGCCAATTACGCCGTATGTAGGTCGTCGAGTTAGCCTCCATTTTTCTGAGTGTAAGTGACTTAAGCTAAGCCTAGAATTCAAGCCTAGAGCCTAGAATTATTTAAATCCAGAATTTGTATAGTATAAAAACTTATGTTTAGCCTATTTCTATAGGCTAAGCTCAATTAAATTTTTTAAGAAATGTTGGTGCAAAAGCCAATAAGACATTTTCCGAAATGTTTAAGAAGGAGTAAAGTTTTGAGTGTGAGTTTGAGTGATCTTCTAATTTGTTGCAAAGATAGATCAATAAAACGCATCCGCCAAAAATGAGTAACGATTTTTGAGTTTGCCGTCTAAAAGTGAGCTTGGATAATCAACAATTGCATTAGATTCGTGGTCATAAATATATAGTCAAACCAGGATAAGCGTGATTTCACAGGACCGTCTCACGGATCTCACTTATAGAGGTTTCTTACTTACCCCAAGTTTTGCACTTGTGTTTAAAAACGCTCGGCCCAAACAATCGATCGGATTGATGTATAGCTTTCGAAGGGATGGAGCTCGAGACTATACACTTATTGCAGTTGCGTTTCTCCTAATTAGCGAGGTTAAGTTCTTGAACGTATATAAAATCGGACTATTTCTTCCCCCCCCCCCCCCCCCCCCCCTTCCCCATACAAACAAATCAGTTTTTTTAAGCTTCATCGAAAAGATGAGCCTTATTTAAAAATTTATGAAGGCTAAATGGGTTTCGATTAGAATTTTACATAACCCATTTACAAAAATCAACAAAATTTTACATAACTTATCCATATATCAAAATCCAGTCAAATCACTCCTTCTTCCCCCACCCATTTAAAGAAAATTTTGTCTGTCCTCGTATATAGTTTTTGAAGATTGGCCCCTGACAATTGTTGCTTTTCTTATGTTTTTTTTTTAAATTTTTCAGACCTTTTTTTTGTTGTTATCGTACTAACCGCTCACTCAAAGAAACATGTAAAAATGTGTAACCGATCCTTACCTTTTATCTGGCGAAAAACCAAAAAAAAAATGCCACCAAATCTTTTTCCACCTTTTGCAAAACGGGTAAAGCGAAAAACAAACTCTCATCCTTATCTGATACCCTCTTTAGCTGTAAGCAAACATTTAACAGCCGAATCAAAAGCACATTATGGTCTTTATAAATTTTTCCTCTGAATTCTGTTTTTTCAACATTAACTGTGCCAGTATTTTGCATAATGTGCGGCGGAATTGTTTTATGGCAAACATTTTTCACATTTATTTTCATTTAAAACAGGTTAAGAAATTAAGTTATTTCACGGTAAGGGAACTTTTCTGCGTTGAAACACCTAAAAAAATAAATCTGAAAAGAAGGAAAAATATTGACAGAAAGTATTTTTATTTAAAATTTAATTTTGTGAAGAATTGCGTACAACAAAATTGCAAAAAATTATTATTATGTTTTTCTTTTTAAAGAAAAGATTCACTTTTCATATTGTGTTAAAATTCTTTTAAAACAAAGAAAACATCATTAGATACAATCAAATACAAGTACGAGTACGTAAGTTGACCGTTTTAAAATAAAACTTTATCGAAACCACTCAATCCCATTAATTATCCAACGATTCGCAGAGCAAGGATAAACCATGAAATTTCCGCACCCCTGCCTACACTATTTCAGCTCAAATATCTTGTTCGTTAGATAATATATAAAGTTCTGCTTTTGTCATTTAATTACAGTGCCGACGTTTGAAAATTGGGTCATCAGCTAAACCATCTAATTAAACATTAACGAGTTAACATGCACTTGTCTCCATCGGCATCGGGATCGACATCAGCGCAAGGATTCCTATCTTACAATTAGTCAACGTTTGCTGCAATGTGGTTCAAACTCAACAAAATTTCATCCCTTAAACACAGTTGCATATTGCGAACACAATAAATGGAAAATCCTTCAAATAACTACCACAGCGTATTGCTCGCCCTTCTACAAACGCAATTTCCCACATTCTATTCATATTTCTTTGCCCCAAAGGAAAGCTCAACACTAGAACAATACAGCATTTAGTCTATACATTCAAATGATGATTTTCCAACCCCCTTCTACCGGCGCGGCGCGGTTCTAGGATAGAAGAAATAGGTAATTAAGTAAATTGATGAATGGTAAAATTGCATTTAGCCTTCTCTCTGTGAAAAGCGGATAAGTCTTCACAGCTGCGATAGTCCGTTTTTCTATGCTGTTAAAAAATGTTACAATTCAAGTTATTCAACAGGATAATGCCTTTTGTTTTATTAGGTTTGCACTTCGTTCTTTTAATCTTATTCTACGGTAGAAAAAGGAAAAAATGTTTATTTAATTAAAGGCCACTAAATGTGAATACAAACATAAGATAAGTCAAATACACCATATGAGGGTAGATACAATTTTTATGAAAAAAATATCCATTTGTGTGGGAGGGGAGGGGGGGGGGAATGATTGGTCCAACTGGATTTTGATAAATATATAAGTTATACGAAATCATATTGAAAACACATTTTCGAAAATTTCATTTTCACTACTTTGTCCTTGTAAGGATAACTGAAGGTCCTGTAAGGATAACGTGATTCTCATTTTTCTGAAACTTTCCAGAAAAAAAACCTTGGGATTTTTGGGGTCGCTGAATCCGATTCTGAAACGGCACCGCCACTGTTTATACCCGTATGGTGAAACCAAAGGGTATATTAAATTTGCCTTACCGTTTGTAACGCCAAGATCCCGTTATCACACAAAAAAATGAATTACACCAGTGTCTTTAGAATGATAAAAACAATTGAATTTTGTATGTCCGTCCGTCTGTCCGTCTGTCCGTCTGTCCGTCCGTCCGTCTGCCTGTCTGTCTGTCTGTCTGTCTGTCTGTGGCGCGGATTGCGGGCGCACGGATTGAGCTAGAGACTTGAAATTTTACGCAGACCCGTTTTTCATAAAATGCGAGGCTAAGTTCGTTAATGGGCAAAAATGGACCATTAGGGGGGGTACCCCCCATACGAACGAAATCGTTTTTTGTGAATATCTCAAAAACGGTGCATCTTATCAAAAAAGTCCAAGAACAAAAGTTATTTAGGATATGATTCTACATAAAACTCCCATACATCAAAATCCGATTGGAATAAATTTTAAAAAATCTTATTGGAAAGTTTGACTTCAAAGTGGAATTTTGGTACAACTCAACTGTTCGAATTTTGATACGAATATCACCATACGGGTTTTCAATAATTGCCAGATTGGCAGTTATAGCTTTTGTTATGTTTTTTTACAAGAGCTGGGTGAAAAAAAAGTATGTGTGCTAAGTTTAAAAAGGAAATGCAACGTCCCACATGTTATATTTTAATCACAACATACAATTTTAAAGAACATTTCTCTTGAAACCCTATAATATTGATGGAAAACTTATTTTATACTTTTGAGAGCATTTTTGAAGTCTAGCCCATTAGAAAACTTGTTTTTTTTATTGAATGCTATTTAAGCACCATCCTAAAAAGTTAATTAAACTTCAAAATCAATCAACTTTGTCATTAAAAGCCAGCCAATTGTAAGTAATAATAGGAAAAATTAGATGCGAAAATAAAATTTATAGCTTATTCGCTGAAATCACAGTGATAAATGAAAAATTTAATTGCATATAACGAAACTGGCCACAAAATTTAAATCCAAATAATGCAAGTAAATGTAAAATCAATAGAAATGTTTACATAAAAGTTCATTTGAATTTTGGTACCAAAAATGGTCCATTCCCGATGTTATGGTTAACATTATTTTGGATATTTAATTAGATTCGCATCATTGAAGTTTACCCAAATATAGGCAATGATTTGGCTCATAGATTTTACTGTGTATCATAAAATTAGAACAATTTATTTAATATCACATTTTCAAATGTTTACTAGTAGTATTATATCTATATTTGGTTACATGAAAGTATATTGAAAAAAGTTTATTTCCTTTATGTTGAACTTATATCTTATGCAAACTATGTAGTTTTGATTTTATTGTTTTATGTTTGAACAATTTTATTTATAGATTTTCCAAGTGCCTACATAAGGGGACGGACACTAATCAATCAATCACTAAGGTGTCATAGAAAGGAGTCATTCATCAAAGTATCTGATCCGAAGACAGCCTAATGATTTGTAATCAATTTTATTTTGTCAAGCACATATGCAACGAAATGAATGTCAATGAGAGTATTTTCATCTATTCCATGATAAAATCCAATTCATTCATGTAAATTTAATCATTGTTTATTTATTATATTTCATGACGCCATAAATATTTGAGAATCTTGTCGCCTCGAAACAAGCAAATTCTACGTGAACAAAAAAAAAAGCGTTTTCCAAGCAAACAAACGAAAAACGTGAAGAAAATCATCATCCATAAAAAAAACGTTTGCAGAGACAGACGATGTGAAAAATGCAAATTCACGAAAATACAATTTTTGTGTTTTATTGCAAATAAATTTCGTTAACGAAAATATACGAAAAAATGCTAAAATTTTCATGTGTTTTCAGTGCAAATAGATACAGGTGTGAAAATTCATAAAAAACAACTTTTTTTTTTTGTACAAAAAAATGTTTCTCCAATTTGAGGCAGAAAAAAAAATTATTTCATTGGATCCCTTATTCCGTATATCTCATAACTTTGATATGGACTAAAAACTGGGAGGACTGGAAGGTTGGAGTAGAGCGCAGTTCAATTCATAATTTGTGCAAATTCAACAGAATGCATAATGCTGAATATGCCAAAGTACATGGATGCTAAAGGAAGAAGAATCTCAACTCTTTACGAATTTTACAATTCCATTTTCATTTTGAAAAGGCACCCGAACTGAGAAGCAAACATATCTAAAATGTACAGAAAAACTACCAGCCAGGCTTTCGTCTGCGTCAAACGGAAAATGCAATAATGGGAAAAAAATCTTCCAACATTTCGACCGTTATACTATTTTTTTTACGATTTTTGTTCCATTTTTCTAAAATTTTATTCCGAAAGTGCATAGAATAGAAAGCGATATGCTCTTTGAAAACAGAACTACTCTACACTTTGACCGAATACTATATGGTTTGTTATATCACGGCCGTATATTGTCCGGTTTTATTTCTAGATGTGCATAACAATAAATTCGACTAGTTTTATATTAGAAAATCCAGAATGTTGACTTCAGAGCTATCTGTAAATCCTATTCTCAAGAACTCGACTGTTACTTTGAAAATAGTGCTTCAGAAGAAATAAGGAATTCCAGAATAACACAAAATTGCACGTATGAGTGATTATAATGTATTAGATAATTAAAAAACTTTCTGATCTTGAAAATTGAAAAAAAAGCATAAAAACAACTACAATTGCCAGGGGTTAATATTCAAATACAGTAGAATCCCGATAATTCGTACCCCGATAATTCGTATATCCCGCTAATTCGTATGAAATACGAATTATCGGGATTCTACTGTATTAGGGCAGACCAAATTTTGATAGCGATTCTTTTTATATGAGAAGGAGTAGTCTTATTGAATTTTAATGTATGGAAAAGTTATGTAAAATCATATTCTAAACACTTTTATTAATAAAATTTTCGAGTCGACTCACAATTTTCGAGTAAATCGCAAAAAAACTATTTCAGGAAAGAACCAATAGTCCCATCTTCCCCATTCAAGAACTAAGCTTTACTTTTTATGAGAAAATTGTCAAAATTCCAGGTCTTTAGTTTAATTCCTTCGAAATGTATGGTTTTTATGGACAGATAGACGAACAGACAGACAGACGGACGGACGAACAAGCAGACACACAAACAGACATGCAGAAATCAAACTTTTGTCTTTCAAAACATTCCAGTGTAGTTCATTTTTTTGTCCGACAATTATATTGATGCATTACAAACTAGTACCAGGAAGACCGAGCCATGCTCGGCGACCTCAAAATCCTACTTTTGCTGATTTTTGGGGAAAACTAAATTCACATTATCTTTACAGAGCTTTTTCAGAGTTTTTAAATTCCCGACCTAGAAAGCTAGAACTAAAACTAACGCGCGATACCAATATTTCATAGAAATCGGTTGCGAGGTTATTGAGTAATCGCTGTCACCGATTTTTGAAACGTTGTTTTGAAACACCAGGTGAGGGTTATCGAGGGGAGGGAAAAGTCAGGTTTGTAGTGGAAAAATCGAAAGCCCTTAGCCCCCTCAGTAATACTATAAAGTTTCATTAAGATCGGACCACCCAATTCAAAGATAACAGGCGAGGGGTATCGAAGGGGAATTTTCTCAGGGGTGAGACCTATCTAGATCGATTTCTTGTCCCCGAAAATCCCTAACCACAAGTTTCGTGAAAATCGTTAGGCGGGTTTTCGAGATCGTTTGTGCAGACAAACAGACATACATTCCTCGTATTATATTATAGGATATACTAAATCTAATATACTTAATTTTTTCCTTAATTTTATCCTTAATGACGTAAAGTATTTTATGGACTATCCCTTACCACGCGAAAAAAATTTAATATATCTTTTCCAACAAAAACTTAAAAACTTCTGAAAAAAAACCGAGAAATCGCCTAAATTTTTATTTGATTTTCTTTTTGCTCCTGGGTGGTAGAATTTTTTAATTTGGATGATTTTAATGTTGAAAAATTTGTAAGTATAAAAAAATGTGTGACCATTTTTTGTCATATACATATAAAATCTTCCCTTGTTTCAAAATCAAAATCTTTTACCAATTACGTTATACGACTGTGTTGAGTTGTTCAAATACAATAGCATGCAAGCTCCTAAAATGCAAAAGCAAATGTCATATCTTATCTAACAATGTCTTGTCGGTTATTTGCAAATATTACTCAGATTGCAAGAAAGAGGTGATTTATGACATAAAATGCCTTTGACTTGATTGATTAAATCCTTTCCTAGATGATTTACATAGAATTGAACATAATTTAGCTTTCATGTCGGCAATTATTATCATTTTATAGACTTGGAGACCATATGAGGCTGACTTCATTAACAATGAGGCAAATGTGCATCCTTCTAACAAATGTGCATCATTCTAGCATCAATTAACAGCATTTCTATTAAGAAATATGGCTTTGTATTTCTGAAACCAAATGAAAATTTTGGCCTACTTAAGTGTTTATTGTGAGAACAGTTTTTGTCTCCTAAATACATATTGTAGCATAAAAAGTATGCCTAAATTATGAAAATTAATATTCTAGAAAAACAAATTACAAACACAACTAGTTCAAAAGTATTTATAATTTAAAAGGAAAATTACTGTAACTTTAACACAAGTAGCATATAAAAAAATTGTCATACAAAAATCAGAATCGTTGAAGAATCTCCCCTCCACCATACAACTGAACCAGTTTTTTACAATTTTCTCGAAATTGGTGAGTTATATTAATAATGTGCTTAGAATACGATTTTACATAACTGTTTCATACATCAAAATCCAACGGGGCCACTCCTTCTTTGCCCAATACAAATTGAATACTTTTTTTTCTATTTTCTCGAAAACTGTGCATAGTATCGAAAAACTTATAAAGACGAAATGGGTTTAAAATATGGTTTTATATAACCGTTCCATACATTAAAATCGTATCGGGCTAATTCTTCCCTCCTCTCCCATACAAATGGATTTTTTTCATGAAAATTTTGTATGCCCTCATGAAGAGTATTTGACAATCGGCCCCTGGCAATTGTAGCTTATCTTATGTTTTTTTAATTTATAAATTTTTTTTTAATTAAATTTTTAAATTCAATTTCAAGTTTATATTCAATTCAAATAATTAAAAAAGTTTTTTGCACGCTGTTTGCCATGGCCTGAATTTTTAAAATCCATTCTTTGGAGAATCTTTGGAACGACAGCCCCACTTTAAATTTGTAGCAAAAATGCGTAAAAATTCAATTCCCACTAATCTTTTCTCTGGGCGGACTCTTTCCGAAAATATAAGAAAAGTTTCAAATGTTTAAAGAGCTGCAAAAGCGGAAACCGAAGTTTAAACGTAATTAAGCTCTCAACCTGGACAAAAAAAAATGTTTTAAGTATTATATGATGTGGCCACGCTCATAGCAGTACAAGTCGCCTAAATTGAAATTTGTATATTAAATCCAGCATAGATTGAGAGTAAGGAAACATAATTACAGAACTTTGACTACTGTAAACATTGTCGATAAAACTTTTTAATTAATTTTAAAGTAATCACTAGCGGTTTTCAAGTATTTTTTTCATTATGTCGCATTTATTTATTTTATTTATGATTTTTAATATACCTACAATAGTATAGATATAATATTAAGAGAAAACTTATATATATATATATATGTGTATTGTTGCTATTTGTTTTTGTCGCTGGCTGTTGTTTTATTTTATGTCGTCTGGTCCTTTTGCCCTTGTTGATCTCAGAGATTTTGTGTTTTTCTTCTTCGGCCGAACCTTAAATTAAAATGTAATTTTCGGAAGTCCTTTGTGGCTACAATATCGGTTCACTGTTGGCAAAATATTTAATAGGTGAACAGAAGATGAAACAGAGACACACCCAAGCAATGTTTCCGTGGCGCATAGTTGGTGCGAGTGTTTCTTAAAGAAAAGTTTTCCATGATCGAACGAGGCTTTTCATGGCGACAACTTTTCTTTATATTAAATTAATTGCTTGTTAATTTCTTCATGCCTTTAGAAACAAATTTTTTCCATTAAAAAGTTATTTGCCAAGTTTCATGAGAAAAAATTAATTGACAGGATTTTTTTTTTCAGTTGGTTGGCTTTCAACGGACTTCTTAGATTGAATCAGTAAGAAATGAAATTGAAATGAGTTTTCTTATTCTAATTAGTTGAAACGAAAATATAATTACTTTGGTGTCTTAATAATTTTTCAGTTTCATTTTCTCCACTTTTTTTTGCTAATATTTTCATAACAAGATTGAATTGGACTGTTTTTTAATCTGTCCTTCATACTGAGAAAATCAAACACGGAACCTTGAGTACTTTTGCCTCAAACCTGAACAGAATTATAAAAGAAGGCAACAAATTGCTCAGTCAACCAAAGCGATTATACTGTTTGTATTTAACCATTGAATCAATTCTAATTTATGTTTTTAAGCGACACAATGAAGGACGCGGTTGGTGCGCAGGCGCGGGTATGAAACATGACTTCACTATTTAACACGTTCGTTATTGACTGACAAGAAATATGACTAATTAATCACGAAAATTGTATACCTACAACATTTGCATTGTCGGCCTACAATGTTTGTGCTTGATTGAAGATTTCCATGGTTAAAAAACAAGAATCATAGTAGATCGGAACAATGGTTGTTATCAGTTTTGTTTTAATCACGTTTATTGTTGTTCGAAAATGTTGTGATCAATGTATCACGTATCCGAATTGAAATCAATCATTAAATTAAAACTCTTATGAGGTTTCTCTCGGCCTGTGGGTTTTATAAGAAACTAGCTTGCATACCCGTCGTTGCCGGGTCAAGTTTTTTCAAATTTTTTTTTTTTATGGTCTATGTTGGAGTTAAACTTTAGGCCAATGGACACTATAGTCTTCCCGCGAAAGGGTAACATAGAGGAAGAGCTAAGTTTCGAGATCACTTTACCCCCTCCCCTTACTCCCCCCACCAATCGGGCCACTTTTTAATGGGTCTGTGTTGGGGCTGGACCCCCGACGAACATCTGTGCCAAATTTCAAGCCAATCGGTTCAGCCGTTTTTGCGTGAAAGAGGAACAGACAGACAGACAGATACCAACTCATTTTTATTTTATATATTAATATGATTTATTTTTGAATATATATTGCGCCCAATTGGGAAGCCAGTGAAAGGCCGAAAATGAACGTGACGTATTTCATAGACAGCCCCTTGAAACCTTTTCGATAACGTAACACCGTTTTCGATCAAATTTTCGTTTGAATCCAAATACTTTTTCGTTTGTATTTAAAAGTCTCATTTTAGAAAACAAAACGTGAAAAAATCTGAATGTGTCTTTTGGCGTTGGGACCAATGCTTCGATTAAATTTAATTTCACTTTTAGTTACTTTTTTTTAATATTACTCACACAATCTTAAAATTTCCTGTACAAACCAAATACGCATACACTCCGAAGAAATACGTACTTCTAATTCAAATATAATTGGTAGAGTTTATCATGATAACAAAACCATAATTCTTGAATAATATATACATGTGTGTAGATATAAACGAGTATACTTAGATTACATATACCTCGTACAGAGATGTCCTACTCGATGACAAAAACATCGAATTAGTTTCTCTCTAAGTTAATTAACACGTAATACGTCATTCTTTATTAGAATTATACTCTTTATCTATATTGCACAACACAAATTATTATATACATTAAATCTAGATGCAAAAATAAATATATCTTTATTCCATAGGTATTTGTACCTTCGAATACACAACCAAATAAATTCCATGAATATCTTACATAGAATATAAATGTACATTTTGGGATCTGCTTGTGAATATTTTTTGGAATTCCAGGGACCATTGTTGATGTCCAACATTAATATTCCAAAAGTCAAATGTTCGAGTTAATTAGTCATTTGTTACATTTACTATCGAAAAAAATGTGTCTGAATAAAACAACAGGAGCAGCAACATAGACATAAACGACAACAACAACAACACTAACAACAACAAAAAAAGATGGTAGAATTTTAGTACATGAGAAAATATGTTGGATTTTCTGATAAACTCATAGTATATTGGCTGATGAAAAAAAAAATATGTAGAAGATAAAAATCAAATCAACAAGGATACCGATGCTGTTGCAGGGGACAAAGAGCAATGAGTGACAAGCAAAAATATTGTTAGAAACAAGCAAAATAATTTCAACTCTGGATTTATTTATTTTTATACAAAAATATGTGTTATTTTTTTTTCACTGTGTCTCAAGCTTTCTTTTCGTCCTTGCATAACAAGCTCTCAAACAAGCTACGGAAGCATGACTGCGATAAGGGTCACGTTTTATGGAATGCGGATTATTATTTTAATTATGACTTTCACCCTTTGATCCCAATGTTTTGTATACACAAGGTTTAGTCTATTTTACTTACAAAAAATGTTAAACTGAAACTCTGTTCTTTGTATTTTCTACAAACGGAATTTTGAAGACTTTAAATTTATTATTTATTTACATTTTGGCTTAAGCTTAAAAAAAATTTTTTTTTTAGAAACCTTTCTACGGTCTTCCCTACTGCCTCACAATGAAACTATCTATTAATGACAAAAAACCTATTAATGACAAAAAAAAACAGGTAGGGAAGAGACGAAGTTTCTTATTGGCAGATGCAAATTCTTTTAACCACGGAACAACGAGTCCCATCAACAACAGAAAGGTAAAGTATAACGAAAGATCGACAGAATTGCACATAAACGGGCCTTAAAACAATTAAAAACTAAAACTAAATTAAATTTAACACCTTTCAACACATAAGAACATTACTAATTTAATGGAAATATCAAATTCTCCATAAAACATTTCCATTATCCGATTTTGTTTTGATTTGTTTCATTTCAAGTGACACATGGGAATCCATATTGCCACACACCACCAAATCGCTCAGTGTTCATGTACACTGTCATGTAACAGCTATAGAAATCCTCGGATGTACGCTCCCAACGCAAAAAGTTTTGTTAGAGCTTTCCATTCTATAATAGTAATTGTTCTGTGATACAACACAGAAAACCGCATTCCAATCGGTTCAACATTTCAAAACTTATCAGGGAAGGGGTACCCCAAGAGAAAGGAGGCCAAACTAAAGTATCCTTTGCTGTATTCTGCAACTCACTCTTTTCGTAAACAATATTTCATGGAAACCGTTTGACCCAAAAATCTTAACAGAACACCTTCGCCTTCCACCTTAAATGTGAAAAGTTTTTGTGAGCAACCCCTTAAAAAAAAGATTGTCTGAAATCTTAAATTAAATTATACTCCGGTTCGGTCACTTTGAAACATGAAAAGAATATAAAGAGAGCCGAAATTATTTATAATTATCAGGAAACGAACACATGAGGTCTGCCATAGCCTGCCAAATGAAAAAATTACATTTCCAAGGATATAAATATAAAAAAACTTTTAAATTATGCGTAAAATTCGGAAAAAAGTATTTTATAAAAGGAATACGGCACTGGGAAAAATTAATAAAATATCTTGTTTTAAAAATAAAACATTCTTAACTCATAGCAAAATATCTTAAACGAAACGGAATAAAATAAAACTCTGGATATGAAAATTCCAAGAGAAGAAGCCAGAAAGAAATAAAACTTATTTATTTAATTTCACAGAACAAATATAGAATTTTTCTAACAATCAGTATTCCGACGAAATGTCCTATTATAAGTGGGGTGACCAAATTTTTTGGGGTCAACCCTGGACCCTGGTTGAGCGAGGGGGATGTCGCTGCATGGCTGAAACGGAACACCAATTAAACAGCAAATATTTTTAAGAGAAAACAAAATTTAATTTGAACGAAAGTCAAGGAAAAAAAATTTTTTAAGAGAATGCGGCGCATTTTAATTATTTAAAATCTATTTCTTGCGCTCTTTATGTTCCATTTATAACCCAAGAAACAATTTGTAACCATGGTTACAAAAAAAAATTCAATTTAGGTTACAATTTTGTTACATTTTAGTTTAGATGGTTTCCAAATAAACCCGCCAAAAACGGGTATTTTGAAACCAGCTTCTAAATGGGGGTTTCTGAAACGTTTCTGAAGCGTTTCTGAAAGGTTACAGAAACCAAATATGAAACTTTTGAGTTTTGTTACTATGGTTTCAAATACGTTTCTTAACCGGAATGTAACCTCAAATTGTTACTTGGGTATGGCAATGGAAATCGTAAAAATACCAGTAAAGAGAAATGCACCGCAGGCCAAAACCTTACGCCATTTGTCGAAAATCGTCGAAAACAGGCGCTGCAGACGAAAAATGGAAAAAACAGCAAGCATCAGCCGAGGTGGAGCATATTTAGTGATTGTGTTTTCTAACTTTTGGTAAATTTTAATACTAAATTGGGACAGAAGTTTAGTTTCCGGGATGCCGGAACAACAAGATGCATCCGGAACTTTTCCGCTTATTCCGGAATGTATGGTCACCCTAATTATAAGTGATATGAAATGCAATTCAATTTGACTCCGCAGGATTCATGCTTAAATCGATCGAATGGGCGTAACTGATATTTATATTAAGCTATTTGCATGAACCTTAAGCCACAAATGAAATCCTTAAAATAACTCTTCGATAGTCAATTTAATGGAAAAAAACAGGAAAACAGAAAAGAAAAATCACTTGAATTTACCATCGGAACGGCGAAGGAAAAGAAAATTTTATCACAAGTTTTAGTGTGAAAGGCAATGAAATTTCGTAGTCATAAAAATTTCATGGTTCTTCCTTTTGACCTCCCTCTACTGTCACACAGGACTACAGGACACGGATTTGGACTTTTGTTTGTCCATAAAAAAGTTTTTCAATTCAAGAATTTCATAAAACTTTCCGGTTTTCTTATTCCCACCAATCCTAACGGTGACCGTGGTGTCGATATTTGCGAGTTTGTTGTGTTTCTGTATTAGTGGGTTGTCGCAGCCACCTAGAAAAGAAAAGTTAAATTTTCAGCCGAAATATGCACTTTATGAAATTATTTAATAATTACTCCCCTCGGTACGGTCTGACGAATTGACAGATTCGATGAGAAAATTCCACCTGTCAGAAAGAATCCATCGTGGATCAATTATATTGCAGTTGGCCTTCAAAAATTTTCCATAATTCTTCACCGATGTATCCATTTTCATAGTTTGCAGTTTAATTACACCTAAAAATTTAAAACAAGAATTAAAAATCGATAATGATATTTAAATTTCAAACAAAAACAATAGCCAAGACGTCACAAAGTAAATCCATGAGTAAAACACAAAACATCATTCCACAAATAACAAATCATGCTTCTAAGACTTCACGTTAACTAATTTTACTAATAAATAAAATCAATATTGCACTTTTTGCATTTTGCGGCAATGGTTAATAATTTCACGACCGTTTATTAGACTTACTGCAGAAATAAAAGTAAACATTCTCACAGCAATAATAACTGATCGCGTCAAACCGATAAAGTACTGAGAATAACAGTGGCTAGATCACAAAATACTTATAAAAGAAATACAGAATTATACTTATCTGTTTATCAAACGTAGACTTCCATATCGTCTTGATGGTATTAGATGATCTTCGACCACAATTTCTCCTCTTCCAGTCTGGTGTCTGCAAAAGAAGGATTCTGTAAATCTATTAAATATCATAGTATAAATGATTCTGTCTTTTTGTATTTCTACTCACCCATACGTAAAACCACCTGTAGTAACACACTTCGCAAAAAAATTAGAACTTTGACATTTAAAGATTTTCTTTGACTGTCAAACTAATTTTAACCTATTTCCGCCGGATTTTCCACCATGATAAAAAATGGAGGAATTTCCGCTAAAACTTACCCGGATATGACAATTTCGACATGACGGAGTAATTTTTCTTATTATAGTCGCCTCGAAGAAATGTGTTTTCACATTAATCCTTTAATTTTATAGTTAAAATTTTTTTAAGTGATTAAATAGGAGATACCGAGTTTAAGGTATTTATTATAATCTCTGTTGAGTCGTTTTATTAAACTTTCTTACGAAAATTTAAGGATCAACGAAATTTTTTTACCTTCTTAAAAAAAAGGGGGTTGCTGAATTTCCAGCAGGATATCCCCGTGCCCGAGAAGGTAATCTCGTGGCTTTAGAGAAGAAATCTTCAATTTGGAACTCATTGCGTCCCGATTTTGTACCTGAAATTACCAGGATTTTCATTTTGGAAAACGCTTGGCCCTCTCCAGATCATACAACTGAGGAGTTTCAACGGAAGGAAAATCCGGAACCTCGTTTTGGTAGATCGAGAGTAGCAGAATTTCCGAGTGAAATCCAAGATTTCCTCACGGACCACGGGTTTAAACCTCATTTTGCACATCGAACAAGTAAGGTTATCTTTAAATTTTCGCAAAATCCGATGCTAAATTGAGTAATCTCGATTAGCCACGTGCCAAAAGTTAATCGGCAGTATATCCGGCCCGAGATTCATTAACCCCCTTAGAATTCGGCGGATTCATCAGCGAATTCATTAGAAATTCGATATTTTCGCGATCTTATCCTAATGTTAAAATTATGTCTAATTTATTTCTATTAACTAATTGATAAAAATATTAAAATTGCTTGCTAAAATTCTTAAGACTAGAGTTAAAATTTTAAAAGGTTATATTTAAGAGAATCACATAAAACTTATTCTAAAATCCAGTAGTGTAATTTAATTAAAAATTTGTCTACATTTTGTGAACGGCAGCCACCTTGCAAAAGTTCATTTACACGTGCTCAAAAGAGTTACGCGATTGAGCAGTTGTAGACAAATGGGGCCCCCTGTGTACACAACGATATATTTAAAATTTTTAAAGTGTTAAAACAAAAATTATTGTTTTATCTAAACGTGGCCAAAGTGGTGATAGTTTTTATGTATTATTTTTTTCAAAATTTATGGTAAAATATTTTTGCATGTTATTATTATTTGATATCTTTAAGATTCATCGATTAAACCTAGTCTTTATATTATTACAATTGTTGTTTCACATAACTATCGAGTATCTAATAAGATGCAGTGCATTTCAATAAAAGTTTATAAGATGAAATTCAATCTTTAATTTTCGTGAGTATGGTGAGTGCGAGAGTGTCGGACATGAAAACGGAAGAGATGACTTCGTTGCTAATCTATCGTCTGGTATAGATTAGTAAGCCTAATGATTGACAACTATTTTCCCCATTTCAGCCTTTCCTATCCCTGTCCCCCTCTTTTAATATGAAGAACCTGGTAGGTACAAATTTTATGTAGCGACCAAGGGGTTCAATTGCAGGAAAGATACCACGACCATCCGATGAGCTAGGCCGTAAGAAAGTTACCTACCATCCTGTTCAAGAACACCCGAATTTACCCACCACTTGGAGGCTACATAATGGCGCCCAACGTAGCACTTTGTCCTTAACGGACAAACTACAATATTTTATTCAAATTTTCCGAAACTTTTTTGCTCACGATAGTTGAGTTTTGTAAATCCATCAATATCTGTGTGAGTCCCGGAGCATGTAGTTGTAGAACAGGATGTCTTCGCGTTGCCACTCAAATATTTGATGTGATGGAAAAGCTCAGCTCTAAATCTTGCAGTCAGATTTCCGTTGCAAATAAGATGCAATTCGTCCCGATTTGATTAAATTTTCAAGTCGCGTTGCGCTTGCAACTTTCGTTAATGGAAATCGAAGTAATTTTTTTCTATACTGTTTTGAAATAAAACATTAATCGTGAATTGGTGACTATTATTTGTGACCCGAGATATATAGCTTCAGAGCAGAATATTTCGCGCTGCCAAATCGATAGTTCATCATATTTTTTTTTCAAACAAAAAAAAAAAAACAAAGAAAACAATCAGCAAGAAACAGAAACTATTTGTAACACCAGCAAATTATTTAGAAAGTTTTTTCTCTAAACCGTCATTAAAATTCCCATTGTAACGTTTTTTTTCCAAATTTTTTTTTCCTTTTATACATTTAAAGTCAAATTTTTGGTTTGTCAATCAAATGAGCTGTTGATAATATAACACCAGTTTCATCTGTTGTCCCTCATCCATCGCACTCACCTTCATAGTATGAAATTGAAAAAGAAAATCTATAAGAAAATATCCTAGACTTTAGTAGCTCTAGCATCTTAGATATTTAAAGTTAATGGTTAAAAATAAGCCATCCAAAGATTTTAGTCCACGAATTACTCGAAGCCAGGCAAGGTTACACAGTCAATTTACCATTCCTTCTACCATGACACCTGTACGTCATAGTCCACCTAAAACCACAGGGTCTATTGTAACTGACCAAACACCGGAACACCCTTCACCTTCTGTTACCCACTCGGACTCTACTCATGTGACTCAATCTGATCATCGCCTTGATGATTCTGCTCAAGGAGCTATGTCCTTGGAGGCTCAAGCCACAAGTAGAGATTTTGTTACGACAACTCCCGATATTACGATTACGACATCACAAAATTTAAAAGATAGCAATATTCCTATTTTGCAATTACCTGGAAGAAACTCTGTCTATAACCAGGATACAACAAGAACTACAGGACTTCAGATCGATTCTAGTTTGTTTACTTCTACTCGACCTAGTAGCAATTTTGCTAATAGAGCAACTGCATCTAGACCAGACCCAAACAAGGTAAAAACCTTTGATATGTCAGAACTAAAAAAATTTCTAGAAGAAACTTTAAGAGCTTCTGTTGGTTTGACGCAAACAACGATTATGAATTCCATTACTACCACTATTCAGGAAGAAGTTCGAACTTGTGTCGAACAAGTTTTAGCCGACAGATTACCTTTGAGTAGACAGACGGAAGAAAATCTTAGACCATTACCGACTAATTCCACACAAACTTTAGCCCATTCAAATCCAGCTTATGTATCCCCACCCCTTCGTCAACCTTCTCATTTAAATGCAAGTTCAAATTTAAATTTCCCACCATATTCTACAAATGCAAATCAAAATCAGAATTTTTTGCCCACCCAACGGTCTATTCCAAATTTAAACTCACAATATCAATATCCTTCTTCAGAAGATTATCGATTTCCGCCCTCGCAAAATTATCAGTTTCCTCCACCGCAAAATTCACAATTTTCTCAACCCCAGAATTATCAGTTTCCAGAACCTTCGAATTATGCCACACAATTTTTACCTACATCTAACAATCAACGAAATTCATATTCCTCACAAGGCTACCAGAGTAGAATAGAAAAATGGGGCCTTAAATTCAATGGAGAGTCACAATCTGTTGAAGACTTCATCTTCCAGGTTGAGTTTTTGAAAAATAGCTACAATACGTCTTGGGCAGATGTAATTAAAAATTTCCATTTTTTTATGACGGGCTTAGCTCGTGAGTGGCTCTGGCAATTTTTGCGACGTCAGCCTCGTCCCAACTGGCCTGAATTAAGGGATGCTCTCTTAAGACAATTTAAGTCTACTGAGAGTGATCTTGAAATAATTAGTAAACTGTTAGAGAAAAGGCAACAAAACCATGAGTCTTTCGAAGAGTTTTATACATCCGTCATTCGTATACGAAATCAGATGCGCGTTCCGCTAGCGGACGTACAATTAATCAGCATAATCAAAAAAAATCTCAAGCCTTGGTTAAATCGTTACATATATCCCATGACGATTTATACACTGGACCAGTTGCGTGAAGCGTGCAGGACGACTGAAAACGCTTTTCCCCATTTGGATCCAGCCCGATCTCGCGCATTAATGGCCACAAAACCGAATTCCTCTAAATATAACGTAAACGAGTTAGATTTCAATAGCCCAGATTTAGGTGGCGAATATGATAATCCTGTGGTAGAAGCCGTGTCCAATCGTCCGATCAATTCCGCGAGAAATGAGATAATCTGTTGGAACTGTAAGGAAAAAGGTCATATTTACATAGATTGTACTGAACCCCGTAATATATTTTGTTACCGCTGTGGTGCGGAAAATACTTACTCTAAATTTTGTAAGAAGTGTAAACCGGAAAACTCTCGACAGAACGTGATGTCGAACCCGGGTCCATCACGTTCGACCCAAAACCAAAAAGAATAATGTCTCGTTCCGATAGTTCGTCTTTACCGGAAATAGTTAATAATAAAAATAATGTCAAAATTGTAGAATCCGAAGCCAATATTTCTGAACCAAAATACCCCAGTTTACATCCCTCCAAACCATATCATATCCGTTTAATTGAGTATAATAAAATACGTCACAGAATCTTTAATGGTCCTTCACTTGTATCGAGTAAAATTCTTAAAACCAGACAGAGATTTGCTGCACGCAAAACTGCCCGGAAGTTGATTGCCAGTGCCATCTTTGATTCCAACTATGATTTCAGACCTTATGCTAAAATAAAATTAGCTAATATTGAGCTAACTGGTTTGTTAGACAGTGGAGCCAGTATATCTTGCCTAGGAAAAGGATGCATGGAACTAGCAAATGAACTAAATCTACCTGTCACTAAATATTCATCTCGAGTTCACACTGCAGACGGCAGGAGCCAAGAAATAGTTGGCAAAATAAGAGTCGAAGTAACGTACAAAAATGAAAGTCATCAAATGGAACTTTATTTAATCCCTGGCCTTGAGCAAAATTTATATTTAGGTGTAGATTTTTGGCGACGTTTTGCTATTGCACCTCAAGTAATTTCCGCAATGAGCGAAGATTCAGAAACCATTGACCCTACACTACATAATTTAAATCCTTCACAAAGATCCCAGCTTGAGGCAGTGCAAGCGAAATTTCTATGTTCAACTAAGTTTGGTCTAGGCCGTACTAGTTTAGAGGAACATGTCATTGACACTGGAGACTCTGCTCCTGTAAAACAGAAGTATTACCCTGTCTCTCCAGCGGTCCAAACCCCTCTATATGAGGAGGTGGATCGGATGCTGCGTCTCGGGGTAATCGAAGAATCCAACAGTCCGTGGAGTAGCCCGGTTGTCCTAGTAAGGAAACCTGGGAAAAACCGATTATGCCTTGATTCCCGTAAGGTCAACAACCTTACTGTAAAAGACGCGTATCCTCCTCCTCATATAGAGGGGCTGCTAAGCCGACTTCAAGATACCAAATACATTAGTAGTATTGACTTGAAGGACGCTTTCTGGCAGATACCGCTGGAGAGGCAGAGTCGGCCTAAAACAGCTTTCACAGTCCCTGGTAGGCCATTATACCAGTTCACAGTTATGTGTTTTGGCCTATGTAACAGCCCGCAGAGGCTATGCAGGTTAATGGACAAGGTAATCCCTTCCAGATTGCGAGAACGAGTCTTCGTTTATCTAGACGACCTTTTAGTAGTAGCTCCAGACTTTGATACACATTTAAAACTTCTTGAAGAAGTGGCAGAATGTCTTAGAAAAGCAAACCTCACGATCAATACGAAAAAGTCAAGATTCTGCGTAAAAGAACTTCGGTATTTAGGCTATATTATAGGGGGAGGAGAGTTAAAAACCGACCCTGCAAAAGTTTCAGCAATTAATGATTTTCCGATACCTCGAACTGTCCGCCAAGTCCGACGCTTTTTAGGATTATGTGGCTGGTATCGAAAATTCATTAAAAATTTTGCAACAATCGCTTCACCCCTTACAGACACATTGAAACGTCCGAAATCCTTTGTTTTCACCCCAGAAGCTAAAATATCGTTCGAAGCTTTGAAAACCGCCCTTTGTTCGTCACCTGTGTTAACTCACCCGAATTTTGCTAAAGAGTTCTTCGTGCAGTGCGATGCCTCATCCACTGGTATTGGTGCTGTACTGTACCAATTAGACAAGAACAATAGCGAAAGAGTTATATCTTATATTTCGAAAAAACTGAGTAAAGCTGAACAAAACTATAGTGTGACGGAAAAAGAGTGCTTGGCCGCGGTGATGGCTATCCACAAGTTTAGACCCTATATTGAAGGCTTGCCATTTACAGTGATAACCGATCACGCAAGCTTAAAATGGCTTATGAGCTTACGCGATCTTGGAGGCCGTTTAGCCAGATGGAGTTTGAAACTCCAAGGGTACAGTTTCAAAATTGAGCACCGAAAGGGTTCACAAAATGTAGTGGCCGATACGTTATCTCGATGTCATATGGACGGTATTTCTCTCGAAAGTCCAATGCTCACGGTAGATCTCGAATCGAGTGACTTTAAGGCGAAAGAATACGAAGAGTTGATTGAAACCATCAAAAATAACCAAGAAAGATTACCTGACCTTAAAATAGTCGATGATTACATATATAAACGTACTATACCTTACAACGGCGACGTACAAATGGAAGAATTCGCATGGAAGTTATGGATTCCTTCGGGATTGACGTACTCCTTAATTACCCAAGCCCATGAACCTCCACAAGCTTCACATGGCGGAGTTGGAAAAACATTAGCAAGAATTCGTCAACATTATTTCTGGCCTAACATGGTTACCCAAATTCGCGACTACGTAGCAAATTGTTCAAAATGTAAGGAAATAAAACCACCTAATACTGTTTTACGTCCAAGTATGGGATCTGAAACGATTATAGATAGACCGTTCCAAAAAGTTTATATAGACTTTTTAGGTCCGTATCCTCGTACGAAACAGGGAAATTCTTTCATTTTCATTGTGCTTGACCACCTAACGAAATTCGTCTTTTTAAAAGCTATGAGACAGGCCATTTCTCAAAACGTAATCCGTTTTCTGGAAGTTGAAATTTTCAACAAGTTTGGAGTTCCGCAGTTTGTCCATTCGGATAATGGCAAACAGTTTTGCTCAAAAGAATTTCAAACATTGTTAAACAAATACGGGGTGAAACATATTAAAACAGCTAACTACAGCCCTCAATCCAACGCTTCTGAACGGGTTAATCAAACTGTCCTTAGTGCTATCCGTGCCACTATCAAAAACGAGCAAAAATCTTGGGATATACACCTGGGAGAAATCGAATGTGCTATTAGAACCGCAAGACATTCCGCAATTGGTACGACTCCTTTTTATGCTTTATTTGGCTGCAACATGATCACTCATGGGAGTAATTATCCTTTAGCCAAACGATTAAAATTATTACAGGACCCCGAAATCGAATTGCTCAATCAAGCCGATAAGTTAGAGCTTTTAAGGAGCAAAATAAAAGATAATTTACACCAAGCTTATCTCAAAAATTCAAAATCTTACAATCTTCGTTCTCGAAACAGATCGTTTTCTCTGGGTCAAGAAGTTTTTCGCCGCAACTTCGTCTTAAGTGACAAATCGAAACAAATAAACGCGAAATTATGCCCTAAGTTTTTGAAAGCTCGCATCTGTAAAACAATAGGGAATAATATGTATGAACTGGAAGATTTGCAAGGAAAGAAAATCGGAGTTTTCCACGGAAAGGATTTGAAGCTCTGATAAAAAGTTTGTCTAGTCTCAATAGAAAAGGAATTTTATTGCCATCTTGTCTTTACATAAAACCTAAAATAGAATGAAATAACCCCTTTTAAATAGTCAGGTTTATACCTTAAAATATATAATCCGTTTTTAGATGAGCCCGGCTTGACATTATAGTGGGTTCGGCACCACGTTCAATTGTTGGTTTCGTAAACATTTTAACTACACTATGGTCGTGGCTGTTTTTCCGAATCTTTCTTCATTGTCGTGGAAATCTCGAAATCTCCGGTGCTGTCGCAGCCACCTAGAAAAGAAAAGTTAAATTTTCAGCCGAAATATGCACTTTATGAAATTATTTAATAATTACTCCCCTCGGTACGGTCTGACGAATTGACAGATTCGATGAGAAAATTCCACCTGTCAGAAAGAATCCATCGTGGATCAATTATATTGCAGTTGGCCTTCAAAAATTTTCCATAATTCTTCACCGATGTATCCATTTTCATAGTTTGCAGTTTAATTACACCTAAAAATTTAAAACAAGAATTAAAAATCGATAATGATATTTAAATTTCAAACAAAAACAATAGCCAAGACGTCACAAAGTAAATCCATGAGTAAAACACAAAACATCATTCCACAAATAACAAATCATGCTTCTAAGACTTCACGTTAACTAATTTTACTAATAAATAAAATCAATATTGCACTTTTTGCATTTTGCGGCAATGGTTAATAATTTCACGACCGTTTATTAGACTTACTGCAGAAATAAAAGTAAACATTCTCACAGCAATAATAACTGATCGCGTCAAACCGATAAAGTACTGAGAATAACAGTGGCTAGATCACAAAATACTTATAAAAGAAATACAGAATTATACTTATCTGTTTATCAAACGTAGACTTCCATATCGTCTTGATGGTATTAGATGATCTTCGACCACAATTTCTCCTCTTCCAGTCTGGTGTCTGCAAAAGAAGGATTCTGTAAATCTATTAAATATCATAGTATAAATGATTCTGTCTTTTTGTATTTCTACTCACCCATACGTAAAACCACCTGTAGTAACACACTTCGCAAAAAAATTAGAACTTTGACATTTAAAGATTTTCTTTGACTGTCAAACTAATTTTAACCTATTTCCGCCGGATTTTCCACCATGATAAAAAATGGAGGAATTTCCGCTAAAACTTACCCGGATATGACAATTTCGACATGACGGAGTAATTTTTCTTATTATAGTCGCCTCGAAGAAATGTGTTTTCACATTAATCCTTTAATTTTATAGTTAAAATTTTTTTAAGTGATTAAATAGGAGATACCGAGTTTAAGGTATTTATTATAATCTCTGTTGAGTCGTTTTATTAAACTTTCTTACGAAAATTTAAGGATCAACGAAATTTTTTTACCTTCTTAAAAAAAAGGGGGTTGCTGAATTTCCAGCAGGATATCCCCGTGCCCGAGAAGGTAATCTCGTGGCTTTAGAGAAGAAATCTTCAATTTGGAACTCATTGCGTCCCGATTTTGTACCTGAAATTACCAGGATTTTCATTTTGGAAAACGCTTGGCCCTCTCCAGATCATACAACTGAGGAGTTTCAACGGAAGGAAAATCCGGAACCTCGTTTTGGTAGATCGAGAGTAGCAGAATTTCCGAGTGAAATCCAGGATTTCCTCACGGACCACGGGTTTAAACCTCATTTTGCACATCGAACAAGTAAGGTTATCTTTAAATTTTCGCAAAATCCGATGCTAAATTGAGTAATCTCGATTAGCCACGTGCCAAAAGTTAATCGGCAGTATATCCGGCCCGAGATTCATTAACCCCCTTAGAATTCGGCGGATTCATCAGCGAATTCATTAGAAATTCGATATTTTCGCGATCTTATCCTAATGTTAAAATTATGTCTAATTTATTTCTATTAACTAATTGATAAAAATATTAAAATTGCTTGCTAAAATTCTTAAGACTAGAGTTAAAATTTTAAAAGGTTATATTTAAGAGAATCACATAAAACTTATTCTAAAATCCAGTAGTGTAATTTAATTAAAAATTTGTCTACATTTTGTGAACGGCAGCCACCTTGCAAAAGTTCATTTACACGTGCTCAAAAGAGTTACGCGATTGAGCAGTTGTAGACAAATGGGGCCCCCTGTGTACACAACGATATATTTAAAATTTTTAAAGTGTTAAAACAAAAATTATTGTTTTATCTAAACGTGGCCAAAGTGGTGATAGTTTTTATGTATTATTTTTTTCAAAATTTATGGTAAAATATTTTTGCATGTTATTATTATTTGATATCTTTAAGATTCATCGATTAAACCTAGTCTTTATATTATTACAATTGTTGTTTCACATAACTATCGAGTATCTAATAAGATGCAGTGCATTTCAATAAAAGTTTATAAGATGAAATTCAATCTTTAATTTTCGTGAGTATGGTGAGTGCGAGAGTGTCGGACATGAAAACGGAAGAGATGACTTCGTTGCTAATCTATCGTCTGGTATAGATTAGTAAGCCTAATGATTGACAACTATTTTCCCCATTTCAGCCTTTCCTATCCCTGTCCCCCTCTTTTAATATGAAGAACCTGGTAGGTACAAATTTTATGTAGCGACCAAGGGGTTCAATTGCAGGAAAGATACCACGACCATCCGATGAGCTAGGCCGTAAGAAAGTTACCTACCATCCTGTTCAAGAACACCCGAATTTACCCACCACTTGGAGGCTACAGGGTCTAAGAAAATGGGCACAGGCATCTTGATCCCAAGGACTTTCGATAAAGTCATAAAAATTCCTTCATTTAATAAGCCCTTCGAATATCAAGAGGTGTAAAAGCTTAAACATAGGGCATTTCCCTTGTTATAAATGCTTAAAAGAATATTTTTACTGTCAATTAAACTGTTTAGGAAGTTTTAGTAAACGATTTTTACAATCAAGTGATTTTCATTTAAATAAAAGTTCAGAAAGTTAAATTAAAACGGAATAACTTTATTCTACTTTATGATATTTTGTTTTCACATTAAATTACCAGAAAAATACATATGTTTATGATTTTTCCATGTTTAACACTGCCAGAGTTTTTCAAATTTCAGATACAAGGGGAATGAAACCGTAAAAACACAGATACAAGGGCAGGGGAATTAAACCATTGGGACCGAGTTGTGAGTAATTATCGGTCACTGACAGTCACCAGAATAGAGCCTTTAGTGTGCTAAAACATTTGAGAAATCGAAACATAATTAGACTAGAAAATTGAATTGATTTAAAATTTTCACGTGCAAACTCAGTAGGAAACAAGTACGAATATCTGAATAACTTATATTTGTTTTTAAAAGCGGATTTCATTAATCGATAGAGCACCTAAAATAACCTATAAAACCCCAAAAATCTCAAAAAATCGATATTGGCGGATACGTCAAAACAATATTCAAGCTATAAAACCCCAAAAATCTCAAAAAATCGATATTGGCGGATGCGTCAAAACAATACTCATACGTGCACGCTAACAAACTCACATAGAGAGAGTGGAGAGTGAGGAGAGTGAGAGATTGGGGAGAGACAGAAAGAGAAAGCGAGCGAGAAAATCAATTTTGACACAAGTAGGTAAAAACCAAATTTTCTATTCTACGGATAAAAAAATTATTGCTTTCTCCAAACAAATAAAAACACATTTGCCCAAAATTGATTTACGGACAAATACATTTATTGAAATCCTCATAAACAAATGGGAACCTAGTATTAATTAATCGATGGAACAGTTGAAATGAGTTTTATTGATAGGAAATCCCTTTATTTGATAATGCGTGATATCCTAGCATAGCACACATGAAAAACTGAAACAAACAAATTATCTTCGAAACATTGATTCGGATCTAGTAATATATAGAGTCATTTAATAATACACATTCATAGGAGAGTAGAAAAGTTTTCAGATTAAGATGCATCAACTTTTAGTCCACACAAAATTATTATCTGTTTTAAATTTGAAAAGTATATTTTTTTTAATGAGTTGTACTATTAACCATAGACGGTGAAGGGTGTTTTAGGCGTTTTTTATTCCTTTAAATTTCGAAAAAGGGAGTCGTGAGAGAAAAAAGTTGTGAACTTTTGGCTTGTGGCAACAAATCATCAAAAATAGTAGGGTCAGGTAGGCTGAAGTGGTCCACGTTTTTATTATTGGCCATAAAATGGTCAAAAATTGGAATTTTTGCATGATAAGATAGTCAAATCGCAAGCGCAGGACCTAAGCTAACTTTCTGCATTCACAGATTGCCAACTTTTTGGCATTAAATTTAATTTTTAGGCATTTATCGAAAACTTTGATTTTTCGATTTTTTCAAAATGGTAGGGAGAAGTGGTCCACCCTCAAAAACTTTCCAGAAATCGCATAAACATAAAATTAAATGACAAATAAAAATATAATCATGAAATTTGATCAAAAATATGGTTTATTCGAAAGTAACAAATGAGCGTTTGGTCTGTTTTGGTGTTGGTTTCTTCGGTGTAGTTGTTAAGCGTCGTTTTCCTGCGGCTTGTTCTGCTACTCTAATTCAGCTCGATTTTTGGGAGAAGTTATAATCGAGCTTCGCATCGATTTTCGGCCACGATTTGAAACACTCAAAATAACTCATAAAAAAACTTGAAAACACGAAATATTACATTGACAGGGTGGACCACTTCACCTACCAAACGTGGACCACTTCTCCCTACCGACGCTATTTTGTGCGGAATGACGCTGCTTCAACAATTGTGGAAAAAAGTGCAGAAATTCGGTGGATTTACAAAGTTCATAATGTAAACAACATTTTAGATTAATGAGCTTATTGAAATTGATGAAAAATTCGTCAAAATGTTGTTGAATGTGAATACTTGCGAAAACTTTCAACAATATTTTTTTGGCACTGGTCTGTGAGAGTGAGTAAATATACGTCTGCACACTTCAATGAGTAATAAAAAACAAGATGAGAGTTGCATATTCTGTTCTAATGTCACTATTACTAACAAAAATGGTGGTGGACCACTTCTCCCTACGGACCACTTCACCCTACCCGACCCTTAAAAGCACTTAACCAATCTTTCCAATCAAAGCACCACCTCTTTGTTAGAACGAAAACTTTTCTACTTTGCTACGTCCTCTGTTATTCGTCATATCTACTCACTACACCGTCAAAAAATATATTCCAAATAGGGCTCAGTCAGTTAAATGATTAGGGGTCGTGAACCCTTACTAGTCGCCAACCACTCCGCGATCCACGAAGCCTTACAATTTCCAGTTGTTCGTTTCTCGCTCTTCAATGGAACTCATTTGTTGACAAATTGTGATTGTTACAGAGTAATGAGTAGAACTTGAGAGGCAAAAAGGGTTTAAGGCAAGTAAATTGCTGGAATTTAAGGGCTTTGGGTTTGTTAGATTGAGCATGACGAATTGATAGGGCTTACAACGTATAGTCGGAGTTGAAGAGTACTATATTTAGGGGAAGCTTGATTTTTTGAAATTTATACATACAAAATCATGTTATATTCAATTGAAATGGAGACGTCTTATCATTCCTTAGAAAATTCCATCAAGTCTTCCTTTTTTTTTGTACTTTCCCCCTTCGTATAATTCGTCGACAAGGAACTTTAATTTTTAGCGGATTTATGCTCAAATTAATATTCATCTCAGATCTGCCATTTAAATCACGCTTGAATCCTTCAAATTTACTTACATCTTTAATATAGAAAAATTCTCTCTCTTTCTGTTAAAATATCAATAGGGATAGACAATTTTTATGATCTTTTCGACCGTGTAAGTCGTTGTAGGGTATTCCAATGCTAGTTATATACCTTTAAAAGTCCTTTGTAAACTTATTATAAAGGAGAAATTAATCATCTTTCATAACATAGTCGTGGGACTTGTTATTAATTACCAGCATAAATTATTTTAATTTCCCGCTATGAAACGAAGGATTTCCTATCTATTTCCTTTTAAGACATCGCAAAATATAGAGATATCCTAAAAATATAGATGAAAAGCGAGGGCTGCCAGATGTGCCACAGCTAGTTCTACAAACATTCAGTCACAGCACAGCATAAACGGATGAAAACGGCGAGAGAGAGAAAAAAAAACGGAAAAACAATGAAAACTTTTTATATGACACAAAAATGAAATTAAAATAAAAATACCAGCTTAACAATGACAGAAATGGAAACAAGGACAACAATAGCAAAGCCGAGCCACGACTCATTGTATCCAAGAATATATAAACAGGAATGAAAGATCGGACATAAATCATCATTAAGAAGATAATTACTGAGCGAAGCTTTCTAAAATACTCAGATTTGAAACCAGGACAAATGGGACCTTGAAGACACCGAATATAAGGACAACGCGAATTTATAGGACAGATGGGATTCTCTATGTAAAAAGCAAGTATAATATAAGGACAATAAAATTCTAGCGAACGAAAGCCGGTGACTTTGATAATAATAAGGGAAGGACCAACGACCCGACCTAATCTCCCAAAAGAAGGGAAGAGTCCGAAAAACTTTTAACAAATTTTCTATTCTAATTCTAAAGCAAAGAATTTCTGATATATATTCATTATAAAGTTTACTTTTCCACTTAATAAGTCAACGCATTGCGGAAATTTACGACGAATTAATTTTTATGGCCTTTGAAGTAAATCATTTAACTACGGTCAAGTCACGAACCTTTTTCTAAGAATACTTGAATTTTTCGGGAAAATCTAATAGAAAACTGGAAAATTTTGGATAGAATTTTCCAGTAGTCGGTATTATTAGTTTTTACCCGGAGTCGTTATAAAACCCACGGCTCCGGTTCCGATCAAAAAAATAAACAATAAAAATTTTAATATTTCTTGAGTAAATATTGCGGAAAATTTGGATTGATTTTTTCAACTTCACTAAACTATTTAATTTTAAATTTTTCAATCAACAAAAAAAAAGAATTTCAAAAACCACCGACTCAAGTGTCTGTAGAGCGCTTATTCCCAATTAACCAAATTGGTTGGAAAACCAATTGGATTTCCAATCATCTTGTACCAAGTACCGAAGGTACGATTTATGGAATTTTGACTGGAAATCCAAGATTTTTTCCTGTGAAAATGGTCCTTTTTGTACCATAAGGTCCATAATTCCAAATGTTCCCACAAATAGTCTTAAACTTTATAAAGGAAAATTGCGTGGTACATTTGGACACGGTACAAAAATTCCAACATTGGTCAATTGGGTTTGCAGCCCTCAAAATCGTAAGCTTAGATTTAATGGCAAGATTGAAGCCAGGGCAGCAATCATGTATTCCGACGCGTCTCTGTCTTTCGACTTCGACGCAGCTCTTAACTCTTGACTTCGCCATATCAGCAGCTTCAAATTTGCTGGAGTGACAGTCAGAATCACGTTTCGATTCATAGTACCGATTCCGCGAAATTTCAAGCTGCATATATGCCGAAATCAAGAGTTAAAAGCTGCGTCGAAGTCGACAGACAGAGACGCGTCGGAATACATGATTGGTGCCCAGATATATTAGAAGCTTTTTTATTTTTTTTTAAATTTTAAGTTTAGGCTATATGAAAATCTAGACCCCTTACTATTTATGTTTTACATGTCAGCATGTTTTGAACGGTTAAAAAAATTTACTTTCAAAAAAAATTATTTTAACAAAAAAGTTTTTTTGAAAAAAGGAATTGCAAATTCTGTATAGAATTGTTTCTCAAAATTATGTCAAGTTTTTTATAGGGCACAATCAAACCACATCCCTTTTTCCGCAAAAAATGGTTTTTTTTTGCTATTTTCTCAAGAACGATGCTTTGGTCGCATTGAACAAACTCTGGAATATACACTCAGAAAAATGTCAGGTCAACTTTTTGTCAGGTTAACTCTGACCTCTAGCTGGCTGACAGAGGTTTCCATTACATGACATTACATCCTCGAAATGCCTATCTAAGGTCAACTCGTGCAGCTCCCAATGCCCTACTTCACCTGCTCGTGGTTTAATTTCAAAATTTCTCCGGCCAAAGGTCAACACAAGTTTTACTTTCCCTCATGCAGGCGAACGCGCGCCTCGCATAGGCTAAATTTTCCTGCCCGAGGCCAATTACGCCGTATATAGGTCGTCGAGTTAGCCTCCATTTCTCTGAGTGTAATTTCATGTATGGAAAAACCACTCCTCTTCCAACCTCCGTTATCTTATTATCTTAAATGTAGTTTATTTTATGGAAAAACTTCTCCTCTGAAATCATTAAAAACAAATAAACAAACCACTAGTATCTATCAAAATCAGATTCTACAAAAAAAAAATCTATCTCAAACTTAAATTTGAAAAATTGAGTCAAGCTTTATGTCTGAGCTCTTTCATACCGTTCAAATGAAGACACCGAATATAAGGACAACGCGAATTTATAGGACAGATGGGATTCTCTATGTAAAAAGCAAGTATAATATAAGGACAATAAAATTCTAGCGAACGAAAGCCGGTGACTTTGATAATAATAAGGGAAGGACCAACGACCCGACCTAATCTCCCAAAAGAAGGGAAGAGTCCGAAAAACTTTTAACAAATTTTCTATTCTAATTCTAAAGCAAAGAATTTCTGATATATATTCATTATAAAGTTTACTTTTCCACTTAATAAGTCAACGCATTGCGGAAATTTACGACGAATTAATTTTTATGGCCTTTGAAGTAAATCATTTAACTACGGTCAAGTCACGAACCTTTTTCTAAGAATACTTGAATTTTTCGGGAAAATCTAATAGAAAACTGGAAAATTTTGGATAGAATTTTCCAGTAGTCGGTATTATTAGTTTTTACCCGGAGTCGTTATAAAACCCACGGCTCCGGTTCCGATCAAAAAAATAAACAATAAAAATTTTAATATTTCTTGAGTAAATATTGCGGAAAATTTGGATTGATTTTTTCAACTTCACTAAACTATTTAATTTTAAATTTTTCAATCAACAAAAAAAAAGAATTTCAAAAACCACCGACTCAAGTGTCTGTAGAGCGCTTATTCCCAATTAACCAAATTGGTTGGAAAACCAATTGGATTTCCAATCATCTTGTACCAAGTACCGAAGGTACGATTTATGGAATTTTGACTGGAAATCCAAGATTTTTTCCTGTGAAAATGGTCCTTTTTGTACCATAAGGTCCATAATTCCAAATGTTCCCACAAATAGTCTTAAACTTTATAAAGGGAAATTGCGTGGTACATTTGGACACGGTACAAAAATTCCAACATTGGTCAATTGGGTTTGCAGCCCTCAAAATCGTAAGCTTAGATTTAATGGCAAGATTGAAGCCAGGGCAGCAATCATGTATTCCGACGCGTCTCTGTCTTTCGACTTCGACGCAGCTTTTAACTCTTGACTTCGCCATATCAGCAGCTTCAAATTTGCTGGAGTGACAGTCAGAATCACGTTTCGATTCATAGTACCGATTCCGCGAAATTTCAAGCTGCATATATGCCGAAATCAAGAGTTAAAAGCTGCGTCGAAGTCGACAGACAGAGACGCGTCGGAATACATGATTGGTGCCCAGATATATTAGAAGCTTTTTTATTTTTTTTTAAATTTTAAGTTTAGGCTATATGAAAATCTAGACCCCTTACTATTTATGTTTTACATGTCAGCATGTTTTGAACGGTTAAAAAAATTTACTTTCAAAAAAAATTATTTTAACAAAAAAGTTTTTTTGAAAAAAGGAATTGCAAATTCTGTATAGAATTGTTTCTCAAAATTATGTCAAGTTTTTTATAGGGCACAATCAAACCACATCCCTTTTTCCGCAAAAAATGGTTTTTTTTTTTGCTATTTTCTCAAGAACGATGCTTTGGTCGCATTGAACAAACTCTGGAATATACACTCAGAAAAATGTCAGGTCAACTTTTTGTCAGGTTAACTCTGACCTCTAGCTGGCTGACAGAGGTTTCCATTACATGACATTACATCCTCGAAATGCCTATCTAAGGTCAACTCGTGCAGCTCCCAATGCCCTACTTCACCTGCTCGTGGTTTAATTTCAAAATTTCTCCGGCCAAAGGTCAACACAAGTTTTACTTTCCCTCATGCAGGCGAACGCGCGCCTCGCATAGGCTAAATTTTCCTGCCCGAGGCCAATTACGCCGTATATAGGTCGTCGAGTTAGCCTCCATTTTTCTGAGTGTAATTTCATGTATGGAAAAACCACTCCTCTTCCAACCTCCGTTATCTTATTATCTTAAATGTACTTTATTTGATGGAAAAACTTCTCCTCTGAAATCATTAAAAACAAATAAACAAACCACTAGTATCTATCAAAATCAGATTCTACAAAAAAAAATCTATCTCAAACTTAAATTTGAAAAATTGAGTCAAGCTTTATGTCTGAGCTCTTTCATACCGTTCAAATGCTTTGATAAAATTCTGCAAATTATGATTTTTAGCTACTTTTAAGCTTTTCAACCTACAGTGACACATTTAAAATATTAAACGCCTTAAATACTATTTAAAACAGATACAACAATAAATGTAGACTTTAAGTGTCTGTTGTTCCAAATAAAAATTACCTCTTTGGCTATCGTTTTTTGTGTCAATCTTTAAGAATATTTTGTGAAATGGAATAAAACTGAGAAAATATTCGCATAACACGCGACTATGTGAATTGTACCAACAAAAAAACAGAAATACACACCGCGATATTTTTTAAATAAGACAGCAATAAGAACTTTAAGAACTTGGCACTATACACCCCTGAAATAAATCACGTTTATGAGATTATGTTCTCATGTATCACAGTTTACGAGAACATACGACCCAGACTACGTGCCCTCATTAGACGTTTCATGTTTTAACCACTGAGTTGTGTCAAAAAGCATACATCAAAATTAATTTCTTGTCAGTCTCGTTATCCTGATAAAGTGTGACAAATTAGTATAATTGCCTAAAATATCGTTATGCGTAGGCTTTTAATCATTTGGTCTTATTTTAAATTTCACTCATTTCCAATCTTCCAAGAAAGCACTTTTAATTTAATGAAATCTTCTTTTATTGTTTGTTAAAATCATCCTTGACATTTTAATCTAAAGTACAAGCAGTACACATACAAATATTTTCCCTAGGAAAGAATTTTTTTCTATGCAAAAATTTGTTTTTCAGTTAAATAAAAATTGATTAAAAAATTTATGAAAATATATTTTCTGTCTTCAGGCAATTTAGACAAATTTCAAGCGAAGAAATCTCGGACAGAACACCAAAAATAAATAAAGCGCTTCAAAAAAGCATACCATGATATTTATTAGATTTTGCAAAAAACAAAATGAATTGCAAAATCTCCAGGTAGGCATGTGAAATTGATTGCTCTTGAGTTTTATACAAACATATGATTGCCAAATTATTTTTAAGCCTGGCAACAATAAAATTACCTTTTTTATAAATTTTTAGGCTTAATTTTGTTGAGAAAATACAACTGAGAAATTTTGAATGTTCAAAATTTGGCGAATTCTTATCCGGTTATAAGACTGTTTATTTATATCTATCGGTCAATCCATCTACTCCATTCTCTACTCCAACTTCTAGTTCTGTGGGATGAAAATTTTTGATTGCGGCGCATTTATTATGAATATTTTCAAAGAACTGCTTCAAAAAACAACACAAAAGCTATAATTGCCAATCTGGCAAAATTTCAAGTCTGTAGCTCAATCCGTGCGCCCGCAATCCGCGCCACAGACAGACGGACGGACAGACGGACGGACAGATGGACGGACATGCAGAAATTAATTATTTTTATCATTCTAAACACACTGGTGTAATTCATTTTTGTGTGCGATGACGGGATCTTGGCGTTACAAACGGTAAGGCAAAGTTAGTATACCCTTTGGTTTCACCATACGGGTATAAATATGTAACATTTTTCAATAATTGAGAATATTGAGAGTATTTTAAACTATATTGCAAGCGAAGGTAAATCTTAAATATAATTTTACTTTATAAAGCCTTAACAGCATTCCCCAGCCAAAGTAGAGTATTTTTTGCATATTTAGTTATCGTTTTTCTAGCGTTTGATAAATTATAGCATTTAATTGAAAAATACGGGACAAAAGTTTAGTTTCCGGAACGCCTTGGCAACATGTCTAACCCCCGTCGCAGACTTCAGCTAAGCGAGCTCAACTACGTGAGCTAAGTTTCTCGCTTAAAGTAAAATCCTTAGCATTTGCATTGGCGACCGCACACTTCAGCGAAACTATGAAACTACATCGCGTAGTCATGGGCGACGCGGACTAAGCTCGCTCGCGTAGTTCAGACCTCAACTACGCGAACGACTTCGTTGGCATCGCTGACACTCGCATATAAATATTTTCGGCGTTATACAGTGTATAATCGGTGTTTGCAAAAGTGAGGTATTTTGTGGACATAAAAGTGTAAGGAAACCGTGAAAATTGAATTCTTTTGCGGAATATTTTCAATCGCGTTAAATAATTTATATCTAAAAATGGCTCCAGATAAAGTGGAAAAATGCATATATTTACCGAAAATATCGCCGCGTAGCTTAGCTCAAGTGTGCAACGAGGTGAGCTAACCCAGCTAGGCTATGTAACTATAACTAGCCTCGCTCACATAGCTTAGTTGAAGTGTGCGACGGGGGTGAATCCCCGATTTTCCAGGCTATTCCGGGGCGTTTTGCCACCCTAATTATAACCTATAAGCTTTTTTAGGAAAAAACCGTCTTCTATCCGAATTCTTAAACTATTTCAACTGTTTGAATTTAAATTTACTAAACTTGCGGTTTACTTTCAGTTGTAGATATTTTATATTAAGTAGCTAAAAACATTTAAAATATTTGCCATTTCATTATTGATACAAGAAGTATGTGTTCTCTTGCTAAAAATATTCTTAAAGTAGAATTTTCCATATACCAGGTAACTATGTACATGACTGTTCGAAAAAGACGTGTTCATATTTTAAATTAGCATGTTCATCTACCTGACTGTTAGCTGAAAAGGTGTTCTCTCTACTCTACAGCTTAAAGTGGATCTCTGTACAGCTTTCGTTTTGCTACAGGTGCATAACACATGTTCTTTTCTGAGTTCTTGCCAGTAGTCCCAGCATCTCAAATCTTTGTTAAGCAAAATAAATGTATCCCTGAAATAAGAACAAGGACAATATAAGGAAAATCGTTTCCGCTATGCTAGAGCAACTATGAAAAACAATCTATTTATCTACAAAAGGCGAAATATTATGGCTACTTTATGATTATATATACATATAAATATTGTATTAATGGTGATGTTTGTTGTGTAAAATGTAACGCTTGTTGTTTGCCGTATGCTCCTTTTGTATTTATATAGTCTTATACTATATTCATATGAATTTCCTGTTAGAGTAACTAGTCAGAATATCCAAATTCCGTCTTAGCTGCTACCGCGCCCATAGCTAAATATGTAGCGAATAATACGACAAAGTTTTCTATATTGTTAAATTCCTTGAAAGTTTCTGAGATAAACAATTCAGGAACAGAAGTGAAAAATAATTTATGTGACAAGCAGACATTGTTTTAAATTGTTCTTAACTTGATTTATGCACTTTGAAAAATCTATCTACACATTCATACAACTTATTTTCATATATACGTTCTAATTTTACGTCTTTGCTCATTTATGAATTGGAACTATTTTTGGGGGGAAAATCGACCCCCCATACGAACGAAAACTTTTTTTCTGAATATCTCAAAAACGGTGAATTTTATCAAAAAAGTCCGATCGCGACTATCACTAAAATATTTAATTTTAGTTATAATTTGAAAGTCAATTTAAATACAAAATAGTAAATTTTATTGTATTGTCAATGCGTATCTGTGAAAATGTTAAGTCAATCGGATGAGTGAAAGTGAGTCAAAATTAGATTACAAGATTTGACCCTGACAAACAGACAAATACGAAAGCAAGCTAAGTAAAAAAGGCAATTTGCCGTTTGAGTTTTGATATATAGAGGCGCTACGTAAAATCACTTTCTAAGAATTAATCTTGAACACTTCTTCTTTAATGGTATTGTTTCAAAACCGTATTATTGCTTATATAAATGCCATTTATATTTACCTGGATTAGGAATAAATCAAATAAAATCTATGTGTTGCTAAAATTTACACTGATTATAATTATTATACTACGAATTTAATGCAACTATTAAAATTCTTTACCTTTTGAAAATCATGATTGAATTATCTCATGGTTTAAATTGCATAAAAATAGGTCTGTTTTTAATTATTCATAGCTATTATCCTTTTCAGTAATTAACAAATTGTGATTAAATTTTTTAAATGGATTTTTAATAAGAGAAACATTTATCTGTTTGTAATCCCCTCGGGAAATCCTTAAAGCATCGTAAAGAATTAACTTTACTGAAAATTGCTGTAAAAAAAGCAATGTAATTAAAAGTAAAAAAAAACGGACAACAAAATGTTTCATTGTTGCCCAATAACAGATAAATAAAGACAAGGAAACCTCGTAGTATTCAAACGAAAAGCTCAAAAGAAGAAAGCCCAACATTTAAACAAAGTCAACAGGAAAGAAAGTACTCTTGTTACCTAATGAATATTCAAATGCCTGACCCGGCTTTACCCGCGGGGGATTATAGAATCCCGTGTCCAACGAATAAATTAACATTTCCTTGGAAATCTCTGCTTATTCGCTAACAATCACCTTACAATAAAAAGAAAACGCAAATCTTGAGTTAATGGAGCCAAAACACGACACCAAGTTGGGATAGTATTAGTAACTGAACATTATTTCTTATCTTTAGTATAGCAACCGCATAGAGATCTATACCCGGGGCGATTTAGACTCTAACTCTTGCCCCCTTTAAAGAAAATTGAACATGAACACAATTCAAAGTTCAATTTTTCAAGGTATGAGAAATTTTCAGGTGTAGTTTTATAAACTTTAACAATTCACAATGCATTAAAAATGGTGTAAGAATGATTTCCACAAATTGACATTTTTACATGAATTTCAAGATAATTATTCAAATTTTTAATTAATTTCTCCATGTAATTTTTCATGCATTTAAATATTTATATAATTAATCATAATAAAGTTAATTGGCACTCATCAGTTATATTTCACGCGAAATTATCACGCAGAAATTGCAATATTTTTGTATTGATTGAAATTTAAATATAGCGTATTAAAAAAGTTCCACATTTCAACCAAAATCAACATAAAAATCTCCTAAAAGCTTATAGTTTCAATGTAAAAGGTCAATGGCGTTCACAGGGTCCAAAAAAGTTGTTAACACGAAACTGCAAGTAATATTATATGACAACCAAACTCAAACAATCAGAAAAGAAAAAAAAGCGCATTTCATAAATCATCAAAAGGCCCTCATTCCTTTTTCTTCGAAAGTCAGTCCCAAAAGTTGATAGAAAATTGCGATTTTCGTACAATTCATTCACAAAAAATTTCAAGTCGCTAGCTCAATATTCGATTTTGATTATATTTATAATTGATCTGAAAATTCTTGCTAAACAAGCCTTGACCGATCATTTTGTGGACAGCTCCTAGAAAGAAATCGACAACTCTGATTTTTTCAACCATCATATTCTCCAGATTTGGCGTCATCGAATTACTACGTCTTCCGAACGATGAAACACTCATTCGCACGGCAACGAGTCGCAATATTTTTATGTTTCAATAAATTTTCTTGGAGAAATGATTGTGTTTCTAGCAGTGAAAGTGTACCACAACACTGATATCTCAAACCAAAACATGAAGATTTTTAAAAAATCTGTGTTGTGAATGCTAGAAAATTGACGAAAAAGTCTTTTTTCGCATAAAATTCTGGAATTTAATGAATACGTCATCAGGTAAAAGTTTTAAAATCGATTTTAGCTGCTTTCAATGAACATAACTCATTTTCACACTATAAAAGTTCAACAAAACGAAAAAGTCACTTGGTTTCATAAAAAAAAGCAATGTAACAGAATGAAAAACCCAAATAGCAGATTTTTTTTTCTCTTTTTGAAGTTTTGTGCTAAAACCGGATATTAAAAGCTAGAATTGAACATTTGAATGCATGGATGCCGTTCCCACACTCTTTGCTAAAATACGAAAAAAAACGTTGGATCCAGGAAGCAGAAAATTGATGGTGCCATGGGAATCTAAAGTCCTTTTAGCAAAATGCTTTTGGGCGCTTCTATTAGAATGATCCTCGTACATAAATCAAATTTGTTCGACTAAATTGCAAAACTCATGGGCAATGCCTGGGATTAATGGTTCGGGATAAAACTAAAATTGAAATCGATAAAAGTTATTTGTAGTGAACGTTAAATTTCCCTGAACTCGAATCATTATTACCTGTTGTTTAAAAAAAATATTATGTGCCAAATATTATGTGTCTTTTTTGCAAATACAGCAACTAATAATTTAAATTGTGTTGAATTTGTAAAATATGTGTTGATGTTGCAATAGTTTTATTTATGGTGAAATTTAGTTTAATTTTTTGGTTAACATTTTTGGCAGAACTGTATTTTTATTCATTAGTTTGAGAACTGGATAAGAAAAAACAATTTTGAAAAAAAAACCATTTTACATTTAAAACTTTATTCGGCGATTTTTATTTTGTGGCACAAAATTTATGTTGCACAATAGATTTAATTTTGACATAAAACTCCAGAAATGTGTCCCGGAAGAAGTATCTACTGAAATCTATCCGTGTCCGTTTATCAGTATACTTTTAATATTCAAATTACAAAATTAGCTGTGGGTAAAGTTTCCGGTTAAGGGAAATGACACCTGCCACCCTGCAAAGCGGACGCCTGCAACACGTACTTTTACATTAACTTTCTGTGATTGCAAAAAATCACAAAAAAAACAATTTGTAATTTTTACATTCTTTTTGCGATTGCACATTTTATAGGTAAAGTTCCATGTACAAAAAACAATCTGTGTAAATTTCCAACTTTGGATACTAGAATTGTGGAATAATTTTTAAATGGGTCCATAAGTTTTTTTTTTGCAGAAAAATCGATTTCACAGAAAATATTTCCTACCACACAGCGGAAAATATGTTTTAGGGACCTAAGTGAAAACATGTAGGGTCGGGTAGAGTGAAGTTGTCCGTAGGGAGAAGTGGTCCACCACAATTTTTGTTAGTAATAGTGACATTAGAACAGAATATGCAACTCTCATCGGTTGCTCTTGATGACAGCTTGTTTTTTATTAGTCATTGAAGTGTGCAGACGTATATTTACTCACTCTCACAGACCAGTGCCAAAAAAATATTGTTGAAAGTTTTCGCAAGTATTCACATTCAACCACATTTTGACGAATTCCTTATCAATTTCAATAAGCTCATTAATCTAAAATGTTGTTTACATTATGAACTTTGTAAATCCACCGAATTTCTGCACTTTTTTCCACAATTGTTGAAGCAGCGTCATTCCGCGCAAAATAGCGTCGGTAGGGAGAAGTGGTCCACGTTTGGTAGGTGAAGTGGTCCACCCTGTCAATGTAATATTTCGTGTTTTCAAGTTTTTTTATGAGTTATTTTGAGTGTTTCAAATCGTGGCCGAAAATCGATGCGAAGCTCGATTATAACTTCTCCCAAAAATCGAGCTGAATTAGACTAGCAGAACAAGCCACCGGAAAACGACGCCTAACAACTACACCGAAGAAACCAACACCAAAACAGACCAAACGCTCATTTGTTACTTTCTAAAACCATATTTTTAATCAAACTTCATGATTATATTTTTATTTGTCATTTCATTTTATGTTTATGCGATTTCTGGAAAGTTTTCGAGGGTGGACCACTTCTCCCTACCATTTTGAAAAAATCGAAAAATCAAAGTTTTCGATAAATGCCTAAAAATTAAATTTAATGCCAAAAAGTTGGCAATCTGTGAATGCAGAAAGTTAGCTTAGGTCCTGCGCTTGCGATTTGACTATCTTATCATGCAAAAATTCCAATTTTTGACCATTTTATGGTCAATAATAAAAACGTGGACCACTTCACCCTACCTGACCCTACGACTGAATCTTTAACTTGGTTTAACGTTTTTCACATTTTAATCCGGAAACCGTTCGCTCATTGAACGACTAGTAGTAAATCTTATATAGAACAACCACATTTAATTACAAATCACAAACTCCACGCGGTTGTTAAGTCAACAATATAAAAATTAAATCTTTTAATACCAATTATTTCCAAATGAATCACATATTTCATCGCAAGAATTGCACAAAACCCAGTTTTACAAACTTTTTACACATTTTCCGGTACAAGTTTTATTTCATTGAGTGATTTTCGGGAGTTATAACAATAAAACTGGGAGGAAACGGGGGAAAATTTGTGCTGCAGGAAAGATGTTTATAACCAAATAAATCAATTTTACTAGCCATTGACTTCAACAGGCAGGCGAATATATATATATTTTTTCCTTTGTGGTTTTTCATGTGTTTTTCATACTGATGGGTTATTTCTTTATTTACTTTTTTTTTATTTTCGCTATTTTTTCTGGTGGTTCTTCACCAAATATAGGTAGGCGTTTTATCAAAGTTCGTTTTGTGGCGTTCGAAAGTATCTTTTAGCGTTAAATTTTCCTTCATCAAAAAAGCATTTTCGCAAAGCCTTGCTATCGGGTACTGTTTAGGGTTGCCGCAGGCTATACTAAAAGATGATTTTATGGGGCACGTCGTTTTCCTTTTCTGGGAAATAAACGGAGACGGTGACCACAATTTCAGTCCATTATGAGGTTCGCGGCGAATTTACTTTAATATTCATGCACGGACGATTTACGAGATAAAATTTTCGTGAATTTGATGGTGGCAATGACGGTTGGCGTGTTGGTGGCTATCATACCAGGCCCAAGATCAGAACCAGGACCCAGGATGATGATGATGATGGCGATGGTGATTGCGTAATATTCTGTTGCCCGAAACTTCCCTTAAATATAAACTTTGAAGATTCTACAGTTCACTTCTCAGCATTCTGTAACCTTGTGTTTATTGTAAGGACGTCAGTCATATCTATCTGTTCCAGAATACTCGTAAGTATAGAAATACCGCAATACTAAGTGTGGAAAAAGAGGATCCACGGAACCATGAAAATACATAACATCCTCCCGATACTACTGTGTAAAGTGCCAATGGGGGAAGAATTTTATTGTCGTTCTTGTGGTGAAAATCTACGTCACTTTAGCATTTCAAAGTAAATCGAATTATTTGGCAATGGCATGGCAGTAGGTAGTGGTAGGTTTATCGCCATTCTCATGAAGGGACCTTGGGAGTTTTTGGCAAATTACTGTCTCCATTCCAGCATCATTTCCCAAACAATCATCCGGATACGGCCAGCCCCAGCCAGGCACATCCATTTTCGCCTCCGGAAGCTATTTTTGGTCGCATTTCCGTGTTAAACAAAATTACATTGTGCGGCTGGCGGACCTGTCAAATAAGTTGCCAGTCGGTCGATTATTATTATCAGGCATCATTTTGGCCAACATAATTATTCATTCTGGTCGCGAAATCGTTTCATTTTAATCGCATGCTCAGGACATTTCCACCTGAATTACTCGCACAGAATCCGCATTTTGACGCCTTGACGATTTTTTTCCCGTCACTTCAGTTGCATGTGGTTGAGTGGCAAATACGGTCTATCGCCCCCTACGAATTTATTCATTGCGCCGAAAATATGAATTTATTCTGAAATTACCTTCGAATAAACTGATTTCAAGAAATTAAATTAGATCGGGTGCAACATAAACCGGAAAGGTCACTACATTCACCTTACAGGAAATTTCTGTAACTGACGCTTTATTAATTTAAACGATATTCATTGATATTAATTAAACTTTTCTTATTCCACAAGGAAAATGAAACTGCGAGAGAAATTTCTTAAACTGTTAAAAAATGTGACAGTTTCCACGGACGTTTTATGCAACAAATTTTGTAAGCGCCAAAATGACCACAATTTATGAGTAATGTTTCGACGTACTATTTTTTTACGTACCAATTCGATACCATTGCAAGTTACATCAATTCTGAATATGCCAGGATATTCAAACCAAAAGAATTCTTAGTCTGTACCAAATATTTAAAAAAAAATGCTCGAAAAATCGTTATCACTCGATGAACTTGTATTTTAACAGAATTTTAATGATATATAAATAAAAGATATTAAAACAAATGATTATAAAATCTCCACGAGATGAAAATAAATAAAATAAACTGAAATTCAAGCGAAACCTTGTAAGTAATTGGAAGTGATATCCATTTTTCAGCGATGAGAATTCAATTTGTCTGCATACGTAACAAACAAGACTTGAGAAATTGCATAAAATCAAACAATCGCAACATTTTAACGGAACGAACGTTCGAATGCGAAAATTCTGGTACTTTGAACAAATTCCAATGCAAGAGATATGTAAATTAAAGGATTCACTTTAGTTCATTGGGATGTGCTCTGCACCAATATCCCTTCACTTCTACCGAAAACTTGTAGTTTAAGTAACCATCGCTATTCTGAAATTGCGGAAAGGGGTGCGGTCTGCCGGTGTAAAACTCTCGTACACGTTCGCAAATAGATGACATAACCGAATATAAGGGGAAGCTGAAGTTGAAGTATAACAAGGATATCAACCGTCAGTCGGTCGTTTCCATCGGTTTTCGTCCCTTTCACTAAACACTACGGAACGAGCTGTTGATTTATTTCTGCAGGTACGTGGCTTTTCCGCTATCGCAGGAATCAGCATCAATATAGACGCTAAAAATGCACGGAGAACTGTACGAAATGGAATGTGGTTCATATTATAAACATAGAAGTATAGAGATGTAGATGAAGATCACCAGTGGAAGTGTGGTGCAAAGTGAAGTTGGAAAAGCTACACAATACCAGAGTTAAGTGTTGGGATCCAATCTATTCAGGACGAGGAAAACGGATATACTGGGAATTCAAACCGAATCCTCGTATACTTAATACTCCTAGCCTGTTATTTATCGCCAACGATTTGTTGTTTGATGTATCGATTTGAAGCTTTCTAAAGTCTATAAAGTTAAAAAATGCTTGTAACGGAGAATTCAATATGCTAATCGCATCGATTTTGAATTCACAACAATGATAAATGATACTAACTCGATAAAAAGAAAAGTTGAAATTTAACACTTTTGTATACTTGAATCTCAATGGGAAATTTATTAATTCGCACATAAGTTCTACAATTCATTGTAATTGAAGGGAATTTTCTTTTTGGCCAACTCGTATAAGCGCTGCGCTCTAGAGGAAAGGCAAATTTTGAAAATTTTCTCACACTCTAAAGTTATTTGGAAGAATTTCTTATGAATATTTCTTATGACCCAGTAGTTTAGAAGATAAGGGCCTATAGATTTTTACACAGCCCCCAAAAGCTTAATGAAACCGCCAATTAAGACGGAATCCAAATCAAAATTGTCACAATTGTTTGCAAAATATCTGGAGAGGGGGAAGGAGCACATATAATTTTTTTTGACCTCATATCTCTCGCTAAAAATCCACTTTTAAGGAGTATTAACGTGCACTAGTTTTCAATGACGTGCCAGAGGGGAGAGCCTCCCATTTTGAACAATGACAATTTTCACTTGCGGCGCATTTTTCTTACCTTGATGCTGAACATCGATGGAAAATGGAAAGCAGTTGCTCTAGGCAGGCACCAATGGAGAAAGCTTTGGACTCTGTCAAGAAATAACTTTATATAGCACCGGTTAAGTAAGTAAGTAAGTTTCTGCCTTAATTCCATGAGAACTGTACTTTTTACAGTCTCTGGGGTTTCAAGCATTATGGAAAATTCGAGTTATATTAAAAAAACGACCATAACCTTACTACCACAGTTGGAGAAGGAGATAGCCGGTCCTTTTCTTAATTTGAATTTCGAAAAAGGCGGTCACAAAAGAAAAGTATTGTTAGCCAATGATTTAAAAGATTTAAAAACAACAGTTGTCGAGAAGATTCTGTCGAAAAATGATGCGTGGTATATTTGTATAAAGACTACATCTTTAGTGCAGTTAAACTCTAAATTATCTTCAATACAATGTAATATTATAGCCAAAATTCCACACTCTCAACAAACAGTTCGCATTTGCTTTATGAATCTCAATGCAGCCACATACATTATTAAAAGCAAAATAAATAACAGTATAATACTAGAAGTTATAAAATTAGGTAAAATTCATAACCGAATTAATGTGAAGGTGTTATGTGAACGTCTAAGACTATTTGCTAGCAGTAAACAACGACGCCGACGATACGATAATCTCTTCTTACGATATTATACCATCATAAATAAATCATAAAGAATCTCATTTAATTAGCAGTCATAAGAAAACTTTTATCAGAGCGGAAAACACCTGAAAGGACGTGGTGAGCACCTTCGAGCACTCCATTTTATACCACACCTAAAATCTTATCAAAGAGAAAATTGTGCACATTTTGGGGGTATAGAAGGGGTGGATTGGCCAGAAATGGTAAGAGTAATTATCATTGGCAACAAAGTTTCCTTTCGCTTATAATCTCATCGCCACGTATCTTTGAAATCCGAGCACGCTTACATCGTAAATTAGCAAGAAAACTACGAGAAAGGTCATTTAATGATTACGATCCGATCTTATTTCTATAGCGAAAAAGGAAAATTCTCTACATCCACCTTATATACACATTTATAAATGAATGCCAATAATATCATTCTTACAACAAAATAAAAATCCACAAATACCACCGACTCGTCGAAGAAAATCTTTCAAAAAATGAAAAATAAAAACGAAGAAAATGTGCCCAACGAGAAAGTATGACGCAAGCCACGAATGCTTGAGTACTTATCCTCATCATCATGGGACCAAAGAATATCATTACTTATTTGTATTCATAATATTAAAAATTCAATCGATAAATAAATAATGTCGAAACCGAAAAAAGGCCATACTCACAGTGGAACGAATAAAAATCCATCTACCCGTTTATATTTCCTTAACCCAAAAAATGTCCATCTAACCCATAATAAAGACAACTCCCCCTCGTACATCTTAAGATTCGCCTCAATGATATCGATATTGACCTTAAGAAGAATATTCCTGTCTCCATCCATCACATAAATGCCATCTATCAAATATATACCACCCTTCAATGGTAACCCCAATGCGTCCATCCCAGATCCCAGAAACTCAACCTAATTTCTTAGAAAAATTATTCAGGACATTTCCTTGAATTGAATTTGAATCAGTAGTCATTTTCGGTTGGATATTATCAACAAAGATTTCTATATACGAGTATACTTACATTTTTATAAATATTTTTCCGTTCAGGATTTGAATTTGGAAGCATACTACATGGAAGATAATAATATGATCCAGAAAATAAGCGGCAGAAATTTAGCCAGGAAAGGAGAAAAATTCCAGTAAGATGTGATCTTATACTCAGCACTAAAAATGGATTACATCTAAGAGGTAAAACGAAGCTGGCGGGACGCTATGATGGCAGAAGTGTTTTTTTTTCTTAGGCTTTTTTTGCAATAAAGGCTCCAAGGTTTAGGAACTTTGTGAACTTTGGTTTTTAGCAAAGGGCTTCCTATAGGATAAAGCCGATGTTAAACTCTGATGGATTCGCTACTAAAGATGCCCAATTTTTGTGTGTACATTTTTTCATATTTTCTCCCAGTTTTTTTACTTACGAAAATCGGATCTGGCTGCTCTATGATAGGAAAGGTAATCCCATCATTGTTAGATTGTCAATATAGTAATGACTAAATTTCAAACTACTACGATTCTTCATTGTTTATTTTTTTGGTCTTGCCCACTTCTTTTTATTTATTTATTTTTTGTCTTGCCCATTTTTAGGCTATTTTTAGGCTATTTTTAGGCTTTTCGTTCACTATTTAGGTATAAGAAGAGTAACCATACGTCCAGTGGCGTAGCGAGGGGGGGGCGGGGGGGGCGGTCCGCCCCGGGCGGCACTCTTTATGGGGCGGCAAATTCACGACATTTCGGAACAAATTTAAAAAAATGTTTCAACACATTTCGGAACAAATGAAAAAATTGGGTGTTAAAAGATAGTGTCTTTGATATAGGAAAGTTTACGCTATATAGGGACAATGGGCGCATCCAACTACCAGAGCGGCTCTGGAGCGAAGCTCGGCTGTCAAAAAAATGCTCAGCTGAGCAGCATTTTGTGTCCTGAATGCACCGCTCATTTATATATGAGCTGTCACTGAAAGAAATTATTGTTCAAGATGGACCGCGATGTAATTATCTCCGTAATGTTAGAAATTTGTGCTTCTGATACGATAAATCTGGAAGTTATTTAACTTTTGGTTGAAGAGTGTAATACTTCAGTTGAAGTCGCCCCAATCCGGAATGCGGCACCCGAAAGAAACCGGGATTATTTAGAGGTGACTATGCCGAAATACACTCCCGAACTCTTTCGCCAACATTTTCCGCAACGCCGACTATTTTCATTCCCGTTTGCTCAGCAAGAACTTCCATGAGGCTTCCCGTATTATAAATAACATAAATAACTATAAATATTATAAATAACACCATTTATGTATTTCCGTCGTCGTTTTTAGACATGAATTGAGGTTCTGTAATTCTTCATTTGACATTTGCTCAGCTACTGAGCGGAGTTCTTTTACGCTCAGAAAAAATGTGAGCTGCTCAGTTGAGCCGCTCTGTAGCGATTGCGTTCAGTAACTGAGCACCTTTTTCGCTCTAGAGCGATGCTGAGCCGCTCTGGTAGTTGGATGCGCCCAATGCTTCGAATCTTTCTAACAATAGGAATAAGCGTAGCAAGTTGCGAAAGGAGTTTTTCGAAGCTAAAGCTTATAAAAAATTATTTGAGATCGACTATGAGCACGTTAAGATTAAGCAACTTGGCTCTTTTGTCAATTGAGGAAGAATTAACCAAAGAAATCGATTTCGACAGCATAATAACAGAATTTTCAGTCCAAAAAGCCAGAAAAGTGTTTTTGTAGAAACATGTGAAATACATTTTTTTCTTTTAAAAAAAATTGAAATTATTGCTTACAATTTTTAATATAACTTTTGTACTGGTCAATCAGTTTTTGAGTAACGTTTGGTTTAAACCGGTCTTCACCTTGAAACATAAAAAAGCCTTATTTGCCAATCTGGCAATTATTGGAGACCCGTATGGGGATATGACATTTTTTCAAGTTTAATTGAACGGCGAAGGGTGGTATCAAAATTCCAATTTGAAGTCAAATTTTCCCATAAGATTTTTTTAAAAGTTCTTCCAATTGGATTTTGATATATGGGAGTTTTATGTAAAAACGTACCCTAAACAACTTTTGTTCTTGGACTTATTTGATAAGATGCACCGTTTTTGAGAAATTCGTAAAAAACGTTTAGTTCATATGGTGAGTCCGTTTTTGCACATTAACGAACTTTACCTCGCATTTTAGGAAAAACGGCTTTGTGCAAAATTTCCGTGGGTCCGCAATACGCGCCACAGACGGACGGACAGACAGACAGACGGACGGACGGACGGATATCCAGAAATCGACTTTTTTGATCATTATAAACACACTGGTGTGTGTGATGACGGGATCTTGGCGTTACAATCGGTAAGGCAAAGTTAGTATACCCATTGGTTTTACCATACGGGTATAAAAAGAGTGATACAATTGATATTTAAAAAATGTGGTGCTAATTGGTATTCATCCTCTTTATGATTATCGTGTCGTTTTCAACAAGAGACGAATTATTGGTCGACATTTGCCTATCAACAAAAACTTTACTTGTAAACGACACGCCAATCGAAGTACGCGTCATTTTCAAAATATGGATTTTTCGGTGGAAACGTCAGTAATAGAAAAATCATTTTAGGGCGGCAAATTTAACTTCCGCCCCGGGCGCCATGAACCCTCGCTACGCCACTGCATACGTCCCGGATTCGCCGGTACAGTACCTGATTTAGGCAGGTGTTCCTGCGTCTAGGAATCTACATTTTTGTCCAAGATTATCCGATTTAGTTTTAAAACCTGAAATTTTCGTCTGCGGCGCAATTTCTTCATAAGTTTCCACCTCCATTTCATTTTTCCGAGGTCCCCGCTGCTGTAACAGTGAAAATAATATGCTATTGTGTGCCAATTTAGGCTGTGCAAAAGATCATTCTCTTATTTTGATATCCTGAGGTGCGAATTTTGTCCTTTACCGTTATCCGTTATATTTTACCGTTATTGAGTTATCTTCTTTAAAATGTAAGAAATTAGATTTTTGCAAATTGCTTGCAACCTAACGGGTTATCGAAGAAAAAAACGTTTAAAAAAATAAGTCTACCGTAAATCAATATATGTCCCGTTATCGAGATATTTCAGATTTTGTAAAATAAAAATTCATGTTTTTATAGACACCAAAATTTTATTCGTAGAGTTAGAGTGTATTTTTTATAAGAAAGTCATGTGCTGTTCACATCAGATATTTTTCTGTTAATTTCTGCATCCAGCGTGACAAATCTTATTTAAAAAAACTCCCTGCGGCGCTTTTTTCTGTTCTTTTTTTTCTGCATACGGTTTGGCGTATCTTATTTTAAAAATATCTCCCCGCGGCGCTTTTTTCTGTTATTTAAAATATTTACAAGTATTACAATTGTTCAATATTCTATTAGTTAGCTTAAAAAAAAACTTTTTTCTAATTTCTCAAAAAAAAAAGTTTTTTTTTGAGATTATTAAATTCACGACATTACAATCAATTCAATCTAACGTAAAGGAAATTAAGTGCGTAACAGAAAAAAAAATTCTTAAGCCTGTAAAATAAAACTATGGCAAAACACGTGTACTTTGAAAAAGTAGAAAGAAAAACGTGAATATACAAGTATCTAGATATCATCAAGTTTAAGAAATTCTTCCCAGAATATGCTTTCAATGATGGATCGGTTCTCATTTCAAAAAGAAATGGGTTTCATTTCTTTCTACCCCCAATTTTTTTTTTCTTTCTTTTACGTTATTTTTTTAAAGTACTTCAGCAGTGTTCCAAACTGAATTTCCTATTGGTCCTTGGCACATTTTTTTTTTATTCGAGTTAAATAAATTAGATGTCATTTGCGGTTGGTTCTAAATCCTCAATCGAAGTCTATTTCTGATGATTTATTTAACATGTAAATATATTTGTAACTTGGACTCTAATTTATTATCGGCCTAAACCTCAAACGCACAGAAACAAGCAAAATATCTCTCCAAAAAAAAGTGGAAAAATCAACAGTTTTTTTGTTGTTGCATCATTCAATCTAAGTTCAGAATTTCAGTTGAATCAGGAATACTGTAATTTTTAAAGTAAATATCTACTATCTTTTTCTCACTCGCTCATTTCGTCATTCGACGATAATCTTTCCTAGCAAAAATAGATCGATAAATTCGACCTTTGAATAATTTAAAGAAGTTGACTACGGCCGCCGTCTTCCGAATCAAAACCGGGCAATGCTTTTCCTTTAGTCCTGAATAATCGAGTAAGAATACCCTTAAGAATCACAATTTAGGGGTCTAGCTCTATCCAGTCTTTATGTTTACTTACGAGTGGAGTTTATGTGGGACTGGTTTCATATTACTTTTTTCTGGACAAAAACATTGTTTAAAATACAATTCCCAAATGGATGTTAAGACATGAAATATACAAATTTTCTTAGATTTACAGTGGAATAAAATAAACCAAATAATATAAATTCGTAACAAAAACGGAGCGATAACAACCCTTTTTTTTATTTGTATATTCGTAAGTGTATTACCGAGAGTATTTTCAACCCAACTCCTGGAACTTAGAGAACTCCCTATACACTCATTTTTCTCAAAAGTTTCTTGACCCGAAATCGGATATGAAAATCCAACCACGGGTGGCTGATACCCAAAAGTCTAGCAATTTGAGTTCTAATACAACTAAAGCACAGAAAAAAATCATCATCTAAATATAAGAAAAAGTCAGCAAAAACGGTTTTCTTTTAGACTTTTTGAAATCAGAAATGCAGGACACGTCAAAACTTTTTCAAATGTGCATTACTTTCCGGGTTTGATTTTTGTGTCTTTTGCATGAGAGAATCGCAGTCGAATTCATATCACGTCCTTAAAAGTAGCCTTTAAAACTGGAAATGACGACGATGACGACAACGCGAAACCATCGATAGAAATGATAGCTAGAATTGTAGTCGTCCAGGTAGATGTGGAACATGTTATGCTACGTAAAATATACATAATATTGTTGGTATATATACGACGTAATCCTGCGATGATGGTCGCTATTAAAAACTACGCCCTCAACGACCCCACCCACAGTCCACTCACAGTTTTCGTTCAAAGCGGTTTTTTTCTCCATGTAAACTTTCTTAGGATTGCTTTTAAGGTTTTTAAAGGTTACCCATTATACGACCAGAGATGAATGTAAAAAATTTGCATACACATAAACGCACACATTTGGCAAGAGAAAACCAATAGGATTTTATTGGAAGGACAAAACAATAAAATGAATGACGTCATAACTATGGATGAGAGGATTCACAAGTTATTATTTTTCCCTACATTGTACCGGACAATGACGTGAAATTTTCGATTTTATGTGTTGATCGACAATTATTCCTTTTTTAATTGTAATGGAGTTTTTAACAACCAAAACATCATAAAAACTACAATTAATAGGAACCATTCATGAAATACTCTATATGATGGCAGACCGAATTTTCTGGGGGAGGAGTAATCCGATTGAATTTTGATGTATGGAAGACTGATGTTAAATCATGTTATGAACACATTTTGCCTTTATGTATTTTTCGATACGACTCACCATTTTCGAGAAAATCACAAAAAAAACCATTTCATTTTTATGTGGTAGGGGGAAGGGAATGGTACGATTTTGCTCGTTCAAGGACTTGCCCTAAACTTTCTGAATTATGAGTATGTCCGTGCATCTGTCTGTTGGTCTGTCCATTTTACGTAGGGTAAAGTCGGGTGATATGGCACCCTTTTTTTTAAATCGGCATAACCCAAAAAGTAAAAGAGATTTTTGATTCAAACAAAAACGTTTTTATTCTTAAAATCAACTAGTAAAACAAAAATAAAAAATAAATAGGATTTCACTCCTACCTTAGGTGATATGGCACCCTACTTGTTTTTTAAGTCCTTTTTGCCACACGAGTTGCAAGTGTTGACAAATGATGTGCATGAGTCATGGGACCACAAATGGCAAACAATGCATTTAACCCACTCGTCGGGTTTAGTGGTCTTAGCATAGTCTTCACCACATCCAGTGCAAATGTTTTCCTCAAAATCTTCAAACCTATCGGAGTCGTCTTGTAATGCAATATTTTCTTCTTCAGATGTGGTTTCATCTACCATCGCTCGTTCTTTCGTAATTGATTTTTTTTTGATTAGTTACGTTTTCTGAGGAAGTAAAGATTGGAGCCTTTTGTTTTCTCGGGTTTGGCACCCGTTCCATATCACCTCAGAAAAAAGGTGCCATTTCTCCTTTCACACATCGCCAATGATTTTCATATTTTACTGAAAACTCGCGCTCAATCTAGTCTGTTTCATACACACAAACGAAAACACATCAGATTCTGCTTGTTTTGGTTTGTGAACGGTAAACTTGCTCCAACTGTACTTACCAAAATTCAGCCACTCAAAAAACAACAAAAAGTAGTTCGTCTAAAATTTCAACTTTTTTTTCCTGTTCTGTCACACAAAAACAAAATGAAAAGAGCTTTTGTTTCGCGGTCTTCACACTTCGGCCTTATTGGAGAAACTGAACTAAGTTCTTGGAGAATGATTTTGATTCTAGTGTTGCCAATGGGAGAATTTGAAAGGGTGCCATATCACCTAAAGTGCCATATCACCCGACTTTACCCTATCCTAAATAACTCGAGGACACGTTGAGCTAGCGACCTAATTTTTTTTGTGAATGAGTTCTAAGAAAATTGTAGTGTTCTATCAATATTTTGATTTTCGCATGTCCGTTCGAACCCTTCCTTCTCCCCTCCGCCATACAAATAAAAATTTCGGAAGCCGAATGAAAATATCTTTCTTACATTAAAACATAACAAAAGCTATAATTGCCAATCTGGCAATCATTGGAGACCCGTATGGTGATATTCGTATCAAAATTAGAACAGTTGTACCAAAATTCCACTTTGAAGTCAAACTTTCCAAAAATATTTTTTAAAATTTATTCCAAACGGATTTTGATGTATGGGAGTTTTATGTAGAATCATATCCTAAATAACTTTTGTTCTTGCACTTTTTTGATAAGATGCACCGTTTTTGAGATATCCGCAAAAATCGTTTTCGTTCGTATGGGGGGTACCCCCCCTAATGGTCCATTTTTGCCCATTAACGAACTTCGCCTTGCATTTTACGAAAAACGAATCTGCGCAAAATTTCAAGTCTCTAGCTCAATCCGTGCGCCACAGACGGACGGACAGACGGACAGACAGACGGACAGACGGACGGACATGCAAAATTCAACTTTTTTTATCATTCTAAACACACTGGTGTAATTCATTTTTATGTGTGATGACGGGATCTTGGCGTTACAAACGGTAAGGCAAAGTTAATATACCCTTTGGTCTCACCATACGGGTATAAAAAATGAAAATACAGAAAAATAAAAAAAGTTGTGTGTTGGGTTGGCATTCAACCTGCGCTACCCAATGTATTTAGTTTCTGATATCTCTACCATGTACGCCTTGCCACTCGGCTGTTTATTCCTTTGTTTCATCATAGGTAGAACTCAGAATCATTAAGTTCCAAAGAAGTTTGTCAAACTACTTGACGGTGAAGTTAAAAATTAAGATATGTATTGCCACACAACACTTTTACCAAGAACTTAGTTCATTTACACACTTTAGCCAAAAGTAATTTAAACAATAATTTCTTGGTAAAAACTGAAAATTTTAATAAATCCATACAAAAAATGCTTTAACCAAGACGATTTGGTTAAATTTACCATATTTTTCCCACTGTGTTGTATGGAATTTGGTCGTCCTAAACACAGACAACTTTACCTATTTTTTGGAGACTGTTTCCATTATATCTAATGTTGCTACAGCACTTATGAGAAACTTAAAATGTTCTACTCCTGGGTTTTAAACTTTCAAACATTTAAGATTTTAATTAATTTTACTTGACGGATGGATTTTCGTTTCCAAAATAAATCCGTACTTTTAAAGACAAATTTAGAGAATTCTAAAAACTTAAAACGTGTTAAATAGATCAAATATTTACTTGTCGGGGAGAAAACTTTTCGGTTAAAAGTTTACTTCACTAAGACGAGATTTTGGCTAGGAAAAGCAAATTCAACGATTCAAATTCTTTTCATATCCTACTTTAAGGAATATACATTAATTTCTCAGACGATGTTAAACTTTTGATGGAATGTTTTTTACTACAGTTTTTTAGTTTTCAAAGAATGTTTGTTAATTATTTGTAAACAAATTTTCAGATTTTTTCCTCCAGTTGTTTACTGGCAAGCATATTTTTCGTAAAATGTTTATCCCTTAGCAGAAAAAAAAATATCTAGAAATGAGAACCACTTACTAGAATTATTAGCATCAATCAACAAAATGATGAAATTTAACTGAAATTCAGAATGAAGATTACTTTCATTCCATACAGCTCAATATCACAATTGAGGCAATGAATTATAGAGCGGGCAACAATTCTAAAATTGAAGAAAATTTTTCGATTCATATCATTAGGTAGAAAAAACACCCTTTGGGCAAAAAAAATTAAATCAAAACGGAAATCATAGTACCTACCAGTTGACTTTCTAACTCTTAGTTGTCTCATTAAAATTAAATCAAAGTAATTTATTATAAATACCAGAGCACAGCTTAATAGGCCGACAAACGTTTATAGAACTTCGTTATCCGAAATATCCCAGTTTGAGGACCTGTCGACCTAAGGACTTCCACTTTCCGCGTCTTTTATATATGCAGCCATATGAAAAAAAGGAGCTACAAAAAAACCATTTGTAATGGAGAAAATGTACGAAAAGAAATGGAAAACCTCCAGAAAATCATACAAAAGGTTTTTCTCAAGATCTTCCATGGTATTCTCCAAATTTTCCTCTATATTCGCCATCGGTTTGTATATGTGCGCTATGTCTATATTTTGATTGTCGGGTTCTTTCTTTACACTTTTATGGTGGCTGTTTTTGTTTTATAAATTTTTGTTTCTTTACTAAACAGAAATATATCCGATTCCTATTCGTATATCCCTCATCTGCCTTTTTGTATTCGTCTTGTTTGCCTGGGATTTTTATTTCTTACCATAAATTTCCTGGCATTTCAGGGGCTCTTCAAATTTATGGGCTCTTTGGTTTTTATATGATGCTCATCAACAATCTGTTACCCAGGCAAACCGAGAAAGAAAGAGAAATGCGCCTGTAAAGATATTGGTAATGTAACTGGAAAAGTGGGAAAACTGGGAAATAACCACGGTCATGCAAAGATCAAGGGGATGAAACGACAGTAGCATTATTTTATTATGAAATTTATTGATATCCACTTGAGATATACTCCTACAATATTTAAATCGCCCCGCCGCCCCTTCAGAAATGAGTTCAATGGTAATTGTTTACGTGATTTTCAATCGCTTTTGGCATTCTTAAAGCCAAGAGCAAAACTTTCATTGATATATTTTTAAATCCAACATGATTTCTTGTATGTACTTCGCTACTTAAATCATTTACGGCAATAGCCTTAAGAATAAATTAGATTTCTAGAGTCATTTACGAAAAAAAATTGCCGTCCTTACAGGAAAGGAGAAAAATGCTGGTGCAATTAAGTTTTGATGTATTGAAGAGCTATGCGAAACCCTATTCAAAATACTTTCTGTTTTTATAACTTTTGTCCAGGTCAACTTTTTGTCAGGTTAACTCTGACCTTACTCTGTAAGCCAGCTAGCGGTCAGAGTTAACCTATCTAAGGTCAACTCGTGCAGCTCCCAATGCCCTACTTCACCTGCTGGTGGCTTAATTTCAGAATTTCTCCGACCACAGGTCAACTCAGTTTTACTTGCCCACATGCAGGCGAACGCGCGCCTGCCCGAGGCCAATTACGCCGCATGTAGGTCGTCGAGTTAGCCTTCATTTTTCTGAGTGTATTATAAATTTCTACCCGGCCCTTACACGCGTCTGTAGAGCTGACACAGTCGCTGACACAGACTCGTGTAAATGCACTGACTGCCAGTTCGGTAAATGTATTTTAATTCGTTGTCAGTAATTTGACATTTGATGTCTGTGCTACTGACAGACTTTACAGTCGCGTGTAAAGGCCGGGTAATCCAATTTCTTGGCGATGTATAATGTCGAAAAACGCACTAAAGACAAGTAGATATGCATTAATTAATGTTTTACGAAAAAAACCTATATAAATACATAAACTATTTCTACAATTTTACAATTGTCACATGATAATTTCAGAAGGAAATTATCTCCTAAATTACCCAAATCAAAGCTAAAAATTGGTTCCTAAAAAGTTTAGCAGTCAATATTTTGCACCTTACGATATTTGGGACTGTTTATAACATTAAATCGGATCAACTGGAGTGATTATTTGGCGTTAACTGAAACTGATAAGCATTTTTAAACTAGGTTCAATTTTACAACGTGACAAAAAACAGCCACACACAGCCAAGAACTACGAGCTACTCATTATGAACTGTCACCCGAACATGCCCTTGGCTTTTCACTGTACATATAATCAGTATAATGCTCGTCCATTTCATCAAAAGGACTATTTCATAAAATTTGCATAATGTTCTCTTTGGCTATCATCTTTGAATGCCATAATGATAATGATGCTTAATAATTCAGTAAAAAAGGATGGTGACAATTTTACTGATTTTAATCTAGGTAACTTACTCCACATAGAGTCCTTTCAACTTGGAATGGCTTTAATTAATTTCATTTAAGGTTAAAAGGTCAGCTAAACTCCAAATTACCACCGAAAACAATTTCAATTTTCAAATTATGTGAATTAACTCTAATACTAAATTTTCAAATCAAGGGAAACTGCTTTTCTGTTCTGTTATTGATAGACGCATATAAAAATATTCCCATCAGTCTAATATCGCCATTTATTCAAAAAGCCATTCTTAAACTCACTAAAACGCCATTGCGAATAAAAAAATCCTTTGCCATTTTTAATAACCAGAGTAAAAAAATTTTTTTTTATTTCATTTTTCTCTTGCTGCCGGTTTCATAATTAAAATCAGATTAATCATATTTTATGCAAATCATTGCTGGTGCCTAGAAATTTCTCTATTTTCATTGCCTGCGGTAGTAGTCCTAAATGAATTTCCAATGAAAAGATCCCTGGATAGCTTTTACGGAAGAAGGACATAATGATTTGCAATTTTCCCACCCACAATTCACTTGTTTTCCGGGCTAGAGGGGAAACCACAGAAAACATTGTGTGAAAAAGTGGCAATTGCACGGAAGAAATCATTTGAAAGTGTGAGTAATTTTCGGTGAAATTAATAAGGAAGTTAAGGAATGCCGATAGTAGACATTTGACTTGAAATTCATTCAAAACTTTTTTCTTCATTTTCATCTCTAACTTTTCACTCATTTAATTACTATCGAGAAAGTCAAGCCGCCGGTCGTGGTGGTATATAGAGATTTTATTGTAGTAAAGCAAATCACAGTGTGATGATATTTCAAAAATTTTATAAAGTTGAAAGGGTTTTTGTGTTGTAATTTAGATACCATCAGTTGTACAATTAATTGTTAGAAAAGCTATTGACAAATTAATTGTAATTTTCTTTCATTCAATTTTTTTCCCTTGATTTCGAGAAGAAATTAATTACTTTTTGGGAAACAATAATGTGTGGGTGAAATAGGAGACCTTATAATGTAGTGACATTTTTTTCTCAATTATTGAGCACTCGTTGGTTATATCACTAACAAAAAAATTTCGTTTTTCTTAAATTCGGAATTATGGCCAAATTCTTACCTTGTACTAAAGATACTAGAAGATACAAATTGTTCAATCTTAGATTTGGAACCTACTAAAAATTAAACACCAAAATGGTCCTCAATTTTTCGCTCTTCTCAAAAAACAAGGTTCTAAAATTTTCAGTGGTTGAAAGAATATTTAACAAAAATTTAAACTTCTAGGGACGTATTTTCGCGATGATCACGAACGCACGGAGATTACGGGGGACACTAAATTAATTGGAACATTTATAAGGTTTTGGGGCAACACATCAACACCAGGGACCGGAATATCCGGTTAAGAACCACTGCTCTACACTCAGAAAAATGTCCAGGTCAACTTTTTGTCAGGTTAACTCTGACCTTACAGAGGTGTCTGTAAGCCAGCTAGCGGTCAGAGTTAACCTATCTAAGGTCAACTCGTGCAGCTCCCAATGCCCTACTTCACCTGCTGGTGGCTTTATTTCAGAATTTCTCCGACCACAGGTCAACTCAGTTTTACTTGCCCACATGCAGGCGACCGCGCGCCTGCCCGAGGCCAATTACGCCGTATGTAGGTCGTCGAGTTAGCCTCCATTTTTCTGAGTGTAGACCATTGAATGCAAACCATTTTCCTCCCGTGACCATATTTTTCGAGATTTGGAGTTATAAAAGGGCCCGCAATCTTCTTATCCGAAAGAATATAAGATTCTTTCAAAACTCCTCAAGAAAATGCACCGCAGTAAAAAATTTTCTAGTAAAAAAAAAGCAAGGTAAAGTTATTTTGAAAAAATGTACCGCAGGTAAAAAAAATTAACAGTCAAATATAACTTTATTTTGTTGAAAATCGTTGAAGTTGGGGTTTATGACTTAAACAACCAGTGCCTCATTAGTTTTTTTAGTATATCCATTACTTTTGTAATCCATTACATCGCGACACCCTTTACTACCACCCTAAAACTTTTTCGCTATACGTATTTAAACGTTCAACAGAGAAATTCCAGTTTAAATATCTAACACCGCAAATAAATCTAGTCGCCATTCATCTCACGAAATTTTCCACAGCGTAGTTTTTGTGAATTTCTAATTAGATATATAAAAACTTGTAGAGACGAAATGAAAAATATTCTTTAATCACATTTTCAACAAAGAAAAGTTGCTTTCATTAAACCAACATAAAATTAAGGATTTTCTTTAAAAATTCAGTTAAAACTGTGAGAAATGCATATAATTTTGAATGCAAGTGCACGTATTTTACTGAATAATTATCAATTACAAAGTTTTAGCACTTAATCGTATAATCACGTAGGTGTTACGTACATTTATGTACGTAAACCGGATTTACGGAAGTTGTTAATATAATACCTTGGCTTATAATACTATTAACTTACAATATAATATATTGTATTCTGCTATATTTATATGGCACAAGTGAACAATGTGAGTATTTTATGGGATTTAGATCCTTATTTCCCCATACGAGCCTGAAATGCATTTCATATAAGTAGGATGTTAAACTATTCAAGGCAAACATTTGGTTTATTGCCCAGTAGGAATTTGTAATAAAATATTCGTAGAATTTCAATTGTTATCTGAATATAGACTTTAAAGTTAGCTTCCATCATACATAATATGAAATTTAAAGACTTAAACGGGTATACTTTGTTCTAATTTTTTACATATTTCATAAGGTTGATAAAAAATTTAAAAACTTCAAACATTTTTAAAAAAAAAATTTTTTTTTACAGGAATTCTTAAACTGACCTACTAATTTTTTTTAGTCTAAAAATGGAGTGTCTATTAATACGTAGGGCAGCGGTTGTGTTACAGTGATATTTTACCGTGAAAGTTTTTACTTGATAAAATTTTTTTTTCTGTCATCGATCATATTTTGGCATCATCAAACCAAGTCTCGATCAGACATAAATCTCGATTTTTTTTTCATATCCTGCCATTTGCTCGGAAAAATCTTATTGCTTTAATTTTAATACCAATAAAAATCTAAAATTATATATGAACCCTGAACATATTTTGAACTATAACAACTATATGAACCCTGAACATATTTTTTTTATCAATATTTGAGCAATAAAATGTCCAAGATACAGCATTTTAAGATACAAAATTCGTGTTAACATGAATTGATGCCAATTGCGGCAGAATACAATTAGGTGACAAATCTCTCAGAATCGCGAAAATGCGTTGCGAGGGTTGATATTGGGAAAGATAGGAAGAGGGGGGCCTAAAAGGGTGAACATTAGTCTGATGTATTTTATGGACAGTCACATTTCTGTGATTTTGCGAAGACTTGAATAATGTAGCAATTTAAGGCCGATTTTAGTTTGCAAAAATACTGAAATTTCTAGTGCTAATTCGACAATAGAAAAATCTGTTCTGGTGATTTTCCGAAACTTCGCGTCTAATCTTCTTTTACGATGTCTGAACTATAAAACTGGAATAAGAAAAGAGGAAAAAATAGGAAAATACAATTTTAGTTGGCCCTCCATTACCATGACTTTTCCCAACTGCAAAAAAATAGAGACACATTTATGTGAAGATACCTTGGCGAGAAAGGGAGATAAGAATCAACTGCAAAAATTTGTCGGCAACTGCAAAAATAATTTCCCCTATTTTTTTATGGCGATTTTATGGTTGCAGTTGACGGACTTGAACTTTTTTATAGCGATTTCTACTACAATCACACATTGTCCCTGTAAGTGAATAGTGAGCATAGACACATACAAAGTACTATTATAGCGTAGCTGTCATTTTTCATGTAGTTCAAACACACACATGCAGCTGTATAGCTTTATTTCTATGGTAATTTGAACCTTATATTCATAGCATAAGGTTTGATATGATTGCTATAAAGTTGTTAAACTGGAAGGGAAAGCGTTTATACTTGTATTCAGTCATTCCTATTTAGATCTATATAAGTCTATCTTGCTCTAGTTTTCTGCATTTTTTTGCAGTTATGGTAATGGAGATCCTCCCTTTATTCACTTGACCATTTTTTCGTTTTAATACTCTATATGATATCATATATAGAAGTATATTAGATTTAATATACCGTTTGTAACGCATCAAACCAATCATTAGGCACAAAAATGAACTACACCGAGGTGTTAGGGATGACAAAAGATTTTGGTTTACGCATGTCCGTCAGTCTGTCTGTCCTAGAGACTTGAATTTTTGTAAAATCTGTTTAGAATATGATTCTACATAATCGTTTCATAAATCAAAATCCAATAGGATTGCTCTTTTCCCCCTCTCTTATACGAATTTTTAAATAAACATTTTGTCTGTCATCACATAGAGTATTTGTCAATTGGACCCAGGCAATTGTAGCTTTTCTTATGTTTTCTTTTTTTCTTCTCCTAGAAGTGTACTACAAAACGTATACAAAAATAAAATTGCGACCTATTTAACAAATAAACTTTCTAGTCACTATGAATTAACGTTCTAACTTCCACAAAAAAAAACACAAATGAAGGAAGTGCAAAAAAAAATCTTTGAAATTATGAAAGGATTGCTGCGCAAAATGGGCAAATAACGATTTGTATCTTTACAGCAACAGGATGAACCCACTCAAAATACAACGTTTGCTATTTCACTTTATCTTTTATACTAAAAAATTCATGTTTCCACTCACTTCAGAAACACTTTTTATCCTCAAGACAAACCAAACGGGAACAAAAAAAACATTACTTTTCAACTTGACGTTAAGGGCTAATCCTGAAACTCCAGCAGTTCCTTTTTGCCCAATGGATAAATGTACAATTTTTATGTTGTTATACGACTGTAAAGGAAATACAATTTTGACATCTGAACTCAAACTCCGTCAGTAGGAATTTAAAATCAACTCATGTCTTTTGGGGAAGACGCAACACAAGCAAATCACAAATTGCAGTTGATTTTAAGCTTTTCAAAGACTTTTACCATTGACTTTCAAAAAACAGACATACATACGAGTCCAAAAAACGTATATAAGAAATTTCGAAACAGAAAAAACAAACAGGAAAAAATCAAACTACCTGAAGGAAAATGGAGAAGTTTTTCGATGGGTTGTACGTGTGAAACATGTGATCTCTTATACACTGACTGAAACGGAAAAGGATTTTCCTCTTTCCCAAACGGATTCAATTTCATATTCTGAAAATACTCGTACTCCAAGTTTCAAAGTTTTAAAATGTCATCTCCTCTACAATTCGAACCGGTATGAGCAAAAATGATTTCCTACAAAATTTTCCTTTCTTTTTTGCTTCAATTTTGAAAGTAAGCACTTTTTCAAAGAATCTAAAGAAAGTTACTTTTATTGGATAAATTGGTATTTGGTATTTTAGCAACCATAGGATAAAAGTTATTAAACTTGTCGTCATGATGACAGTTTTTGCCCTTTTTTTCATTATTTTTTATTGATGTGGATCCGTTTTTGCCAAGTTAAATTATTTTGTATATGATTTAGAAATAAGTACCAGGAAGACCGAGCCATGCTCGGCGACCTCAAAATCCTACTTTTGCTGATTTTTGGGGAAAAACTAAATTCACATTTTCTTTACAGAGGTTTTCCAGAGTTTTTAAATTCCCGACCTAGAAAGCTAGAACTAAAACTAACGCGCGATAACAAAATTTCATAGAAATCGGTTGAGTGGTTATTGAGTAATCGCTGTCACCGATTTTTGAAACGTTGTTTTGAGACACCCGGTGAGGGTTATCGAGGGGAGGAAAGTCAGGTTTGTAGTAAAAAAAATCGAAAGCCCTTAGCCCCCTTAATAATACTGTAAAGTTTCATTAAGATCGGACCACCCAGTTCGAAGATACCAGGCGAGGGGTATCGAGGGGAGGGAGAAGTCAGGTTTGTATTGGATAAATCAAAAGCCCTTAGCCCCCTTAGTAATACCAAAGATTAGAGACTTACTAAAGATAAGACACAAACGTGGTTTTCCATTTGCCGCCTGTAGAAAGAAGTAGTCGACAGCATCATTCCGTAGTCGACAGCATCATTTCTCTCTTTTTATCATTTAGCTCAAATAGACTTGTTGAAAAAAATCATTTTGTAATACTCGCACAGAACAAACCAAAATATTGGACCAACACATACACAAGGGCCGACAGCGGCCTTTCACAATTTCTTCAACTGGCAATGGCGATAGGATTTTTTAGCAAAAAAAACACTTTTATTTCACTTGTTATGTTGCTTAAACATAAAAAATGCCTGGCAAGGAACATTTTACGGAATGTTCTGCCGACAATACGAAATATCCCGCGAGTTTTGCATTTCTCACACAACAGAAATTAGTGTCTTTACAAAGCAAATGAAACAGACGACAACGTACTCTTCTTCAAGAAAAAATTTCTCTCGCGTTTCCTAACTATATATCTCTAAACTATGGTAATACTGTAAAGTTTTATTAAGATCGGACCACCCAATTCGAAGATACCTGGCGAGGGGTATCGAGGGAAATTTTCTCAGGGGTGAGACCTATCTAGATCGATTCCTTGTCCCCGAAAATCTCTAACCACCAAGTTTCGTGAAAATCGTTAGGCGGGTTTTCGAGTGCAGACATACAGACAGACAGACATTCCTCGTATTATATTATAGGATGAAATCACTTTGTTAACAACTTTCAAAAAAAATATCGTTATCCTAACAGGACATTCAGATAAAGATGTAACGTTAGCTATAACAGGTACGTCCCACACATTTTTTTTTTTTTAAAACACGGTTTTTTAAAAATTTCTCGAAAACTATGCGCTTTTGGATAAAATGCATATAACCAAACTCAAAGAAAAAAAAATTTTCTTACATTTTTATACCCTGTATGATATATTATATAGAACTATATTAGATTTAGTATACCGTTTTTGACACATCGAACCAAACGTCAGACACAAAAATGAACTACGCCACGGTGTTAGGGATGACAAAAGATTTTGATTTTCGCATGTCCGTCCGTCTGTCTGTCCGTGAGCACCATAACTTTCGAAAGGATTGAGCTAGAGACTTGAAATTTTGTGTAGTTAAGTTAAAGTCCACGTTTTTAAACGGGCAAAATTTGACCATACAAATGATCCCCTGCCCCATACAAATGAAGCAAGTTTAGAATAGGATTTTACATAATTCATCCATACATCAAAATCCAATTCCTCCTCTCATATACAAATGAATTTTTATAAATAAATATTTTGTCTGTCATCATATAGAGTATCTGACAATTAGCTCCTGGCAATTGTAGCCTTTCTTATGTTTTCTACCTGAAACACCGATTCCCATATACAATATAATCCGATAATTTAAAAAATTATTTTGTGCATGTATTAGATATACAAAACCTGATAACAAAAACAACTTTCAAAACCAAACTATTTGTTTATCTATCTTGTCGAAAAAAATTTTTTTTATCCTTTAATATTTATAGTGTAGGGTAGGCAATATCCTATTCTATCCTATCCTATAATATGTATAATACGAGGAATGTCTGTCTGTCTGCACAAACGATCTCGAAAATCCGCCTAACGACTTTCATGAAACTTTGTGGTTAGGGATTTTCGCGGACAAGGAATCGATCTAGATAGGTCACACCTCTGAGAAAATTCCCCTCGATACCCCTCGCCTGGTATCTTCGAGTTGGGTGGTCCGATCTTAATGAAAATTTACAGTATTACTAAGGGGGCTAAGGGCTTTTGATTTTTCCACTACAAACTTGACTTCCCTCCCCTTGATAACCCTCACCTGGTGTCTCAAAACAACGTTTTAAAAATCGGTGACAGCGATTACTCAATAACCACTCAACCGATTTCTATGAAATTTTGTTATCGCGCGTTAGTTTTAGTTCCAGCTTTCTAGATCGGGAATTTAAAAACTGTGGAAAAGCTCTGTAAAGATAATGTGAATTTAGTTTTTCCCCAAAAATCAGCAAAAGTAGGATTTTGAGGTCACCGAGCATGGCGCGATCTTCCTGGTACTATTGTAAAATACACTTTGCTTTAACTGACATTTAAATACTTTGTAATATAAATGGTTTTTATGAAGTAATCATTATATTTTAAAAATAGTTTGCCTGTGTTTTAAAAATCATTGCTTAAAATTTGTAAAAGGATTAGGACGTTTTAATAAATTGTGAAGAATATCATTGATTTCTTTCAATTCTATACAATAGTTTATTCAGCAGATTTTTATTCAAAAGAAATTAAGCTCTATAGCAAAACTTCTAGATAGTAAAAAACATTCTTTTATTAAATTGCCTTAAAATTTTTGAAATCATAATTGTTCTAATTAGGTTTTTGCTACTAATATTCTCAAAGAATCCTTTTCTATTTAATTTTTTTGACATTGGGATAAATGGTTGAAAAGTTTCTTTAGCATAAAGCGTGTGAAACATTCTTCAAAGGAATAAAATGGAACCTAGTCACGGATTTCAAAAAAGATTTCTCTATATACGTGTTTCTAGTGAGAATTAGGTCAATATGATAATTGTATGCATCCAGAACCTTTGAGATACTGTTTAATTAGTGAAAAAATTATACTCTGGATTCATTGATTCGATACAAATCAATAATGTGTACAAGCTCAAAATTCAAACATTGAAAATTATTTTTCACTCTGGAATTCTCTTTTTCCAATGCTCTCAAATGAATCCTTTGAAAATTTAAACGAGATGATTTTCTCTTCGGTTTTTCTCTAAATCAAATACTGTAACTAAAAATTTCATTCTATAAATTCAGCAAAGTATCGCGCATGTCGGTTTTTCCGCTAATATTCTTCTGTGTGTTGTTATAAAAATTTAATGTTCAAATGTTAACTTCTTAGTACAGCCGTAGAAATCAAATTATGAGCAAGATGATTTTTTTTACTAGGATGAAAAATTTCGTAATATTTTTTTTTAATGAAAAATAATGTCGAGCTGTTGAAGTTTTATTTCTATGCATATATATATATATGTAAATATATTGAATAAAAGGCTTTTTAACATAATAATAGCGGCTGTCTGAACCTTTTTTGTAAATTAAGAAACCCGATAGTGGACATTTTTACTTTTTTATTGTATTTAATCATTCACTGTAAGATATCCGGTATTTGAATAAGGTACAATTTTGAGAGAAACAAAAAACATTTGCTAATAGCCCAAAAATTTTCATAGAAATATTAAAAATTCCCAGAGATTGTTAAAAATATCATTTCAGTAGATATTGTCGTCTATATGTCGCTTCAGAAGTTAAAACACCGGAAACAAGTTGACTAGAAGAGGTCTTATGCGGACTTCTAGTTCTTTAGCACACACATACTATGTTTTACCCTCTTTTCTACGCCTGTTTTCTTAAAAAAATGTGAGCCCCCTTGGTCCAGTTACCTTCAAGTTAGAGCTCTTGATAGTAGGAAAAATTCTTCTCCACTCCCAAATAACTAAAAGTTTTTTTTAATTATTTTTACTAAACGTGAAAGATGTAAGTCTGATGAATTTGTATCCAAAAGAGCACAACCTTAACCAGCACTTGCTATTGCAATACGCCCCTCAATTAAACTAGACCACAAAAAAATAAATCACGGTCATCGGCCGGAAGTTCCACCCCCAAATGAAAAATTGTCGCATACATAATTAGATTTTTGTTCATTGTTACGTTTTACAGAACTTGTCCCTTATTTTCATCTAATGGATCCTTTTTCAATTAAATTAATGGTAAAGATTTTCTTTTTCATTCTTTGGCCATTACAGACAACCCTTATCCCATACTATCTTTACTACAATAAAACGCAAAACGTCGACTATCATTAAATATCTGTAAGCTATAAATTCCCAATTTACCTTCGTCCATATTCCTATCCATGTGAATATTTATTGAATAAAGTCCTTTCTAAATATACTCCTAGATCTTTTATTTTATTGTTGTTGTGTGTTTTTCCTTCATGGTTTCTCTAAGTTACCTACTATCCTTCTATCTTATGTTTTTCACTTATCGATTAAAATCCCAAAGACTAATTCCAGAGATTGCAATATAAGCTACTTAATTAAGTCTCATGGCAATTTAGTATGTACAGATTATAACCTCCTGCGGTACAGCATGTGGCTGTTATTGTCCACATACGTAAACTTTTGTGAATTGCCAAAGCTAAAACACACAATCGTTTTATGAATACCATCAGGATGCAATTTGTCTTATTGGTTCTAGTAAGTATCTAAACAATACTTGATGAAGAAATGGGGTTCTCCTTTAACACGTCGAAACAAAATATCTTACGGAGAAAATCATTTGTAAAGGGTGAATATTATCTTTAAGAATGGAAGGAAGTTAGCATATGGTGCGTTGCTTGTTTGTATCATTGGTGCAAATAGGATTTGTTTTATTGCTGATGAAATTTCATATCGTGCTCCTACATAAACGGAAGTCATTTTAAAATAGTATGTATACAGAAATTTGAATACAGTTAATTCCATTTTCCTACCGAGAAATCAAATAATTGGTTTAGAAATATGAAAGATTCAGGATTTGGGACAAACGAATTTTTTAGATCTAAACTACGGTTGAAAGGGAGGGAGGGAAATCCAAAAGCCAAAAATCAGTGTGACGTATTTTATGATCAGACCAAACCAAAAAAAATCGTTCCTTCTTACCCCCTTTCTCCTACCGCTCCAGTTTTCACAACTTATGAAACCTTTGTCTTCCTCCATCTCCAGAACATCTGGAGGGATATCGATCCGCCTTTTAATACATTATGCACATGTTGTCTTTCACGAAAATCTCTGGCATACGAAAATCTACTCCACCACTTGACTATTGCTCATATCCGATATTTTCCAATTCTCTAAAGGCATTTTAGCAACACACACGAAATTAATTTCCTCCAAACTCAATTTTACAAAGAAAAAAAAATTTTTCGAATTTTTTGTCTCAAACTTTTAAAGTCGATTTTCTCAAAACTTACCTAATGATGAGATTAAATAATTCTTATATAATAAAATACCTTCTAATTTTACTCTAATGTAAAATTTCCGAACAATACTATAAAATTTAGTTTACAATTTAGTTTAGCCAAAAATTTATTAATAATTAAATATTCAAATAAATAAATACATAAATTTCATTTAGTTGTGCGTAAAGTATAAACAAAAGCTCATGTTTTAAATAAATAAATATAGAAATGCTATCATCATTTCATAACCAAACCCATAAACTTCTCACAAATACTAGGAAATAATGAAACTAATCGGAACATTAAAATTTTCCAGGAATATTTATCTCGACGAAAATAGATAATAACAACCAAAGTGTTTTAAAATTATTTTATAGTACAATTCATGATATTTAATTAAAAGGATTTCTCTAAAATGTTGATGGCAATAATATGAATAGGTAAGAGATTTACAAGCACCTTTCTATGATTACAAATGGTAAATCAAATACCATAAATATTAATGATGGTTGTATAATAAAATTATATTGATTTGCTATGATTACATGTTAACAACCATAAACATAAATTTCATTGGCATTTTCTATTAGTTATAAAATGAAAACTTAACCCAAAAGGCCTCAATTGTTTTGATAGTTAGTGTAACAATTTCATTCAGATATAATAAAATACACAAAATATAATGAGTAGAATGTTTTTTTTAAATTACAAAGCATTGTATTAGAGTTAATTTCAATTATTACATATCGTAAAATATTTATTATATTTAGTTGACGGATAATTGAATGTTATTAATTTAATAGAATAAAACTTTATACATAATATTTCCATTCTCATTGAAAGGCTTTATGTAAAAATTAAGTGAATTGAAACCGAAATTTAATTAGTTTCCACAATCTCTTTATTTTGAAAACAAATAATTGATTTTGATTTAATGAATAAATCATCATATCATACTAATATATAAAAATGAGTTGGTGTCTGTCTTTTTGTCTGTTCCTCTTTCACGCAAAAACAGCTTAACCGATTAACTTGAAATTTGGCATGAGTGTCTGTGGTAGTTCTGGTTCCAACATTGGCGTACGGAAAAGTAGCGCGAGAGGTGGGGGGAGTAAGGGGAGGGGGTAAAGTGATTTCGAAACTTAGTTTTTGCGCTATGTTACTCTTTCGCGGGGAAACTACTAAACCGATTGGCCTGAAATTTGACATAGATGTTCGTTGGGGGTCCAGCCCCAACATAGACCCATTAAAAAGTAGCCCGAGAGGTGAGGGAGTAAGGGGAGGGGGTAAAATAATCTCGAAACTTAGCTCTTCCTCTTTGTTACCCTTTCGCGGGGAAACTACCGAGCCGTTTAGCTCCAACATAGATCATCAAAAACAAAAAATTTGAAAAAACTTAACCCGGCAAAGACGGGTATGCAAGCTAGTGTATTTATAATTGTGCTTGTTGATTTCCACATAATTAGGTACAAATACAGAAAATGTATACAATAAGAAAATTACATTTTTTTTATAGAATTTTTATTTAAAAAAGTGAAAACTTTATTGTCTAATCGACTTATATAGGCCAAGGGCACGGTAATCTTTATAACCGAGTTAACTCGAGCAATAAATGTTGGGAAGCTTTATTCAATAAATGTTGGGAAGAGTGCGAAATTGTCAATTATCGATAAGTCAAAGCTGACAGGAACGTCGAGGAGTTTGGGATATCCTCGTTCGACTTATCGATGTTCGCACGTAAAGAATGAAAATACACGAGCCCATCAAGAAAAACATAACAAAAGCTATAATTGCCTATCTGGCAATCATTGGAGACCCGTATGGTGATATTCGTATCAAAATTCGAACAGTTGTACCAAAATTCCACTTTGAAGTCAAACTTCCCAAAAAGATTTTTTTAAATTTATTCCAATCGGATTTTGATGTATGGGAGTTTTATGTAGAATCATATCCTAAATAACTTTTATTCTTGCACTTTTTTGATAAGATGCACCGTTTTTGAGATATTCAGAAAAAAAAGTTTACGAACTTAGCCTCGCATTTTACGAAAAACGTATCTGTGCAAAATTTCAAGCCTCTAGCTCAATCCGTGCGCCCGCAATCCGCGCCACAGACGGACGGACATACGGACGGACCGACGGACATGCAGAAATTAATTATTTTTATCATTCCAAACACACTGGTGTAATTCATTTTTGTGTGTGATGACGGGATCTTGGCGTTACAAACGGTAAGGCAAAGTTAATATACCCTTTGGTTTCACCATACGGGTATAAACACGTTATTTATGGAAATTTAAAAATATATTTTCATATCTATTCAAAAACCTATTGCTCTCATGTAAAAGCCTACAAACGTAACTCTCTTTATTAACCCTCCATCGAAGCCCAACCAAACAGAATCTGTGATGTTCTTCTCGGAAAGCGCTGTCCAAAGTGGAAGCTCAAGGGCTTTTTTTAACAAAAAAAATGCAGTAAAAAAGAAAAACAAATTTTTTAGTCGTTGTTTATCAGAAATAAAATCGAGATAAAGGCATAAAAAATCAAATAAAATAAATATTTATCTCGCTTTTATTTTTTGATAAACAACGTCAAAAAAAAAATGTTTCCATTTTTTTTAACAGACTATTTACAATAGTCAAAAATCTACATCAATATGATCAGTACACAAATTCTACAAATTTTCAGTAAAACATCAAAATTATTAATTTTAAATTCAATCCGTTTTAACGTGAAAAAACTAACTCCATTTTTATTCCAATAAAATGTAATTGATTTGTATGTAAAAGTAATAAAAATATTCCAATAAAATCAAAATCAAAAAACTAGATATTTTTACAAAAAGAAATGTTTTCAATGTCACAAATTGGAAATGTTTCTGAAAAAGTCAATAAAAATAATTGAACTTTTGGTCTCGCATCCTGTTTCCCGCCTACTGGCTAATTCGGGAATCATTTGTGTTTCCGCAAGTTATTCGTGAAATTTAAAAATATATATTTGTGAAATAAATTTAACTTTCACTGAACAAATATCAAGTATTGATTTTGTTTACATCTGTACCTACACGAATGTTATTTCATATTGCCAGTATTCGCATATTGAACAAATGGTAAACATTCAGATTATAAGTAGGGGAAACTGGGGTATTCTGGACCACGGGGAATTGCGGACCAGCGTCATTTTGTTTCCCCTAGTAGTGGTTGGTAGCTGCAAATAACTGTAATCAGTTTGCCTCATGTTAAGCTAATTTTCCTAACAGTACTCGACTTGTGTATACGCACTATCACCTCGCTTCGATAGCAAATAGAAAAGTGATACTTCGAAATTTTTTTTTTCACTTTGTGTTTCGCTTAAATTTAACCACATTTTTCGAGAATCAACTCAAGTAAATATATTGATAATATTCACGGAGCCTTAAGCATTCGACACTGACAAAAAATTTTGCATGAAGTTTGCATTGTGTTACTAATAGCTGCCATATTGTAAAAAAGAGCGTTCGGGGAATTGTGGACCACTTTTGTCGGGGAATTATGGACCACTCAATTCTTGACATTTGACAAGCAAACTTCGTGTATTTGATGCATATAAGTGTTTTTTCATGCAAAAACACAGCATTAGATTTTCGGCAATCATACTAATACATATATACAAATGAGTTGGTGTCTGTCTGTCTGTCTGTTCCTCTTTCACGCAAAAACTGCTGAACCGATTGACTTCAAATTTGGCATGAGTGTCTGTGGTAGTTCTAGATCCAACATAGGCATACGGAAAAGAAGCGCGAGGGGTGGGGGGAGTAAGGGGAGGGGGTAAAGTGATTTCGAAACTTAGTTTTCCCTCTATGTTACTCTTTCGCGGGGAAACTACTGAACCGATTAGCCTGAAATTTGGCATAGATGTTCGTCGTGGGTCCAGCCCCAACATAGACCCATTAAAAAGTTTTTAAGTTCTTTCCGGTTTTCTTCGTATTCTAAAATTTAGACAAAAAGCTTAACCCGGCAACGACGGGTATACAAGCTAGTTTCTAAATCGGCCGTTTTGACATCGCCAGAGGATGTAAATGACCTTCGTGAGAAGGCTGATATGAAGCGAAAGAGATTGGAGAGAAAAGGTGATAAACCATAATCGAAAAAGCAAAAAGATCGTGTCAAATCGAAGACATCACAGAAGAAACAACCATCTTCAACCTATTGTGAGGTGGAAGAATACATAGATTTCTGCATAATTTGTAAGAAAAATATGCCAAAAAAAATTAACCCATCCATCCATACCATCCATTGCAACGTGTGCGATCGAGCTGTTCACTTGGGATGCTCCGGAATGACTGCAAGTTACTGGACTTGCGAACATTGCGTTTCGGACTGATTTTCATTGCAATTTTTCACTTCATTTCACTTTGTCTGTTATATAATAAATATATGAATCAAAAAAAAAAGTTTGTCTATCACATTTTTCCATTTTTAATCGATTTACAAAGTGGTCCACAATACCCCGAGATTTTTCAAAATCGCAAAAACGCCATTTTTGCGCCAACTGATAAAACTTGTATAATTTAATACAATTTGACCGAACTGCTGTGACCCAAAGAGAGGTTATTTATCGTACTACAAATTCAAGCTCTGAAATTTTCAGAAAAAGTTATTTTTTTACGATTTTTTAGCCAAAATGAAAAAGCGGTCCAGAATACCCCACCTTCCCCTAGTCTATTTACGTGTTGTTAAAAATCTAAATAAGGAAAATCTAATTTAAAGGTTCATTTAGGGTAGAGCTGAGTGACATTTTGTAAAAGGGAATCTGTAATTTCAACGAATATTTAAATGATACTCTTTTTACGAAAGACAAATTTTTTTTACTCCATTTTTGGAGAAAGTATAAACAACTCACAGAAGCAGATATTTTAATTAATATATTTAGTAACCATATGAGAGTGATTCAAAATATATTTATGCAAAAATCTTTATTTTTCCAAAATCCTAGCCAGATGTAAATTTTAGATTAGTACAACAGATTCAAATCTGTGACTTAATTACTTCACAAAATTTGCTGCGTAATATTAGGACTTCACAAAGGACTAAACATGGAGATACGCTTCTCTGGCAAATTGTTTATGTCAATGAAAAGGAGTATTTGACCATGGTACCGAAGAACTAAGATACCTTTATCTAGAAAATCACAAACAAAAATTGATGTAGACTTTCTCTCCACGCATATTTCCACCCATACAAAAATACATTTGATCAACTTTTTTAGAAACTGAGGACGCTCCCAATACAGGCTTCACCCCGGGCTCCACATATTCGACATAAAATTTTAAATACCAGATTTGATTTTCTTAATATATTAATCAAGTCCCATTCCGCGCATAAGTAATTCCAATTAAAAGTTATAACAACCTAATAGCAACAAATAACTCAAACCCCTTTAAATTATTTTAATAAATTTCACTTCGAATAAAATTTATAATTTTCGTTAATGAAATTAATATCAAAATCTTATCCAATTTATACAATATATCTATCGCAATTTCGTTATTTATCCTTTCAAAAATTTTCACCATTTATCCGTGCCTAAATCAACATTAACCTTGAAACCGATCAACCATAATAATAATATATTACCCTAGAGAAAACAGGCATGAGCCTTGGGATTCCTCCCTGATGTGAAATCCCAAATACATGAAGTTTGTACACTTTGTCTACGGAAATTAAAATTTTAGCTTGCCAGCAACATTATCCGCTTGACTCACATGCGAAAATTAAAGTTTTTATTAAATGATGAAAGTATGAGAGAACTTTATACTACTAAATTTACATTCTACTCGCTGTTTGTTCGAATGAATAGAAATTTAATAGCGAATTATTTATAAAGTTTCATGGAACACAAATACATAGCATAATATATAAGTCTCTCATACAACATATCATCAAATTCGGATTAAATTAGTCACCATAATTATAATTAGACTCCTTATGAAAGAATTGTTGACAATTTCCAGAAGAAAATGTTTTTTTTTATTGACCAAAAAGGATAAAAATATTACTCAGCCCACACAAAAATCAATTTTCTCCTATTATCTACAAATTATGTAGGAATGTGAATTTTTTGCACCAAAAGTATCACAGAAATGATAGTATGGCGGTAACTATGTGTAGGTTTATTTCACTGTAACAAAGTTTTCCCCCTTTTTCTAAACACCTACACACAAATTATGATAAAGATGACAGGAAATACCATATGACTGCCTGTGTTTTAGTCCGATGTAAGATTCTTTTATCATATTTTATTTCTTCTATTGTATTCTATCTGTCTCGGATGCTTTTAGGAATACTAACACGCAACAGAACTTATTAGGAACGACTTACCCCTAAAATTAATTAAGGCCGACGTAGGACTGATTGTTGCTCAACTTTGCAAAAAAGGGACTCGGAAAACATTATCAAAAAAATCCTATAACTTTAGATATCTATCTTTGATTATTATGTGTATTGTAGCTTAATTAACAAAATGTCGTTCATTCTATTTTCAAGTCTATAATGTTTGAGAGAGGATACTTTAACTTACAATGTGGTACGAAAGAAGAAATTATTCAAAAAAAAATTTTTTCAATATGATTCACCGTGTTCGAAAAAATTGGAAAAAACTGTTTCGTTTGTACGGGGGAGGTGGGAAGAAATGGTCCAATTTTGTCTGTCCAAAAACTTGACTAGCAACAAACCTATACAAAATTTCAAGTCTCTAGCTCAATCCCTTCGAAAGTTATGGTGTTAACGGAAATTAAAATCGATTAACATCCCTAACACCCTGGTGTAGTTCATTTTTGTGTCCAATGATTGGTTCAGACGATATATCAAACAAAACCTTATAAAATAAGCTTCAAAACAAGTACACTAGGTAAGGCAAGCCTTAAGGGAATCAGAAGCAAAAATTTGTTTACTCCTTCACGTCGTATGGATTCACCCACACTCAGAAAAATGGAGGCTAACTCGACGACCTACATACGGCGTAATTGGCCTCAGGCAGGTGCGCGTTCGCCTGCATGTGGGCAAGTAAAACTGAGTTGACCTGTGGTCGGAGAAATTCTGAAATTAAGCCACCAGCAGGTGAAGTAGGGCATTGGGAGCTGCACGAGTTGACCTTAGATAGGTTAACTCTGACCGCTAGCTGGCTTACAGACACCTCTGTAAGGTCAGAGTTAACCTGACAAAAAGTTGACCTAGACATTTTTCTGAGTGGATATAAATGACAAAAAAAAATTTCTTTCATTGAAATTATTTATTAATACTTCAATATTGTGATAAGCACAATTCCGATAACTTATTATGCTATTCACAAGAAAATATTTTCTTTGCTAGGAATGCATTTCCATTTGCATAAATTCATTGATGGCTCTCATAGAAATTCGTATCCCATGAAAAAATTTCAATTTTCAATATTCGTCTATTGCTTTCATTCTAAAATACATCCTGAAAGCCAAATTGGATGATATCTATTCACCTCCTGTTACTGTCAAATTATAGTAGCATTTCACTAAATGTACGCGACTATAAATTCTGCTGCAGGCACCCAATTCAAAGCATCGTTTCTATTTTCCGGCTTACCATGGCTCCTAGTGCAAGGACACTTTTCTAAAATACAAGAGGACTTAGTTTTCCGTCTGTGCCGCGAATTCAATACACGGACAAGGATCAGCACAATATACACATGTCCCCGTATGTCGAACAATGTTTGTGGGCAAGTTTAGTTTAACGTATTTTCGATTACCTACAATCTATTTCTACAGGACTTACTTACATGCACTTGTACAGGAAAAAAAATCCTTCTGGCGAATCGATGTTCGTTTCGTTTCATATCACCTCACCAAGTTAAAGGAAATTCTTCAGTAACACCAGCTGTCGGGAAAGTTTTATTTATGCTTGTCTCAGCTGAGCTCGCCACCAATACCATATCAGGACTCTCACACTTATTGTGAAAAACTTTTCGGAGACCGGTTTTCATAAATATGACAAAATATGGATTTCAGAAAATTGATACGAAATTAATATTTAATGTTTTAGGTTAAAGGTATGCCGAAATTCGTACAGAGTACATTTTTATGTTTATTCATATAGTTTTCATGTATGGGCGAGGATTGTTCGACAAGTTTTTAGATAAATAAAATATGAACAAAATTCGTTTATTATTTTGATATTACATGTATATTAAAAATATATTTTTATATCCTACTAGCTTGCATACCCGTCGTTGCCGGGTTAAGGTTTTTCAATTTTTTTTTTTTTTTTTTTTTTGATGGTATATGTTGGAGCTAAACTTCAGGCCAATCGGCTCAGTAGTTTTCCCGCGAAAGAGTAACATAGCGCAAAAACTAAGTTTCGAAATCACTTTACCCTCTCCCCTTACTCCCCCCACCCCTCGCGGTACTTTTCCGTATGTCTATGTTGGAACCAGAACTACCACAGACACCATGTCAAATTTCAAGTCAATCGGTTCAGCCGTTTTTGCGTGAAAGAGGAACAGATAGACAGACAGACACCAACTCATTTTTATATATTAGTATGATGATATGATATAGTGAAACCATAACAGGGTATAATAGGTTTGCTCTACCATTTTTAACGCACAAAAATATTCGTCGCATAAAAAAATGAATTGCACAGACGAACATGAAATAGATGTCAACATGTTGCTTGCAGGTCAATCAAAAACAGTGGATTTAGACGAAAAAATAAGAAACTTGTTGCCGTGCTGAGATTTTCCTTTTAAAAATTTGGGCTCGTTATAGTAAGTCCGCTTTAGACTTTTTTTTAAGCCTATCAGTGATTGTTTATTTATTTCTCGTGTTTATTTATTTACATCAACAGGTAAAGCATCATCTGATATTAATATAAGTTAAGTTGATTCTTTATATATAAGATTTTTAAAACAACTTTTGCTTAGGTTAAAGTCAAAAATATTATAATGTTTATTAAAAATAATAGACATTGACGAAATCGGTTCAGAACGACCATAATTTGTTCTGTGAAAGTCGTTATAAATAAAATCATTTTTCGGTCTAGTACGTATATTTCCATGCAAATTTAGCTTATTAAGTAAAGTTGGTGAACCAATATTCCCCACAAGTAAGTCTGCAATAAAAGTTGCGGCATAGACTTCACGACGTTTACTAAGCTGCGGCAAGTTTAGAAGTTTCAATCTTTGCTCATATGGAGGTAGAAGTAGATAATTGTCCCAAGGTAAAAGTCGAAGAGCAAAACGAATGAAACGTTTCTGAATAGCTTCCAATCTAGAAATATGAACTTCATAGCCAGGCGTCCAGACAACACAAGCATATTCTAAAATAGGACGAACAAACATAACAAGTCTATAAAATCAAATTTATCTGTGCCATGCTAGAATAGGAAATGCCGGGCAATTTGCCCTGTGTATCAAATAGACGCAAAATAATGGGGTAATACGATGTGTAACAAATTAAAACCGTTATAATGTAACGAAATCAAATTTTTTATCGTTACGAAAGGAAATAACGTAACGCACTTAATATCCAAACTCATCAAATGACCCTCATATATCATACAAAAACCGACTTCAATGAGTTTTCGCAAATATCTATCAATATGTCTAACAACTACCGAATTAAGGCTATATTTTGTCTTTTGGACATTTATATTCCGACATTATGTTTATGTTCATTGCTATACAAGTAAAAGGCATAGTGAAATTGAACCCAGTTAAGGACAGAAAAGCTTTTAGAGATATTAGTTTTAAGTAACGGGTTGACATACACTTTAGATTGTTAGATTGTATTTGAATTTAGCAATATTTGCATAAACATATGTTAATGTCAATTATTATTTCAATTTATTTTAAACAAAATGTTCTACAAATAGAACACTTCCGAGAATTTCATATATTTTCCCGGTTTAGAAATTTTCCGGCGAGTGTTAGTAGTTACACTATTTGCGTAGTTGTTAAAAACTGTTATCTTGAAAATATCTGAATTACTACCTTTTTAGAAGAACCTGAAAAATATCAATGAAAACCTAAGGGATACAGCGTAAAATTAAACACTTTGGAATGAAATTATGTGGTTATCCTTAATGAAAATATTTACCACCATTTCAGTAAAGTGATTATCCAACATAATAGAGAATTACAAAAATGAACTATCGGTATTTAATAAAGTAGAAATTTAGATAAATATTTAGTTTACATTGTTCAGATATGCAAATTTAAATGAGTTTTTGTATGATAATAACACATTAAAGCGGAAAATCTCTATTTTATTTGGGAATATCTTTTATAAAAACCTCTTCACTCACAAAGCAATTATTATAAAAACGGTTTTTTCTCTAGTAGACGTACTTAATTTCCCAGATTTTTGTGATAACGCTAGACCTTTTTGTGTTTTTTCTCACAAATCTACGATACGAGCGTAGCGAACGTTTACCTATATTTTGTATTTAACCGTAGTACATGGGATATTCGCAGGTATGGGTAGAGATTGAAGTATACACGCCGGAGAGGAAGGTGTCTATCGTAAATAAAAAGCTCCATGTGGACCCCATGTAGATAACATCTTATTAAAGCATTTTATCTCACCTCGTAAAAACGTATAACGTCCTCATTACCCTTCTCCGCCAGAGGCAATTTTTCCGCTTTGCGTTTGTTTGGTTTTGGTCCTGATCCTTGCGTTTGTTTGGTTGTGGCCCCAGATTTTCGCACACCTCTAGTTCTAGTCGTGGTGCCGGTTCTGTACCTGTCCTGCACCTGACCTAACAGTCGTCCAAATATCGTATACGAGCTAATATCAAATAGCTCACATTGCCCTCTGCTCCCTTCAAATAAAATAAACCAATCTTGGCTCTTGCCTGACTACACTTCTTCTATAAGCATCTATAAGGCTTACTGAGCTTCACCTTCAAAAAAAAAAGAAAAGAGGATGATGGGCAAGAAAACTTACGAGTTTACCTTTTTGGCATTTTCAGCCTTGCTACTACACCCGTTTCTACTCTTCCGCCACTATATTCATGCCATTTTCTTTCATCCTACTGTGAGTACAGTTTTGTTATCTGATGCCCTGACACGCTGTAGGCAAACATTTTACAACCAAATTTAGGGACATTATCCTGTTTATGAATTTTCGCTAGAAATTTTAAACACTTTGCATAATAGCATTATAAGTATCAGCCATCTATTCAACAATATCTTTTCCATATACTTATACCTGTTAAGATACTATACGATAGATATCTATAGATACACAATGAATATCGCTGTACCTGATTCCTGCGGCTCTCCTCGTTTTTCATATCTAAAGATATTTCACTTTAGCCTATTTTGATATTAAAAGATGATGCGAGAATTGTGTCTATCCAGGTATAGGCGATTTTAACTCCATATCATCATCATACGTCCTTTCGTCTTCGTCATCGTCTTCGTCCTCATCCTAACAACAAGTTCAAATAAACGCAATTTTGTCGGTGCGGTGCGTGGGTAATACGAAACATTTTAGTCTATGATGATGAAATCTCTTGCTTCTCTACAACACAGAATTCGAAGAAGAAGTGCTAACTTCAAACTTAATTTAAGAGACTTTAAATGGATGTAATTTAAGGACTAAGTTATTAATATGAAATATAGCGATGGATTCTCTTTTCAACGGAAAATTTTCATGACACAGCGATACACATTCTATTTTCATTAAAATCTACATTTTTTATTTGGTAGTTATTTATTTTGCAAAATTTATTATATTTAACCTGAAAAAATCATTAGGAATATTACGATTTTCAGTTATGTGTGCGTATTAGCAGGTATTTTAGAAATGTTTTCTTTATTTTGACCTATATTTTCTCGAAATGTAATTTTAATGTATTTTAATAAATTATTTTGTTAGTACAGTCACAGTGGAGCCTCCATAAGTTGAAGTTGAGATGAAACTTCGAGATATCGAGAATTTCGTGCTATCGAGGTTCGAAAAAAGAAATTTCGAGTTACCGAGGAACATTTTCCAAAGTTCCATGATTTTGTTTTCCATAAGTGAACCTGAATTCGCTCGAAACCTTTCTACGCTGAAGAAAACTCTCAGATATTTTTGCAGTAAAAAATACGAAATTGTAAAATTGACAGTTTTATGGTAAAAAAAACCTCGCGAAAGGGCTATTATTGACTGTAAATCCTGGGCACCAATCATGTATTCCGACGCGTCTCTGTCTTTCGACTTCCATGCAGCTTTTAACTCTTGACTTCGCCATATCTGCAGCTTGAAATTTCGCGGAATCGTCACTATGAATCGAAACGTGATTCTGACTGTCACTCCAGGAAATTTGAAGATCCTGATATGGCGAAGTCAAGAGTTAAAAGCTGCGTCGAAGTCGAAAGACAGAGACGCGTCGGAATACATGATTGCTGCCCTGTTTTTGTAATCTATTCTATGTTATGCACTTCTAAAAATGTTTTTTTATTATTATGTGGAAAGTAACGAACTTTCTTATTACGAAATCAATACGCGCATTTTTTTTAAATGCTACCAGTTTTATCAAAACATTTTCAAAAGCCTTCATTCTTGTCTACTCAAAAATTGGGCCTGAAATTATAGAATATTTTAACCTTTTTTCTGTTTCATTAAAAATATTAATAACTTTTTATCTACAATTTGCACAATTTCATCAATTCATGAGACAAATTCATAAGACAAGATCTAAGCTAACAAACGTTAAATTTAACGACGTAGAGATGATCAATCGATTAGGTATCGAAATTTTCCTAGCAATTAATCAAAAAAATTACAAAATTTATCAAGCCAACAAAAACACGGCCATTCAATCAATAAAAAAGAACAACAAAAATCAAATTAGCCAAGGACGATAAGCGCCGCAAAAAAAACCGAATAAAAATATATTTTATACACATCGGGGGAAAGCAAAAAAAAAACTTACCCCCAAAAAGTCGTCACTCATTTCGTTTGACAACAACTTGAATGTTGTTTTTTCCACTGAACTTTGTTTTTTATTTGTATTTAATTTTTCATCATTTTTTTCTTGTTCTATTTTCACTGTTAACATTTTTTGAAATAGAAAAAAGGGACCAACACAACCAGGCAGCCAAGGCACCTTAAGGGGCATATAATTTTGATAAATGCTGATGGTCCCTCTCCGAATGATGAAAAATTGCCCGGACTCGTTTTTTACACGATTACACATTTTCGCTTCAGCGGCCAACAAAAATTCTCCAACTCGAATTTTGTTTTGTTAAGGAAGTTAAAGCAATAACGTCTAAAAATGAAAATGTTTCAGCTGGATTTTTATATTATACAATAGCCACATTATCAATAGTATATTGGATTGGCAATAAAAAATAACACAAGGACTCCCAATCCACCCCCAACTCCGAAATTCACTCAACATAAACCGTGAGTCGATATAGTAATAATTTTAGATGAAAAATTGAAACTCTGCAAAGTGAGACATGCGAACATATATACATATAACTTTTCAAGTTCAATTGTGTCTTAAGAGAAAATGGGGGAGAAAAATGACATGGCTGTCAAAATATTGACATTTGTCAAGGAAATCCACAATCGCATAAAAATGGCAAATAATATGAAAAGTCAAAATGTTGGCAATTGGGGTGGCAACATGAGAAGGATTTTTTACTTTGACATATTTCCCTCTATATCCTTTTTCCATTCAATTTAATGTCAGAACATTCAAATTTACTACCAAATGTTGACCACAACATTTATGCAAAATAACATCAGCACGACTATTTTCCACCTCTGTTTTTCATTTTTCATGTTTCATTTTCCTATATTTAAGCTATTGAATAAAATTGTGTTTGTTTCCGAATTATGCAAAGAATTTTATTTCCTCTTCAACGGAGATTACTGGGTCAAAAGTTAGTTATAGTCTGTACCCAAAATAGTTTAATTAACATAAAGGATGCTGGCACATGGGAATTTTGTTACACCATTTTTGTGTTTTTCACCTAGTCGTTGGTTCCGAATTTGTTTAATATTACCTCTCGTTCTAAACAAACCGAACCATTTTAATGCAACTATTATTGTAGGCGACATCGTTACATACGCTGAGAAAATCTCAAGTCCCAAAGTTACATTTTAGCGCCATTTACTGGTAGATGTTATTTTTACTTGCTTTGAAAATTTCAATTACATTCAAATCTGAGGTACCATAAAAGGTACCACATTTTTTCGCAAAATGTTTCGTACTTTACTAAAAAGTCATGAACGCCGAAAATATCATTTTGAACCAGTCATGCGTTTAGGAAGGGGGAAATTTCGATAAAAGTTTTATGTATGTATGGAATTCCACATAAAAAATACTGCAAAAGAACGTGACATTCAGGGGACCGGGAAAATGGTCCGAAACGACAAATTTTAAAGATATTACAATTATCCCACTTCTTCAAACTTTAAAAATCCAATTCATTCAATTCTTCCAGTCTCTTCCATTAATACTAAAGCATTTTCGGCAAATATCTGTAATTTTTTTCGAAAACAAATTGTGTGGAATAAGATTTTACATAACTTTGGCATACCGAAACCGAAATTCAATGTTAGCCAATTTTCAAAAATTCAATTGGATTACATGACTGCGATTGGAATTTTAATACTCTATATGAGAATCATACGGAAGTATATTCGATTCAGTTTGTAACTATTCGAACCAATCGTCGGACACGAAAATTAACTCCACCAGGGCACCAATCATGTATTCCGACGCGTCTCTGTCTTTCGACATCGACGCAGCTTTTAACTCTTGACTTCGCCATATTAGCATCTTCAAATTTCCTGGAGTGACAGTCAGAATCACGTTTCGAATCATAGTGACGATTCCGCGAAATTTCAAGCTGCAGATATGGCGAAGTCAAGAGTTAAAAGCTGCGTCGAAGTCGAAAGACAGAGAGGTGTCGGAATACATGATTGGTGCCCAGAGTCTTTAGAATGACCAAAGATTTTGATTTCCGCATGTCCGTCCGACTGTCTGTGTGTCTGTCTGTCTGTTTATCTGTCTAACCGTCTGTCCATGAACACCATAACTTCTGCAAGGACCGAGCTAGAGGCTATAATACAGTCGCATTTCTAGTAAATAGCAAGGCTAAGTTCTTGAACGGCAAAATCGAACCACTCCGTTTTTGCAATTCCCTCGGAAACCATGAGTCCTGTAAAAAAATTGTAGAATGTAAAATTATCAAACTTTAAACAAGGATCGTTGTATTTAAGAATAACTCAGTCATTAAATAGCCTTCGTACTGTTAAGTAGTCTTTCATTATCCTCTCCCAATATCCTACAAAATTTATATAAGTAAAATGTGGTTAGAATAGGATTTTATATAACTCATCCATACATCAAAATTCAATCCTTCCTCAAAGTCCAATCTCCCCCCCAACAAATGAACTGTTTTTAATAAAAAATTCCTGTATTTTTCTCTGTTGCGTTTCAAATTCAAAAATTATGCGAAACATTCACTATACAAACTTTATCCAACCGCATTTAATTTCTTTCTCCCGAATTCACGTCAAAGTAAAAGATACCGATTTCATATTGGTCGACCTCAAAAAAAGATCGAAATGTTAAGATCTTCTGTATATGTAAAATTGCCATTAAGATGCTTTTTGGGAGATGTGGATAATTTCTCGCTGCTATGCTCATGTACATAAATATTTATGTATATATGTATAAACGCGTCTACTTTGTTAAATATATGTACGATAAAACTTTTTCTTCCTCATATTTTTTCCGAGAAGGACATAAAAAATCCTTCCAACACACTTTGCGGCTTTCGGTTGAGCTCGGGATAGGGATGGATTGGATATCCTTATGTCAAAAGGATAAAAATGTAAAAATTGAACTATAAAAAAGCCCTAGTGACAAAGTCAGCAGGACGAGTAGAACTTTATGCACTGCAACATTTAATGCTGGATCTTACGACTATATACCCCCCTGGGTGTCACCCACTGAAAAAAATATGCGACAAAAGGCTCTCGTTATCGGGCTCATAGACCAACCAAGTAAGTAACGCTGAGGTATGGTAAAAGCATAGGGGTAGATAGTCGGCTCTCGGGGTGAACAAAGGTGTGGTTTTATCAGAAGTGATTGTAAACTTTTTTTTCACTCATGAATTTTTTAAAGTTACTTCCAGTAAATGTTGAAAAAGTTTTATGCAAGCGAAAATAGCAGAAAAAAGAGGAGTGACAGATACGTATTAACGTTTAATGTACACTAAAGCTTGGGGCATAAAGTTAACATAATATCATAATACTTTTAAAGAACTTTTTACCATTTTTTTTCTCGTTTGAAAACAAAAGTTTTAATTCAGTTTATTCAAGTATTTTTCACATAAAATTGTTTTGTATGCCATTAAGGATTTTTTTTTTGGCGGTAATGTTTACGACCGACACATTTGTCCTAGAAAACTTAAAAAGTTACACGCCACTAGTGTAAAAATAGTGTAGAAATTGCATTAGAAAAAGAAAATCGTATAATGCGTAAATTTTTAGGAATTTGCCTTTTGATCTGGGTAAATTACAAATAATTTTATAAATTAAACATTAAAGCTATAACTGCCAATCTGGCAATTATTGAAAACCCGTATGGTGATATTCGTATAAAAATTCGAACAGTTGTACCAGAATTCCACTTTGAAGTCAAACTTTCCAAAAAGATTTTTCAAAATTTATTCCAATCGGATTTTGATGTATGGAAGTTTTATCCTAAATACCTTTTGTTCTTACACATTTTTGATAAAATGCACCGTTTTTGAGATATTCACAAAAAACGTTTTCGTTCGTATGGGGGGTACCCTCCTAATGGTCCATTTTTTCCCAATAACGAACTTAGCCTCGCATTTTACGGAAAACGGATCTGCACAAAATTTCAAGTCTGTAGCTCAATCCGTGCGCCCGCGATCCGCGCCACAGACGGACAAACAGACGGACACTGGTGTACTTCATTTTTGTGTGTGATAATGGGATCTTGGCGTTAAAAACGGTAAGGCAAAGTTAATATACCCTGTGGTTTCACCATACGGGTATAAAAAATGTCGATTTTTCTTTGAAATTTTAAAAAAGTACTTTTTTAAGTATGCGTATATACAGTCGAAAATTTCGAGAATTTCCTATTTAAAATATCTTTATTACCCGTCTGAAATAATATTGTAGTCGGTTGACAGCGCTGTATTAACATGAATCGGGCAAGACTGTGAGGAGAGTGGAAAATGGAAGATGGAAGAGATCGTGAACGAATAAAGACACATGTTATATTATTCCGTGTTTTGAATTGGTGATAAGGGAACAGACTTAAAATATCAAGTCTTCAGCTCTAACGTTTTTTTTTTACAGTGTAACAAATAAACGTGAAATTTTCATTTGCTGCAAGGTTACGCAATTTCCCAATTCCCCTACGTATCTCCCTGTATATATGTTTATGTGCACTCTAGGACAATATGCTCAAGTCGCGCCAACGACGACGTCTAATTAAATCCCATAACAACTTTTCGTTTGCCTGAAACGTGACAATAAGCAACCTTTTCAGCCCTTCGTTAACTCAAATGGATCCTTTTACCCATTAGGATTGTTCTCTTATTCCTAGCAATTCGGTTTCTAGGATAATTTTTGCTATAATACGATAATGTTGTAACAGAAAGCAACTGAGCAACAGGAATTCTTTCGATGCCAATGAAAACACCCGTCTAAAAAGTATCTGCAAATATAACCAAAGTTCTCGTTATCGTTACATAATAATTATCTATCTACCGGTGCCAACCGGTATTACAAAACTAATAAAAAGGTTAAATTCTCGCAGTAAGTTGCTAATAATGTGAACATTTTAGTAAAACTTAAAGGCGATATTAACCATTCTTGAGTGCTATGGAAATCTTCAAACAGTATTAAAATTTCAATTTCATAAAATTTTGTTTTTCTTAAATGAGAAATTTTTAATTAAAAGAATTTATAAGAATTTTAGTGGATCTATTAGACTGCATACTTAATACCGCTACAAATTAAAACTTTTTAAGTAATTGCCATTTCTTTGCGCTTAGTTCATTTGGAAGAAACTTTTTTTTATATAAAATATCGCTTTTGAAGAGAACTAAAGTTTTATGTAAACCATACCACTTTCTTATAAGTAGTTTAAAAAAGTTTTGAACTGGTTAGTGACATCATGTTTATTCTGTTGTCTTTAACACATTGACTGCCATGGCTATCATTTTTGATAGCCAATGAAAAATGGCACAAGTTTTATGAGGGGCCCCGGTTATTTTCGATAGCCAGGGGTTGCTTCATGCAACTTGTTTTCGATCGACCGATAAGGGGATCCTTTTTTCACCAAAACTGATTAAACAGGCCGACATTCACTCTGGTGCACACGATATAAGAATCTTTTCTAATTAATTAGTCGCTGAATCCGAATCTGGTCGTAGTTTAGCCGGATGAGCTCTTCTTTTTGAAATATGAAGGAAAAAAGAATTGTTGATTTCCAAATTATAAATATTTAAACCAATTTATGAATTACCCTTCATATTTGAAAAACTAGAGCTGATACAGCCAAAATTCTACCAGATTCGGATTCAGCGATCTCAAATTACCCAGAAAATTTTCTTATGTCGTGTCCACCAGAAAGAGTGCCGACTTGCGGAATAATTTTTGGTTTCTAAAGATTTCCTTCGACTAGTCATTTGATCGAAATTAAGTAATATACATTCATACATACATACATATATTCTACATGTATTGGCATTTCGTTTAAATATTTGCAAAATTGGTTCGGCAGTCAACGTATTAAACCGCTCGTAAACTTGTTTATGAAATAGACGATTTTGTATTATTAAGCTGGCTGCATGATGCGACACCTCCACGACTTCTGTCGATCTGACAATTCAGATTTCAATATTTATTACAATATTTCGACTAATAAGGGCGTTTTCAATCTGGACGTGCCATGGGGAAATTTAACACATAATTAAACCAGTTGCATTTATGGTGTAAATTCTTCGAAGAACCATAAAAATAAATTCCAAACGAAACATTCTACCATTCGCATCCAAAGAATCACGTTCTAAATCATTCAAAATAACTATTTTCATAGTAGAGAAATTACTACCGATCACACTAAAAAAAATCCCCCCCTAACCCCCCCCCCCCCCCCCCCCCCCCCCCCCCCTCTCCAGTCCTCCTTTTTCAAAACGAAAACCTTTTTGCAAGGAGAAAAAATTTAACGATTATTAACCAATTTCGAGAATCATCGGCTTTTATGATATGAAAAAGAAAAGATTATCTTTTTTAGCCCACGAACACCCGAGTGAAATAAAAAAAACCTGAATCTGTTGAAGAAAAATAGAGGGAAATCACAGAGACGTTTCTTAGGTAGCAGTAATTTTTTATCATATGAGTTGCCCATTCAGAGAGCTTTCTTACAAATTGACTTCTGATTAATGTTTAACCCATTCATTGACAACACTTGCCTTAGAAAGTCAACCATTTCCACCTCCTCATCTTGCCTCACTGAAAAACATCATTGCACCTAACGTTGAACGTCCTTTTCACAACTTTTATAGTAGTTTTTTACGAAACCCTTTGAATAGAGGCTAAAAGCTATATATTCACATATGCTAGTAGTATAATGTTTGCACTCGGTCACGCATATTATCCCTTAAAGGCTTTTCGAATGCTAGCTTACGTCCCGGGTAAAACGTTGCTCACAACTCATTGTAATTGAAGTCCTTCCATTTCTTAAGTATATATGGCAAGACAAGACGATGTTCAACATAGTTTCCCATAGAATTACAAAAAAAAAATCTACTATGGATATATCGTTTTACTTATGTTTTCTTATAGAGATTTCTACTATCTATCGTGTAGATGCTCGTATATATACACAAAGGAAAACGCTCCTTTACATTTACGTTCTTCATGAAATTTTCAATGAAAAGCTTTTTTCTTGATGAGAATCTTTCACCCTGCACTTGTAGTATATGTATGGTCTTTCATCGATTTTCTGTCGTAATTTAAAAGGTCTTTTTATCGATAGCAAATGATGTCTTCCTGCATTTGAAATTTTAATTTTCCCCCAAAGAAAAAGTAGGTATTCGAGTTGGAGTGTAGAGTCGGTTATATATACTCTATCCGGACATTACATAGTCCGTCACGTAAGGATGGATCTGTGTTATTCTAAAAAATTTAATTGTATTAGAAAATGGAGAAATGTGTTTTTGAAGACAACTCGAACGAGTCGATCCCAAAGAAATGCGCCTCAATAGAAAAGGTTGGTTAAATGGATGATTGAATACACTCAATTGATTCAATTATAGAGCTATGATAACGTAATTAGAGACTCAATGTGATAATTTATTCAAAAAAAAAAAAACAAAAAAACAAACATTGAGTGAATTGTAATTGAAATTTTTTACTTCAAATGCTTGCAAAAGAAATTAAATTTGTTTCCGGTTTTCAGGTTTCTCAGGTTAATTAACACAAAGATGAAAACCACTGGAATGGCGATTTTGTTTTAATAAAGACTTAATCTTTGGGAACAAAAAACTCCGCGGGGTTAAATCAAGTCAATATAGTGCATGCTCTATTAGAGCAATATTTTTGGGGTGACCATACCTACCAAAATTGCCGGGATTCAGGCATGTTGTCCCGGCGTCCCGGAGACTAAACTTCTGTTCCGGAATTATGCAATCTAGTGTCACTAAAAAAAATGACCTCGAAAACCAAAATTTTTCGCCTGGGGCGAAGTATCTTCAGAAATTACTGTCTCTAATGCATCTTTATACTTTAAATCAGAATTATATATGAATATATTAAATGTAGTATACCGTTTATAATGCATCGAACACAAAGGTCCCATCCAACTAAGAACGCGTTTTTGACTAAAAATAACTAAATTGTAAATGAGGAGCATCAGGCTATTTCTTCAGTCCTCCGCGCCACTTCCAACATACAAATAGAAATGTTTTGTGAATATCGAGAATGTTATAACGAAAAAAAAAACCTTAAAGACAAACACCCATCTTTTTTTAAATAAAAGATAAAAACTATTCCTTTTCTTTGTTATAGTACCAGGAAAACCGAGCCATGCTCGGCGATCTCAAAATCCTCCTTCTGCCAATCTCTTGGGGGGGGGGGGATATTCACGTTATGTCTGCAGTATCTTACCTTGGGTTTGAAAACCCCAATGCAAAAACCTCTCTGCTAATTTCCGCAAGAAAAAAGAATACTTTTATTATCACCTATTTATCGCTTCACGTAATTCGAAGACACCAAGCGATGGGTATCGAGGGGAGGGAAAATTCAGGTTTGCAGTGGAAAAATCGCAAGCCCTTAGCCCCCTTAGTGATACTGTAAAGTTTCATTAAGATCGGACCACCCAGTTCGAAGATAACAGGCGAGGGGTATCGAGGGGAGGGAAAAGTCTGGTTTGCAGTGGAAAAATCGCAAGCACCAGCCCCCAGCCCCCTTAGTAATACTGTAAACCCACTAAACCAAAAAATGAACGTTCATCAAATATGAGCGTTTACTGATCGTTTTGTGCGACAGAGAAAATCAGCTCTGAAAGGGACGACAATGTATTCTCAAGTATTTTCAACTTATGAACGAACGGTATCTAGTATATAAAGCCGACCGTCAAAGTTTTTCATATTTTTTGTTCACAAATGTTTCATTTTATATTCATGTTTAAAAGTTGGCGGGGAAATGTTTGACAGAAGAATACGGCAGGTTTTGTTTCATTGTTAGTCACAGTTAAGAATAATAGAACTTATGTTATGTAGTTCACTTAAAGATCAAAATTCGAATTCTGTTTGAATTGTCATTAATAAAAGCGAAAGAAATAACTACAGTGCCATTTTCTTTATATGCTGTTTTCAGTTAAAAAAAACTGTGTTGAGTGAGTGCGGTTTAAAATAAAGGTGATTTTATATTAATTATAAATAAAAATCAAAAATGAAACGTCGGAGCATAATGCGAGAAGCTGAGGAGATTGTGAAAAGAATAACACAAGTTAAAAGTGTTTATTCAACCGATAGCCAGCAATCTCCAATTTGTACACCCGAAAATTCTCGAGAAATTCTCGGAGATCCCCTGATTTCTAATGACAATAATGTGGTTAGTGAATCTGAAAATTGTGAAGTTTTCTCGGATTCTGACGAATCCATTTCCAATGAACCAGTTTATGGTCAAGAAGAGGTGTTTCGTTCCAATTTAGCTGAATGGAGTATAAAACATCATATAACAAGAACATACAAAAAATGAATCATTCTCCTGAGCGATTCGTTGGAATCAGAATTCAGAAAATTATCATAAATGTTTCAACTTGCGGACCAAAGTGTCCTTCTTTTGTAAATCATTTTTAAGATTCATTTTTGCGATCATCAAACGTTCAAAAATGAGTATATAAGCAGGCCACGCCTCCCAGGTTATATACTCATTTTTGAACGTTTGATGATCGCAAAAATGAATCTTAAAAATGATTTAGAAAAGAGGGACACTTTGGTCCGCAAGATGAAACATTTATGATCATTTTCTAAATTCAAATTCGAACAAAACGCTCAGAAGAATGATTCATTTTTTGTATCAAAAATGAATCTTTTGGTTTACTGTAAAGTTTCATTAAGATCGGACCACCCAATTCGAAGATAACAGGCGAGGGGTATCGAGGGGAATTTGATCAGGGGTGAGACCTATCTAGATCGGTTTTTTGTCCCCGAAAATCCCTAACCACCAAGTTTCGTGAAAATCGTTAGGCGGGTTTTCGAGATCGTTGTGCAAACATTCCTCGTATTATATTATAGGATATGATTACAAAAAAAAAATAATAATTTGGATACCTACTATAAATTTTAAAATCGTTTCAAGATGATACGCAAAAGTTCTCTGTTAACAAGCACTTCCATTCCTTAAGAATTTGTTTCCGTTTACCTTCGTGGACGAGAATAAATTTATAGTTTTTTCCAAGAGGAAAATATCACTACAGTCGAATTTTCCAAGAAAATTAAACTGAAAAGTTTTCTGCTTGGAAATGTTTGTTTTTTGCCTCGTGTTACAAGAAAAGTTAAATTGAAGAAGAGTGATATGAAATTAAAAGTTTTCTCTTGGACAGACCATTTTTCAATTTCATAGCCTTAATCATTAATCTCCAAACACATCTCGACTATAGACCACATGTGGCGCTTCGGAAACTTCTAAGAACCCCATAAGCCCATCCATAAGAAAACGTCAATCATTGTTTGCTGAATTTCAAAAACCACATGCTCTATACAACCACAAACACATGTTTATACGTATACAGATTAAAATATGTGCCTACCTAACAAAATTCTACTCAGAATTCTACCCAAAAAACGATACTACAAATAATTTACATCTTTAAGATTTCGTACCTTAAAAATACCTTAGAGACAGGATTTTGCAACAACAAAAAAACGTGATTTGACCTATAAACACATGTGGATAAATGTTTTGTCAAAATGAAATGAACAAAAATAATTAAAAATTTACTTCATTTTACCTAAACTATTAATTAAAATAAATTTCCGCACACCTAATAAATTTTCACGCTTGAAATTTCTAAACAAACAATACTTTACGGTATATCAAACGTTAAAGTTTTCAGTTGTAGGTCAAGTTAAATCTCATATATTAACATTTTTGTTTCCTGTATGTCTAGCGTTTAAATTCGACAAAAAGCCTTTCTTATTCACTCGGATATGCTACCCGTTCAGATACCACTTTGAAAACAAAATAAGGAAACCAGTAAAATATGTAGAATAAACAGCAGTTAACATTATCGTATGTAAATTCAATTCCACCTTATAAATTACTTGCCAGGAAAATACTATTACTCATTATATTCACGCAATGTCAACCCCAGTCGCATACAATTCAATTCACATACATACAATTCAGATATAGGCAACCGCCTGTAAATACCTATTGGGATATCGTTAATTTAAATTTTATGCAAATTTCTGCAAAAGGCTTGTAATATGCAATCACAAACACGTACGTCGTAGATAACTTGTTTAAGGGTGGTTCAACATCAAATACATGCATGTTCATAAGATATGTAATTTTCAAAGTAACATTAATGTAAATCCAAGGACCAAATTATTGATAAAATTCAATATAACTAATTTTAGAATCCCATTTACATACTAGTATTTGGATTAACTTGACTGAATAAGTTTCTCGTATGGATGGCTAAGAAACCAAATAACAAACATATGGAAAACTACAATTCTCTTGATTTTCTTGATTCTACATTTGTAAATCAAATACAATTTAAATCAAACAGGACAAAAGCACAAATGAAAAAATTGTCTTTTTTTGTAATAATTTTCAAGATAACTTTATCAATTCTAATTTTTACTTTCCTCTGAAATCAATCCCAGTTATCAACAAATTTATGCACGAAAACAGTATTCTATCTGGAAATTTCATTTTCCATTTATGTATCTCCCTTAACCAATATTATTTTAACTCTTAAATTTGCATTTTTGTTAGCGTTTTCACCCCAAAAGAGTAATTAGCAATTACAACGCAATTTGCATTTTTCCTTAATTTAGCTTAATTCCCAGTTTGTGATGTGGGCTTAGTACACTATGAAGATCTGAATACTATTAACTTGTACAATAAATGTAATTATCAGATACTAAACAAAAAGACAATAAGACGTCTATAAGGACACTAATTTCTGATATTCGTTAATGGCAATTATCACAAAAAGGATCCTAGCTCTTCCTTCCTAGACCAGAACAACCCCTATTTGTGATACCAAATTATTGGTTTTCTTAGGGACTCGAAATGTTATTTTGAAAATTCCTTTGATTTAAATAAATTTTTGTAAAACAATGAAATGTAAAGTCCCATCATCTGCTCATTCATATAAAAATTTATTTATTTATTTTTATCTAATGAAAAAATTATAAACCCTTTTAAATTGCTTTCACTTCCCAAACAAACTTTGCATTTAAACGACTTTAAACGAGGTAAATAAACTCATTGTTTGTTAAACAACAAGCAAAATCACTGAATAAGGATGTTTTTCCATCATTTTTAGCTAATTAAGAAAATTTGTGTCAGTAATTTGATATTATTTAACGATTCGCATGTGTAACTCAAAAAAAACCCTTTTTAAAAACAAAGCATCAAAGATTGAAATTGCTCAATTATAAAAACAATGAAATTAACCAAATACAAGAAAGAAACATTTTCAGTATTACCAGTTGAAAAATAACTATAGAGTGAAACCTGTCTAGCCTTGGTTAAGCCCGAAACCTGCTTAAAATCGAGCATTTTTCAAAGTCCAGTTTTTCAAAATTTATAAAAAATGTGTCAAATTTTTTTACCCCATAAACGGGTAAAATCGAAGCACTCCTTCCTCTCTTTCCAATATAAACAAAGAAGTTTTTTTTACAATTTTCTGATAAATTGAAATTTTTTTTTTAAATATTTTGTAGCTTTAAAGTTATAGCGATTTTGACATGAGATTATTTTTTGCATGCCTTGCGAAATTTCGCCTGGTTTAACACCAATAATAATATAACAAACCAATTTTGGTGTCGAAATTTTACGTGGGCTGTGTTTGTGTGAAACTTTTTTTTTGTTCCGCTGAAGCATTTGTTCTTAAGAAAAATTCACCTGCGGCGCATTTCTTCTCTTTATTTTGAGTTTAGTAGGTACTCATTCTGACTACCATGAACTCCTTTTGAAGAAATAAATAATTTTATTTATTTTCACTCACTTGTACTTATTTAGTTTTTAATAGCAAAATCAGGTATCACCGTGGAGGAATAAGTTGGGAAATTTCGGTGGAACATTTCCCATGAAAATATCTATAGAATATGCTGAGTACCCCAACAGAGCGACGATGCTCAAGAGACGGTAATGAATCTGTCAAAGATTTGTCTACAATCAGTCGGATTGCACGTTTTTGAATTCGGTCCAGCAACTGCAGGACAGTTTTTGGAGCTCCAGCCCAAATGTGCGAATTGTACTCAAGTCTCGGTCGAATGTAGGTCTTGTAGATGCTGAGCACGTCGATTGGCGCGAAATATTTTTTGCATCGTCCCAGGAAGCCTAGGCACTGCGATGCTTCCTTTGCTATTTTGAAAATATGGTAGCTCCATTGGAGCTTCTCATTTATTTCGATGCCCAGCATTCTTATATTTTGGTACTAGTACGAGATTTTGATGCAGTTTATTTTTGATGCGGGCTTAAAAACCGGATTAACTCTTTGAGGCTTAGTATACTCACATTTTCATGAGATATTTCATACTTGAGGA
>OZ035962.1:111264233-111347217 GCA_964034945.1 Chrysopilus asiliformis | reverse complement strand
TCCCCCTTCTGACTGAACCCCCTTCTGACTGAAGATGTGCCTCAACATTTCAGCCCAATCAGTCAAATACATTTCGACTTAGAAAAACAAAAGCCACGAGGAAAATCCTAATTGCTGGCTTGTAAAAACTTGAACTCGAAAACTACTTGACCGATTGATCTGAAATTTGTATATTCTGAATGTAGTAGTACAGCGAAATTTGTTACTATGCCCAAAACTTTTGCGCAAATCTCGTAAAATCAAAAAAAAAATGTTGCGAAATTTTCATTTCTAAACAAATTAACATTAAAATAAATAGATTTTAGAAAATATTGAACGTCTTAACCAAAGACTGATCACAATTAATGCAAGTCTAGAGGAAAAGATACAAATGCGAGAAGAATGCAACAAAACATTGGCGGACGCGGAAACTGGCCTCAATAAGGTTTGATTCACATCAGTTTAAATAACATAATTCTTTAATTGTCCTTTAATTTTCCAGATTATCGAAAGCTCACAAATAATTCTCTCGCTGGTGAAGCAGAAGTCGAGTAATTTATCATTTTTATAAAGTTAACGTTGAGCTAAATTTTTACTTAATTTCTTTGACTCTTAAGGTTGTTATTGTTATTGAATTTAGTAATTTTAATCTCTGTGTTGCCTTAAATATGGTCACAACGAATATTTTGTAAACTCTATTTTTTAATATATTTTTGAAGAATTTTAAGGAACATTTGGTTGTTTTTTATTTGGTGGAGATGTAATTCGACAAGCCGTTTTATCGATTTTGCTTTATGTTACTCGCACAATCATCTTAATTTCATTTTGATTTCCATGATTGGCCATAAAACAAACATTTGCGACAAAAGCGTTTACAAAAAGTGTGAGCAAAATCGACACAAATTAGATTCATGTCGATTCGACACTCTCGATTCGACATGATGAGCCCCCAGGTGTTTTTAACAGAATACCCGAACTTTAAAACTCTTCCAAGGTCATAACGAAGAATTCAACGATTAAAAACATTACAAACTTACCACACATTTCTCCAACAGCAAATAAAAACAAATTAAAACTTTCCATAAAGACTTTTTAAAAAAACAAAAGAAATTTCCAATGTTTTAGAATAATTTTATTGAAATATTTCAAAAAATTTCGTTATCATATTCAAAAATGGATTAAAATTTCTCTACCAAATTGCAGTAAAATGTAAAATGCGAAAAGGGGGCGTTTTTGGTGAAGGCACTGAAAATGGAGCCCAACAAAATACAGGCCCATTTCGAGTAGAGAATAGCAAAGAAGATTATCGTGTTTAAAATGTTTTTCATTAAAAATTTTTGTTTTTTTATAATTTTTTTAATATTAATAAATGTTATCTAGTAATGTCTGATTGATAAATTAATAAGTGTACATGTGTGATTTGATCAACTACTGTCTCTAGCATATGAAATACAATTTTAATTAAATTTTAAAATTTCATAACAATAAACTTTTCGAATTACTGAAAATAGTCTAAAAAATTCCATTAAAATGTTTTGTTTTAAACAAAATAAAAATTCAAAATTCCTACCAATTAATAAGAATAAAATCCTTAAATCTAAATATCATCAGTCAAGAGGTATCCGTATGTAATTAATTCATAGAATGTACGCGTATTTGAATGAAAAAAAAATAAATCTAAAATAATTGAAAATTATCTCACGAACCTTCGACGTCCACCATCGAAGTGGTACGTCTTAGGCGTGCCCAGCGGCCCTAGTTTGTGTCCAAATGCGACTCATTTCTTCGGGGTCATCGTAGCCGTGGGACGCGATCACATACCGGAAGCTTTGGGATCCAGTGTAAATTGCCTTGTGAAAATAGAACTCCTCCGAGTGAAATGGTTCGATGTGTGCCTTCAACGCAAGGATTCCCAGGTAGATGTCGTCGAAGCGGAAGTGTTTCGTATACATGCTAGTGTAATACATTTCCATTAGCGCCTCCCTTGACAATATGTACGCCCCCGCCGTTACATATGGCGGCCACAAATGGAATGGATACTCATCGAGAGTTACATGCCATTTGCTAGATTTGTGACGATGCGGGGCTGATGTGAAGACGAATCCAGCGAAAAGTTTCACATCCGATGGAAGTTCCATGTCCATTAGATGACGCTTTTTCCGTGACGATGATTTCGCCAGATCCGTTGATAACCGGGGCGGCGGATGACCCTTCACTACGAACTCCTCGAGACGATGGAAATGTTTCTTCGCGTCCACTGAATTCAATCCCTGCACCATCGCATGCTGTGCCTCCTTTAGCAGTTCCGCATTTGCAGACCCATTCCGAAAGTCTGACTGATTGAGCTTCCGAGCCAACTTCCTCAACGTTTCATCCGCTTCCTCAAGATATTCAGGGTATTTTGATGGATTCCTAAGGAATCGAAGAACGTTCTTTGCCGAAACATAGAAATCGTCGTCGACAAACATGTAGAATCGACTTCTCGGACAATAAGTAATTGCCCAGCGGAATCCCATCAACGTTTTGATGGTGTTGTTGAAGTAAGCGTCAACAAAGTCCATCTGGACAATATCCCTATACTGATCGTGTTCGATGTCGATGTGCTTCTGCAGTTCCTTATTCCTACCCACGCCAAGCAAGAAGACCGTCCGCACAATGACGTCAGAAAATCTCCTTTCGTAGCCCCAACTCTTCCGAATGGCGCTGCGTCGATTGAAATTCTCCATTCCGGATTTCACAATGAACACGACTTTGGGGTGCACTGGAGCGCCAGTCTCTTCCAAGCACTTGAAACTGCAGTCCTTCAAGAATGTAAAGTTGTAGACGTTGATTGGGGCGACTTCTGGCTCTTGATTGTACCTGAAAAATGCGACAATTTGTTAAGAAGTTGACTTTTGATCCTTACGATTTCTACCTCATTTGATGGGCATATCGAAGGACATCGCCGTCCAGAGGATACCGGAAGTGACGGTAGTAATCCAGCTCAAACATGTGAGTGAAGACTCCGAAAAAGTCGAACAGAAAAATCACCGCAATCGACAGTAGAATGTATTTTATTTTGAAACGAAGGCAGAATCGCGGAATCATCTTGACGACACTTAGCTATACACTAAACTTAATCAACTAAATAATTCTTTGGCATAATTTTAATTAAATTAAAGCTTCTAGATCTCAGTGTCGATTTTTTTTCCGCGACCAAAACAAAAATGACACATGGTTGGGTGGGAAAACACTTGACAAATATCGGATGTCACGAACAGCAAACCACTTTCTTATACTACAGCTCATCCTTGGAATATTTTTTAATTCAATTCTGTGGTGCTTTTAGCAACCTACAATAAAATAGCAGTTTGTGGGAAAATTCTGAAAAATGTACAAATTGGAGAGATACCTGGAGAACGGTAAGAGATGTAGATTTAAGATGAAAAGCAAAAATGTAAAAACAAAACGTTTTTCCAAAAAACCGTTGATGATATCAAATTTTTTACATAGAATAATGGTAAATGGTAAAGAGGGGGCTACTGAAAAACGCATAGCTTCGGAGCAAATCGCAAAAAACGAGTTTGACATTTTTGAAAATCCGTCATAACGAAATTCCACCAAATCGACCAAACGTACTGTAAAATTTCACGGCTCTATCCCAAGTCGTTTTCGAAAATCCTGCACTCAGGCTAACAGATTGACATTTTGTCAAACGCTCATAATTAGATCGATTCGATCGAGAAATGTTTTTAGGAAAATTAAGCGGGCGAATTTTTTTTGAATCAATCCCTTCGATTCCATATGTTTTTCGTATTTGCTATGAGGAAATAGAAAAGTTGAATTTCACATTTTTGAAAGTGTTGATTTAGACGTTCTTTGCACGACATAAGGATCAAATACGAGTGCTGGAGCCAAATAAATTTGTGTTCTTCAATAAGATTTTGTACTGTTTTACATCGAAAACTTGTTAAATTCGCAAATTTTATTAACAAACACGTTACTATTAAACAAAGAACTACTTTCAAAAAGTGAATTTAATCGAAAATGGTGTTTTTCTCATTTGTAAGCGGAATTATTCAATTCAAATGAACCAATTTTCGGAACGGCTCCCAAGCCATTCAAATCCGAATTTCGCATAGCTTTAAACGTACTCGCTAGGTGACCAAGGGAGACGGCACGACGATTAGAAGGAGAAGTCCTAGTGTCACTTCACTTCGTATTGGTGTTGGTGGAAGGTATTTTATGTTTTTCGAGTTTTTCGAAACTATGTTGGGAAAATTCAATTTCTAAACGGAAAATGGAGTAAAAGTAACGCAAAAAACCAGCAGAATTGTAGTACATATCAAAGTGAATGAGATTTACCAGTGAGACAGTGATTTTGTGGAATCGTAGGCATTTTCATTTCTGTGAAAACCAAAAAAAAAGAGGTTCATCGACCCCTTCTGGTTTTTTTCGGAGCGTTTTCTTTGATTAACGGACGAGTGTGCGACTGTGTGTGTGCTGTGTCCGATTGCGAGTTGAAAGTGCTTAATAAAATTTCTAGTTCTACTCGAGCAAAAATAGTAAAAATCGCCCGTCTGCCGATAAGAAATAGTTTCGTGTGCTCAATTTCAGTTCGTGAGGTAAAGGTGTGCACTCTGTAAATTGGATTTGTGCGGTCGCCGTTTGAAAGGCGACATTCGTTCGTGAAGTGTTGAGGTCCACAAAACAGAGTCGGAGGGGAGCGACGACGGCGCAGGGAAAATTTCCCTATTTCGTCGAGAGAAGTGTTCGTGACCTCGCTGGCAGCGAAAGGGATTGCGCAAGCAGCGGCAGCGAAACCCTGTGGGAATGGATTCCAGTGAAAGAGGTAAGAGCGGCCAAGGGCATAGGAATTTCCCTTTAGCGGGTGGCTAGCGTGTGTGTGTGGGTTTGTGTGTGCACTTGCAAGGGAAATTTTTATCAATGGGAAAATGGGGCCAAGCCACAAACAAACAGAGCCAAAGTAGCTCAACGAATAGTCAACGTTTTAAATATTGTTCCGGAGGCAGGGGAACAGGTAAACTTAAAGCGATAACTCCCCCGCCTCCAGATTTTAAATGTCAAGAGTACCTGTGGGAAATCGAATTTAGATTTTATTTACGGCGCACAGTTTTTCGTCAAGGGGAAGAGGACGTGAAGTGCGCCTCCCAGTTGAATTTCGTGCAGACGCTCTACAGGTGATTGCCAATCGCTGTTTCAGGTGTAGGTCGGGATTCTCGGGAATTTGTCCTGTACACACTTTGGCTCACAATTCTTCATTGTCGCTACCAAAACAGTTTCTCATTCCGCACAGTGGGTTACATTTTTTCAGTAGCAACAATAAAATGCAAATTTCATTGAAAATATTTTTTTTGATTTGTAATAAAAATTTTAAAAAAATTTCAAAATACTAATTTTTTTGATAAAAATTGAAAAAAATGTAAGGGTCACTATTTAAAGAAACTGTTGTGAACAGTACATGAAATTCTTATACTAAGGTCAGCCGTCTACACTCAGAAAAATGTCCAGGTCAACTTTTTGTCAGGTTAACTCTGACCTTACAGAGGTTTCTGTAAGCCAGCTAGCGGTAAGAGTTAACCTATCTAAGGTCAACTCGTGCAGCTTCCAATACCCTACTTCACCTGCTGGTGGCTTAATTTCAGAATTTCTCTGACCACAGGTCAACTCAGTTTTATTTGCCCGAGGCCAATTACGCCGTATGTAGGTCGTCGAGTTAGCCTCCATTTTTCTCAGTGTATGTACGTAGCAGTAGAATTTATGCTTGGCTACTTTTACTGCACGTCTGTTGTGCTGCGGTACCCAACAACTTGCAACCTTACAAGCGAAAACTTGCAATCGCAGTCACACACACTGTGCAGCTTTGTTGCTCCGCAGCACAGATTTGCAATTTTGTTCGACAGTTCCATATTTTTTTTAGTTTTTCGCTGTAGAAAGATTTTTTACTTTATAAAATGTTTAAAAATAGTGATTAAAAATAGTTATAGCAGCAGATTATCTGTCTCTTACATCGTTTGTGAAGAGAAAACGCCGTCATCGTCTGACCAAAGGAAGTTGTTGGATAAAACCCTGGAAATTCTACAAAAAAAAAACACATTTTCGCCTTTTATCGTGTTTGCTTTCAATTGAAATAAGTTTACAAATGTGAAAAATCCGGTTCAAAGTTTCAATTTGTGCTGGTACTTCTGGTGCTAACAAAGTAGTACCGAAAAAGCTTCAACGAGATGAAAGTTTTCAAGTTTAGTGTTCACAGGTAGGTGTTTTTTAGGTTGCGCAGCATTTGAAAATACTGCGGCTGTTTAAAAAGCTGCGCAATTTTTCAGGTTTCAGAGGGCTTCAGAGTAAATCGCGAAAAATGAAATTGCGATTTTTAAAAAGCCGACATTTTGGTAAGTTCTGGGTAACGAATTTCCACCAAAAGTTCATAGGATCGTCTCACTCCAGGACCCGAAATTTCTGTAAAATTTCATGGCTGCGGCTCCAGTAGTTCTTGAGATATGTTGTACACATGCTGACAAGCGGACTGGCGAACAGACAGGTTGACAGACTGACAAACTGACAGACTGACAGACTGACAGACAGACTGACAGACTGACAGACTGACAGACTGACAGACTGACAGACTGACAGACTGACAGACTGACAGACTGACAGACTGACAGACTGACAGACTGACAGACTGACAGACTGACAGACTGACAGACTGACAGACTGACAGACTGACAGACTGACAGACTGACAGACTGACAGACTGACAGACTGACAGACTGACAGACTGACAGACTGACAGACTGACAGACTGACAGACTGACAGACTGACAGACTGACAGACTGACAGACTGACAGACTGACAGACTGACAGACTGACAGACTGACAGACTGACAGACTGACAAACTGACAAACTGACAAACTGACAGACTGACAGACTGACAGACTGACAAACTGACAAACTGACAGACTGACAGACTGACAGACTGACAGACTGACAGACTGACAGACTGACAAACTGACAAACTGACAGACTGACAAACTGACAGACAGACAAACTGACAGACAGACAGAAAGATTTTTTTGTAATATGAATTCAAATGGAAATAGTTATTATTTTGTTTCTTTTTGATTTGTGTTTTTAATACATGTGCTAATATTTTTAATAAAAATGAAGTTTCTTATAAACATTTAATTTTTTTTTCCTGTTTTTTTATAAGTTTGCAGCACCTAACCCATTTTCTGTACCGGCTCTGAGGCTTTTTCCAAGAACCTATCTACCGTCTTATAGGAGGATTACCTGTACTATTAGAACATATATTTGTGGCAATAAGTTAAAGCGGCTTAAGTCGATTTTCAGCCAAAGCCAAAGTAATCTGTGTGGCAATGTCAATGCAGATAAGCTTGGCTTTGCCTTAAAACCGACTTAAGATGTTTTGCTCTTTTGCCATAGAAGATTTTAAATAATAATGTTTGTATGTAAACAAATATGTTTAAATTATAATTTCCTGACATTTTTTCCAAGAGGATGCGAAAACATGATTTCTAAAGGGTGCAGACCACTAAAAAGGTTGACAGCCACTGATCTAGTTTATATAGGCCTTCTCCAGTTTAAGTGGAAAATGCACGATTAATTTAAACCAAATTCACGATTAAATATTATTGCAGGCGCAGACAAAAGTCTGGAAAATTCCCACATCTTAAAAAAAATGGTGCAATGTCAGGGCAATTGAGGGATTGAATGGACGTGGAATCCTGGATTCATTTTAATACAGATCTTAGCTGATGCACAACAAAACTGCAACTGCTTCAAAATTTAAAGAGTCGCAAATTTTATTGCTAAAACTATGATTATGTGAGAGTGGAGCCATGATCTTGAATTGTATAAGAATATTCGTAAATCTCAACCACTATTATTTTAAAAAATCATGGATTCTGTTGATATAGAAAAGCTCTTTTTCCCGTCTCCTTGTGGTAGTAGCAGAGCATAGTTTTTCATAGTTTTATTTTCAATATATTATTTTGTTTGTTTTACGCTAAAGCTCTGCAGAATTGATTTCCCCTTCCCAAGAAGAACATCCAACAACGGCAATACATAACCGACATAGTATGTTCGAAGTTCGGATTCCACTAAGAATTTTATATTCGACGGTGCGCATATGCGCTCATAGTAAAGAAGTTTGAAATGGGAACCGGATTTTGAAGGTCAAAACGAGACAAAATCTAAAAGGGAGACGAAGCAAAAACAAAACCAACGTAAAACGATAGCAAAGCATCTTGGATTATTTTCTTAAAGTGTTACGGATGAGATGATAGGCGGTAGCAGAATTTGTACGAGTATGGGTTGCAGATTGTACAAAATTATGGTTACTAATAGTACATTCTCTCTATGGTCACAGATTAGAAGTAGGAGTGGATACGGAATTTATTCCACTTTAAAATCGCATGAGAAGAATGTAAACAGCAAAATTCCCAACAGAACAAAGGAAAATCTTTTTTTTTTTCATCCATAAAAAGAGTTAAATTGATTTCTAAAAAAAAACGTAAAATGTACAATTTTTGCAGAGAATTGAAATAAAAATTGACTATAAGAGCTTTACGATTCTATTTCAAATTCGAATGTCACGGCAGGTTTTATTTTCCGGTTTTCTGATGTACTCGTTCGTAACTGCAGCCTGTCTTTAGTGGCATTTTACTTTGCTTTGATCCGTACGCGGAACCTGTACCGCTACTATTATGTAGTTTCGCATAATGTTTAAATGTCGACTGGATTTATGGAAATTCGCACGAATGCAGAGGTTGAAATTGACGCAGTGCCGACGTTTGCGATTCTTATGAGAAGTTTATCTTGCATAAGTCGCCCATCGACCACAATTAATTTGCTAAAAGATCACATCATCGGAACGATTGAATGTCTTTAGAGAATCATTGAATTCTTACTTTGAAAATGATATTTTCCACATTTATGCATATTAATGGATTTATATGCAAATTAATTGAGTTTTGATTTTACTATTATTGCGGTTGATTATTATTTCTCATTCGTTAACATTGTTGAAGTGAAATAAATTGACTAAAAGCGTTGTACTGTTGGGTTTGTCCAACTTGTATGAAAATTATCTTTATATGAAAATTAGATCTTGCATTTGTACTGTTTTTCAGAATTTTCAGCCGTTTTCAAGAAAATTGACAAGAATAAAGTTGAAATTTTTAGCTCAAAATTAGGTATAGTTTTACTCTCTTCTTTACTCAAAAAATAGCAATCCTGACTCGAGTGGAGCCTTATTACAAAAATATCTTTCTGTCTGTCTGCCAATCTGTCTGTCAGTATGTCTATCTGCCAATCTGTCTGTCAGTATGTCTATCTGCCAATCTGTCTGTCAGTCTGTCATTTAGTCTGCCTGTCTGTCTGTGCACAAGATTTCTCGAAAACGAATAGAGCTAAAGCCTTGAAAGTTTACAGGCGTATTTGGTCCTGGACTCCTATTAACTTTTGGTGAAAATCCGTTAACCGGAAGTAACCAAAATGGCTGCTTTTTAAAAATCGCAATTCCGTTTTTTGCTGTTTACTCGGAAACTACGTATTTTTTAGTAGTCTTATGTTAACCTAAATTGAAGACAGTAAAATTTCCTACACTTTTGTGTTTTACTAGAACTCGATATCTCAAACCGGTATCGAGATATACCGTTATTTCAACAAATTCAGTTTTTTGCAATTCTTTCGAAAACTAATGAATTTTCGGTGGTTCGTTGTATATAATGAATTGAAGACAATAATATTTGCCACAATTTTGTCTTTCACTGTTAACCGCTATCTTTTACCGTTATCAAAATATCATTAAAAATTAAAAAAATAGATTTTTGCCCCTGAAAATTTAGAGTAAAACCTCTGAAAATTTAGTGTATTTTTCTACTCTATATGAGAAACATAAGAAAAGCTACAATTGTCAGGGGCCAATCATCAAATACTTAATATGATGACAGACAAAAGGGTTATTTAAAATAAATCCATTTGTATAGGAAAGGGGGGAAAGGGGGGAAAGGGGTGGTCCGATCGGATTTTGATGTATGGAGGAATTATGTGAAATCCTATTCTAAACACATTTTACCTTTATAAATTTTTCAATACGATTCGCCGTTTTCGAGAAAATTTCAAAAAACGGTTTCGCTTGTATGGGGGAGGGGCGAAGGAATGGTCCAATTTTGCCTGCTCAAGAACTTGGCCCAGCCATTTACGAGAAACGTAACTATCAAAAATTTTAAGTCTCTAGCTCCGTCCTTTCGAAAGTTATGGTGTTCACGGACGGACAGACATGCGGAAATCAAAATCTTTTGTCATCCCTATCACCCAGGTGTAGTTTATTTTGTGTCCGACGATTGGATCGATGCGTTACAAACGGTATACTAAATCTAATATACTGCTATATGATATATCATATAGAGTATAATCATTTAGAAGTAAATATATTAGATTTAGTATTCCGTTTATGGCGCAGGGTATTTGCTTTTTTAAAACATTTAAATTTCCTCATGTCCGTCCGCCTGCCTGTTTGTCGGTAAACACAAGAACTTTCGAAAGGATTGAGCTAGGGGCATGAAATTTTGTACATATTCGGTTTTTGTAAATAGCCAGGCTAAGGTCTTAAACGGACAAAATCAAACCATTCTTTCTCCCATACAAATCAAACAGTTTTTTGCGATTTTCTCGAAAACGGTGTATCGTATCGAAAAATTTATAAAGACGAAATGTGTTTAGAATATGATTTTACATAACCGTTCCACCCATAAGTATTACTGCTTCCCCCCTCTCTCAAAAAAATGGATTTTTTTTTCCAAAGAAATGTTGTATTTCCTCATATAGAGTATTTTGGAATTGTCCTCTGAAAATTGTAGCTTTTCTTATGTTTTTATGACCACATCACGTCGCAATTCAAGAATTCCATCAAGATATCTTGTATTTTACCACTGAAATAAATATTTAACCGAAAACAAAGTTTTTATAAACTTGTTATGCAAGTAAAAAAACGCATTTCACGCTCATTTTGACAGATTTTTTTATTTTACGATTATTATTTTCCAGTTTTGAATGCTAATCTGAAATTAGCTTCCAAATCGTTTATTGTTTCGTGCGAGTTTCCTTTCTGATGAAAAGTAATAAACCCTCAAAATCTCAGATTACCGCATTAGTATTCTTAGAAGAAATTTTAGCTGCATTATTATATGAACCGTGGCTCCCGGCATATTACGTAGACGACTGACTCCTTGCTGTGTATTTTTAAATCACAGAAAATAAGCAAAAAAAAAATTCGTTAAACCTTCATCATAGCCCAGTAAGCATCAAATTTGGTATGAAATTGCATTGTCAACATTTTTTCTTACTCAAATATCAGACAACATGTGACCGCAGACATCTTGCAAATAAAAATAAATAAAGATTTCTTTAAAGGAAGTCTGAGATTTTTAATCAGCAAAGAGCCTCGGGATGTGGCAAAAATGATAGGCGAGAGATTATAAATAAAATTTCATCCACAAAAGATTAGTAAAAGTGAATTAATATAAAATCTTGCGTGCTCCACATGACATCAAGAGCGAAATAAGAATAGGAAAATCATGGCATTTTTGATGGTGATTTTCAGATCTTTTGTGCAAATTCAGTGTTGGAGCATTGAATTAGAAAAATGGAAATCATCGACACTCCTTAATATATGCAATTGTATGCAATTCTTATGTACGATTGACGGAGATGTGGATGCGATGACCATTGTCCGATGTCACACATTATTTTCCACAGTTTCATTCTTTCCATTCAAATTGATTTGCCTGATAAATCACGCAAACACTTCACAATGCCAGAAGTGTAATAAAAGTCTCAAGTGACCTTCAGCAGAAATTAAATCAGCTCTCGGAGCTAACTTTGGGTCGTCTTAAGATGCATACCCAAGTAAATGTCAACTGGATTGGATGATGGGACGATTTGTATGCATACGGCAGTATATACAATATTTTCGCCACACGGGGGAAAAGTTTTACCAAGTGTGAAGGGAGTGCTGTGAGTATTAATTCAATTTTTGAATAAATACGATTTTTAACTTTTAATGCCCGATTTTACATAGAAAAAAATCCGACACGATTTTGCTCATAAACAGAGATTGGCCACATTCGGCGACAAATCACACCTTCGGCCAAACCTCGGATTCGGCCAAACCTCGGATTCGGCGAAATTTCGGTTTCGGCCAAAAGTAAGCCAAAGGTTTTTTCAAGTTTTCATCAAAATAAAACTTAATTGATACGAGAATCAATGGGGAAAAAAAAGTGCGGCGTAGGCCAAATCTTTTGCGACTTTTGTGGAAGACTATTGAAAAAATGCGCCGCAGGCGAAAAAAAATGTTACCAACAAACACGCTCAGCCAAAGTAGAGCATTTTTTGTATATTTAGTGGTTTCTAGGGCCTGGTGTTTCCTAGCGTTTGATAAATGGTAACACTAAATTGTAAAATCCGGGACGAAAATTTAGTTCCTGGACAATATGCCTAGCCTAGGGGGAAAGGTGGAAGGGGGTTGAAGTTTGATCTTGAAAGTTTTTAATTTGCGATGAAATTTTTTTGAAGATGCGAAGCAGAGAAGAAATTGTTTTGAAACCTTCATTGAGGAGGCCCGGGCTCTTCGAGAGTTGTAGCGCCGAGGATGATGATGAAAGTTTTTACCTTCGGTTTTGGAAGTGTCTCGTTGGTGTTGTATTTTTGTTTAAAATCTTACGATAATTTTTGTTGAATACATATTTGTTTTAATATATATTTTTTCAATTTTGTTTCAGGTATGTTTGGAGTAATTTTTTTAATCTGCTGTTGTATGTAAGTTTTATAATATTGTTTTATTCGCGTAATACAGTACACGCTCGATACAATGAACATACAATATAGTAAACTCTTCATATACTAAACTCCATTTTTAAAACATTGGCTTCTCTAAGGCCCGTTTGGGCGTATTATTCTTAAAAAATTAAGTTATGGTTAGCCTAAGTTGCTAAGTTTTGTTGGTGCAAACGGCACTAAATAATGAAAAACTAATTTTTCTAGTGCCTGGAGAAGTGAAAAGAATTGAAAAAAATGGTAGTTTTAATCAGCTCTCAGTGTAGTTGATAGGCTTCGTTATTTTTTTACTTTACTATATCGAACGTGTACTGTATTTACAAAAGATTGAGAATTTCAGCGGAAACAGGTGAAAGTACTTACAAAGATAATAATATTAAGTGCATCAAATTCATAAGAAGCCAATCTAATAGTTCCAAATGCGCCTCGAGAACTGGAATCGTTCAAAAGTTTGAACTCGAAAACTACTCGACCAATTCAGCTGAAATTTTGGGGCTTGTCTTTTTGGGAGTGTTTTTTATAGTTCCAGCCAGAGCTTAGGGGAAGGCCCTTTAATGCCGAAGCACAGGTATTCCAGATGTTTGAGGAAAACATGTCACAAATTATGCGTTTTCCTGCCCAATTCGGAGAGATTTTTTTTAAATAAATTAAAAACCTTAAAAAATGTTAAAAATGTTCAAAAAATCGAGTATTTCCGAATGCAATTGAAATACTAAGAAGAAATAAAATTTTTTACTATTGATTTTCCTCAAGTAGATGATATATTGCGGAAATTCCACGTATGATAAATTTATCCAGGTTTCTAGTGTAATAACACAATTCCCCATTCAAAATCTTTATTTGTTTTAGAAAATTATATCACTTTTAATACCAGCTATAAGGTATCTACAATCTAATAAATGAATGAACTTCTTATCCAGCACTCAAATTCCCTTAAAGATAAGATTTTCTTAAAAATTTGTCTGATAAATTTTGTAATTATCGTCCTATAAAAGGGCAATTAAAATTCTAATAAATTTAATTGCCAGTTAATCGTGTAAAAGTGTGGTGCAAACTATGGCTAAAAGTGTGATTATTGTGTGCTTATTTTTTCTTACTGTAACCGCACAAAGTCCTAGTCCAAAAATCGTTGGAGGTGATTTTGCTAAAGAAAATGAATTTCCGTTTCAAATATCGTTACGACAAGGAAATTCGCATACCTGCGAGGGTTCAATTATCACCCGGAATTTTGTAATTACAGCCGCCCATTGTGTTACCAATGGCAAGACGGGTCAAACGTGAGTTGCAACGGATTTTAATTTTTTTTGTTTAACAATTTTGATTCGCATTTAAATTAGGTCACCTGCACAAAATTTTCAAGTGGTCGCCGGGACGAATCTATTGAGCAGTGGCGGAGTCAGACGAAATGTGACAAATATTATAGTGCACGAGAAATATGGGAATTTTCGAAATGACATCGCTCTTCTGGAGCTATCAGAGCCATTTACATTCAATGATTCTATCAAAAATATTTCTCTACGAACGACAGAGCTTCCAGATAACGCGGAAGTTGTGATCTCTGGATGGGGCCTTATTTATGGCAACGGACCTATTTCGAATAGGTTGAAATTCAACACTTTAAGAAGTGCTAGTAGGCCGCAGTGTCGAATTATTGGTGGAATTTACTATGACTGTGTGATGTGTTTGAAACATACCCGAAACAATGGAGCCTGCAGTGGGGATTCCGGCGGACCAGCCATTTATAGGGGAGAACTGGTTGGTGTAGCGAATTTCGTTATAAACGGGTGTGGAAGTACATATCCCGATGGTTACGCTAAAATTTCATATTTTGTGAATTGGATTAAACTTAAAGTCTATTAGGTTTTAGACAAAAAAAAATGAGATAAATAAAAGAATTTGTATTAAATTGAATATAATATTTTTTTTTTGTTTGAATATTTCCTGAATAAAATTAATCTTTTTCTCTACTCTGTATGAGAATCATATTAGATTTAGGCTACCGTTTGCAATCCATCGGACCAATCGTCGGGCACAAAATTGAGCTACATCAGGATGTCCGTCCGTTCGTGAACACCATAAGTCTCGAAGGAATTAAGCTAGAGACTTGAAATTTTACACAGTTAAGTTTCTCGTAAATATCCAGGCTAAATTCTTGAACGGGCAAAATTGAACCATTCCTTCCTCCCTGCAACTACAAGTGGATATTTTACTCGATTATTTAAGGAGTAATGACTATGTGTTTGCATTTAATGTGACGTATTCATTTTTTTAAGTATTTAAGATGCGTACTACGGACTGACTGACAGACAGATGCACGGACATTCTCATAATTTTGCCAAGTAATTTTTTTTCAAAAAATGATTCACCTTTAGGAAATTTTGAGCTAAAAAGTTCGAAAAAACATTCAAAATATTAACCCTCTAGCCGGAATGTCCTACAAAAGCCGGGCTTCAAGAAATTCGCTTGTTTATAACGGGTAACAATATTAATCGCCGGAAATCCCCGGACCGTGTTACACTGACTTTTGTAAGTTATCGCTTTACATGCTGGAAAAAATTTAGCCCTGTACGTTGTCTTGGTTACGGTCTGCAAGTTGAAAGTCATATTTTGGTGAATTTTTTTTGGAAATATTCCGGTTAGAGGTTAACACCCGCCTACGAGAAAAAAAAAGTTTTGGAAAAGTAGAAAACTAGTGCGTTATTGTCAAACACAAATGAGAAATTCCACTCAGAACAAACGAAACTCCTTTTCCTTGGTTTATTCAAAAACGGCAGTCGAAAAATTGTAGCAAATTGTTATCTTAAATAGAGCCTAATTTTACTAGTTAAAACCACTCGACCGATGGATCTGAAATTTTACTAAATTATCAACAAAATGTATTTACATTTTAACTGAATTTTATTTTGTTGTTGATTTTTTTTTAAATAGGTTGAATATTCATGGAATTTCAAGTACAATAAATTTATCCAAGTTTCTAATCTAATAACACAATTTCCCATTCAATACCTCGATTTGTTAAAAAAAACTATTATTTTTTATCTAAAGCTAAATTCCATTGATAACTTTTACAACATTTACAATTACTTTTGCCCTATAAAAGGGCAATAAAAATCCCAATTAATTAAATTTCCACTTAATTTGTGTAAACGCTTACTTGAAACTATGTGCAAAAGTGCAATTTTTGTGTGTTTATTTTTTGTTGCTGTAACAGCAGAAGATGCAAGAATAGTTGGTGGTGATTTCGCCAAAGAAAACGAATTTCCATATCAAGTATCGGTTCAAAGGGATGGTTCGCATTATTGTGGTGGTTCAATAATCACCCAAAATTTTATACTAACAGCCGCCCATTGTGTCACCGATGATCCAGGGACTCCCCCGTTAGTTGAATTAAATTTTTTGAATTAAAAAAAATAATAGATCTTTGCTAAAATTGTATCTCAATTAGGTTATCTGTCGATATTTTTCAAGTGCTTGCTGGGACGACTAATTTGACCAGTGGCGGAGTCAGACGAAATGTGACAAATATTACGGTGCACGAGGATTATGGGAATTTTCAAAATGACATTGCGCTCATACAATTATCAGAGCCTTTGACGTATGATGAGTCCATAAAAAATATTTCTCTCCGAACGACAGAACTTCGGATCAATTCCAAGGTTGTGATCTCGGGCTGGGGCCGCATTTATACCAATGGGCCACTTTCAAATGATTTGAAATTCAACACTGAAAGAAAAGGCAGTGGAATGGCGTGTCGATTAATCCTAGGAGGAATTTACTACGATGGTTTATTATGCCTAATCCATTCTCAAAATAATGGAGCTTGCAATGGGGATTCCGGTGGACCTGCGACTTATAAGGAAGAACTAGTTGGAGTTGCGAATTTCGTCATAAATGGATGTGGCTCCATGTATCCTGACGGTTATGCTAAGGTTTCATATTTTGTTGATTGGATTAGGCCAAAAGTATATTGAGTTTCCTTTTAACAAAAAAAAATATTAATAAAAAAAAAAAAATAAATAAACATTAAATTGAAGTAAAAAATATTTATGGATTTAATTTGTGTTAAAAGTTGTCTAACTGTTCAATAGCATTTTTCTACCCGTATGGTGAAACCAAAGGGTATATTATCTTTGCCTTACCATTTGTAACGCCAAGATCCCGTCATCACACACAAAAATGAATTACACCAGTGTGTTTAGAATGATAAAAAAAGTTGAATTTAGCATGTCCGTCCGTCTGTCCGTCTGTCTGTCTGTCTGTCCGTCTGTCTGTCCGTCTGTCTGTCCGTCTGTCTGTCCGTCTGTCTGTCCGTCTGTGGCGCGGATTGCGGGCGCACGGATTGAGCTAGAGACTTGAAATTTTGCGCAGATTCGTTTTTCGTAAAATGCTAAGTTCGTTAATGGGCAAAAACGGACCATTAGGGGGGGTACCCCCCCTACGAACGAAAACGATTTTTGCGAATATCTGAAAAACGGTGCATCTTATCAAAAAAGTGCCAGAACCAAAGTTATTTAGGATATGATTCTACATAAAACTCCCATACATCAAAATCGGATTGGAATAAATTTTAAAAATTCTTATTGGAAAGTTAGACTTCAAAGTGAAATTTTGGTACAACTTTTCGAATTTTGATACGAATATCACCATACGGGTTTTCAATAAATGCCAGATTGGCAATTATAGCTTTTGTTATGTTTTTATTTTAAAACATTCATGCCTATTCTGGAATCCGAAGTAGCGTTAAGTTTGTATTCTTGAATCCACTGCGTTTCACTTCTGCTCGTTTGCGTATGATTGCGTATGATACTTCTGTATGATGTATGATACTTCTGTATGATGCGTATACCAATTGAGTGGCGAATCTAAACGACTGAGGCCGGTTTTCCGTTTTAACTTCAGATTCCAGAATTGCCATGATTGTGATTGAAAAAATGGTGGCCTTAAAAACGCACTAATTTCAAAGTCATTTGACCTGCGTCAAAGTTAACCTTATTATCTTCCTCTCTAGCTTAAAGGATTTTTATGCATATATCATAGTAATGTCTGTCTTTTTCTCTTTGACGGGATATAAGAATGAGTTGGTGTCTGTCTGTCTTTTTCTCTTTGACGGTAAAACGGCTGAATCGATTGAGCTGAAATTTTGCATGGAAATCGTTGCAGGCCTCGTTCCAACATAGGCCCATTGGTAAATAGCTCGAGGGATGAGGGGAGTAAGGGGAGGGAGTAAAGTGAATCAAAATCCGACTGCAAGAATTTATTGCCTTTTTGTTAGTTTTTGAAAACCATTTTCCGAAGAGAAAAAACTTTAAAGAAAAGCACCGACCGCCCTACTCTAGGCTATCTAATTTATACTCACGCTTTTACCCGGGCGAAGCCGAGTCCAAATTCTAGTACAATATAAAAACGACTCAGAGATTCATCAACGCACAACTCAAATCTCTGGAGCTAGAAACCTGGAATTTTAACAGTAGGGCATGATTCTATGAATATCTCGGAAATGCGTAAATCGTGTACGTTTACCAGTTCCCAAATGAACTGTCGAAAAAAGATGCTTGGAATCTCAAAAAAAAACTGTCAAAATTTACAAGGAAAATATTTTACGCAACCATCTTAAATTTAGGCGACGATTTTGGTGCGGAAACAACCTCGTAAAATTACGCCTTTTTGTTACTACAAAGGAGTCAAAGTTGTTATTCTGAAATACAAAGGCTGGTTCAAAAATGGGTTAGTGATCGATTTCTACGTCATTTGATTAATTTATGAATTTTTACCATTTAAAAACTTTTGTATTTTCGCTCGTCCTTAAATAGAGAATGTTAAGAAGATGAGAGTATCTCAATATTGAGTTTATCTATAAATAATTAATATTGATGTTAATTTTTCTTCATGGTCCTTGAATATCTTTCGTTCTGCAAGAATAGCGTTATGTCATCTGTGACATAAAATATCTGAAAATAATTACAACAATTAAACGCCATCTCCTCTAATCCTTGAGAAAATCAACGACTGTCTGTGACGGCAGGTTTGATACTTATAATTTTTTTTCTTTTTTTCACTGTAATTATAATGTAATTGAAGAAGTAAACAATACTCGTGTATTTACACTTGATTGATGGAAATGATAAATGATCCTGTAAATATGGAAAAATAATAATTTTATACATACCGACGGAAAATAAATCTATAAAAGGACACCCACAGGACACGTGTAAGATAATTCAATCGATTACTGGCAACCAAATTCAACTTCTGAGAGTGGAAAACAATATGAATTGGATGCTATCCATATTAATAATAGCATTTTTTCCATTTAATTGCCATGTAAAAGCCCAAGAATTAAGTGCTAGAATTGTTGGTGGATTCGAAGCTAAGCAAAATCAATTTCCGTATCAAATTTCCTTGAGACTGAATCGAAATCACGTCTGCGGAGGATCAATTCTCAGTCAAACAGTGATTTTAACGGCTGCCCACTGTGTCAGCAATCAAAATAAAAAACTGTAAGATTTTTCTCTCATAGAATTTAAATTTCAAAAATTAAAGAAATTTTCTAAGGTTACCGGCGAACGTGTTTTCCGTGTTAGCTGGAAGTGTTGACCGTCAACAGGGTGGAACTACTGTGAATGTCAAGGAAATTATCATGCATGAAGATTTTGGCAGTGACGGCAGTGATATAGCGATTGTAAAGTTATCCCAACCCCTGAAATTCACTCAATCAATAGCACCGATAACACTTTTTGATAAGGAGGTACCTGAAAAGGAGAAAATTCTGATCTCTGGATGGGGTGCAATTGGAAACAGTAAGCCGGGATCAAGAACGTTAAAGTACATAACGCTTGACGCTTATTCGATCGCGAAATGCCAAGCAATTCTTGGGAATACATCGAATATCATTTGCTTAGGACATTCTAAGGACAGTGGAGCCTGTTATGGAGATTCCGGTGGTCCAGCTGCCTATAAAGGTCAACTTGTGGGAGTTGCGAGTTTTGTGATTGGAGTTTGTGGTAGTTCCATGCCCGATGGATACGCAAAAGTTTCGTATTTTTTGAAGTGGATAAGAAGTCATATGTAGGTGCAGTGATTTTAAATATTTTAAATAAAAAAGCTGGTCTTTTAATGGCGAAAAAGTCATAGTTTTTGGTGCTTATGATGAGGTTGTGATGTTTGCTTGTTTGATGAGTGAAAGAAAAGAAAAATACAGAAATATTTTTAACGGTACTTTAATAAGTTTTTAATTCAAACTGATTCCTTTGTCCCAAACCTTTTTTTTCACTCGCAACCACCTTCAAATTTAGAGTTATGACAGGTTCGGCGACCTATTCTCCGACCGAGGTCGCTGATTATTGTAAAATTTTTTAAGAAAAATACGCCGCAGGCAAAACTCTTAAAAAAATGTCGACTGCAACGTTAAGAGGGAAATCATACTAATATATAAAAATGAGTTGGTGTCTGTCTGTCTGTCTGTTCCTCGTTCACGCAAAAACGCCTGAACTGATTGACTTGAAATTTGGCATGGTAGTTCTGGTTCCAAAATAGGCATACGGGAAAGTAGCGCGAGGGGTGGGGTAGTAAGGGGAGGGGGCAAAGTGATTTCGAAACTTAGTTTTTGCGCTATGTTACTCTTTCGCGGGGAAACTACTGAACCGATTGGCCTGAAATTTGGCATAGATGTTCGTCGGGGGTCCAGCCTCAACATAGACCCTTTAAAAAGTAGCCCAAGAGGTGGGGGAGTAAGGGGAGGGGGTAAAGTGATTTCGAAACTTGGTTTTTGCGCTATGTTACTCTTTCGCGGGGAAACTACTGAACCGATTGGCCTGAAATTTGGCATAGATGTTCGTCGGGGGTCCAGCCTCAACATAGACCCTTTAAAAAGTAGCCCAAGAGGTGGGGGAGTAAGGGGAGGGGGTAAAGTGATTTCGAAACTTGGTTTTTGCGCTATGTTACTCTTTCGCGGGGAAACTACTGAACCGATTGGCCTGAAATTTGGCATAGATGTTCGTCGGGGGTCCAGCCTCAACATAGACCCTTTAAAAAGTAGCCCAAGAGGTGGGGGAGTAAGGGGAGGGGGTAAAGTGATTTCGAAACTTAGTTTTTGCGCTATGTTACCCTTTCGCGGGGAAACTATCGAGCCGATTGGCCTGAAGTTTGGCTCCAACATAGACCATAAAAAAAAATTTGAAAAAACTTAACCCGGCAACGACGGGTATGCAAGCTAGTATAACTAAAATTTTACTCAATTTTTTTAAAATTTCGGTTTTCAAACATCCTTGCAATGCATAAAAATTCAAACAAAACAATAAAAAGAAATAAAGAGACATAAAACAAAATAATGTAATTAAAAATAAAACTAATTTCTTTAAAATGAAATTGGAAATTTAGAAAAATGTCATAACTAAAATTCTTTAAAAAAAACATAAAAATTTTAGTCACATTAAAAGAATTTTCAATTTCTTCGAAAGGGGATAAGTTAGTCTTGGTTATGGTCAACAATTTTATAATTAATTGGAAATCTTTGACAAAATTCTTGGCAAAAATACAAAATCACATTGAGTGATAATTTCGTGATTTTATCGAATTCTTTTGCAATGATTCGTTTCGTGAATGAATTTGTAAACTTGCATCTGTGAAACGATGTAAATAAATAAATAATTCGCAACATGCTGTACTGAATTTTGAAGCTCTCCTGTCCTGACAAAACTAAATGGAAATTTTGACAATTTGCCAATCGTCAAATGCAATGCTCTGTTTATTTAACATGCTTTAAATGAAACTATGCTAAAATTATAAACAAACAATGAGTAAAAGTTAAAATTATTTGTTTTTCTTTTGAGCGCTTTGTTTGCTTTTTGAAATGATTTTTTCGACGGCAAAGACCTTTTTAGCCTTTCGCTATCTATAATTACGGGCAAAAAAAAACCCCATGAAAAAATTAATGAATAATTAAGCAAATGAACAATAAATTACTTCCCCCACCCAATTTCTGTGGATTAAAAGTAATGGAAAAATTGAAAAAAAAAATTACTTTAGTAGGAAAAACTTTACTCAATTAAAAGCTTCTCTTCTACGTGGTTTTATAGAATGAAAAAGCTTTTATGATTCACCCAGTGATCTCTTTCTCTGCCTATATTTTTATTTCTGGCTTGCGTTCTTGCATCCTTCACCCACCCCCTGGGCATTAAAAAAACTTTACGAGCGTTTCTTTTTCTCTATTTTGATTTCTCTGTTGATTGAATCCGTACTCTCGTAAAAGCAGTTCCGCAGCACATGGACAACTTTTTTTCCCTAAACTTTCCATAGAGATATATGGAAGCTTTTTAATCGTATCTGATATTTGTGTTTGCTTGCCGTAGATAAAGATGTATTCTGGGGAGTGAAACTTTTGCGAGAGTAAAATTTTCAAAATACAAACAGCATCGAGTTTCGTCCGTCTGGCGCCCAAAACCCCTTCTTCAAATTTTGATGTTGTGCAAAAACCATGCTTTGGCTATAAATTGTTAGCCGGCCCAATTTGACATTGAAATTTTTTGCAAAGCAGAAACACAACTCCAAGCCACAACGACAACAAAAGCGTTTTTTTCTCTCTCTCTCTCTTGCTATTTTGATGTATTGGTCGTTTTTATTTAAGTTAAAAATTTTATTTTGTGATTTTTTTCCATTCCATATTGTTAGCTATAAATATTTTTTGTGTTATTATTATCGTCCATTTATTTTGTTTCGCCAAAGATCTTCATCTCAATATAAATATGTATTTATTTAGATATATGTACTTGTACGGTGTTGTGTCTATCGGCATTGGCGATGTAAACATCTTGAATTTTCTTTAAAATTTAAGACGAAGAATTGCCAAATATGTCAGAATTTCTTTAGAATTATTAAAATTCTGTTGGAAATGGTTTGGATTAGCAAATCTTGTTCATAAAATTGATATTTAAATGAGGGGGAGGCTATTTGAAGGGACGTGCGATGGCAAACCAGATTCTCTTATTTTTGTAACAAGTTTTGAAAGGAAAAATAAATATTTCAATTTTTGTTTGTGATTATTGCAACAAAAATTGGTCTGCAGGCAAGTTTTTTTTTTGGAAGCTTGCAACAAGTTTACTACAGGCCAAAAATTTCGAAAAAAAAAATCCACCACAGGCGAAAAAGATCGGATATACCGCCCCATAGTTTCTAGAGAAGATTAACGTAATATTTTATTACTCCAACCCTGATAGACCATTAATTAAGGATTCATCAGTCTTCATGATATACCCTACGGCAGTGGTTTCCAAACTTTATTTTACCACGGCTCCCTTAAAAATATTTGAACCGTTATGTTTGCTACGGGGTAAGAGTAGCATCAGCAGCATAGTAGTTAATATGTACCTATAGGTTACGTATTGTATTAGCTGCACGTGCACTTTTTTTTGTCATTATTGGCTAATATTCGCGCCTCCCCTAGTCCGTGCCTCCCAGTTTGGAAAACGCTGCCCTACGGTGACTATTTCAGTGAAATAGAATAGGCCATGCCACCTAAATTCCCTTATTTACTTTGAAATAGGTATATAAGACCACTTTGCTCTCTTATTGTGGGTTTAGTTAATATTTCGATGATTTTTTCGGTGACCTATTAATTGTATATCATACTAATAAAAAAAAGTTGGTGTCTGTCTGTCTGTCTGTTCCTCTTTCACGCAAAAACGGCTAAACCGATTGACTTGAAATTTGGCATGAGTGTCTGTGGTAGTTCTGGTTCTAACATAGGCATACGGAAAAGTAGCGCAAGGGGTGGGCGGAGTAAGGAGAGGGCCTAAAGTGATTTCGAAAATTAGTTTTTGCACTATGTTACTCTTTCGCTGGGAAACTACCGAGCCGATTGGCCTGAAGTTTAACTCGAACATAGACAATAAAAGAAAACTTAACCCGGCAACGACAGGTATGCAAGCTAGTTTTCAATAAATCTACTATAAGGAACTCCTTGTTTTGTTCCTTTTACCTCTGGATATGATAATACTCGCACCGGATTAGTTGTAAGTTTGGCGAAATTTGAAGGGTGCTTTTGGGGTCTCCCTCCCCTTTTACCCTGTCGCGGCACGGTCATGATAATAAATATGTATTACTATTAAATGTGTGACGAAAAATAGAATACAAGACCTTAGTATAGGACGTTGCGATATACGACGCAAAAATTTCGCCCAACCAAAAACTTCGCCTGTAAGTCGATTCGCGTTCTATGAAAAAAATAAAAACTCATTTGACAAAACTTTTCACAATTTAATAGTACCGTAAAAAGATTGAAGTGATGTTTTAGCATTTTTTCACTGAAACAGAATCCGAAACGCACAGTTTTGACGGGAAAACTTTCATTTCAGTTTTCATAGAACGCGAATCGACACTGTGAATAACTGGGGACTGTACATATCTATGGCAAAGGGCAGTTATTTTAAACATTTGTGCTCCCGAGGGCCCGAGTTTGGGTGCCGATTAATTTAAAATATTACACAAAGTTTCCATTTAACTTACATACGAAATTTAAATTCTTCGTTGCGAAATCCGGGCCCAGGACTACAGGAGTGGTATTCCGTAACTTGTTTCAAGCGTTTGTTTCGACTACTTTTTCTTCTAACTCGAAACAAACGCTTGAAACAAGTTACGGAATACCACTCCAGGTCTATACCAAAAACTAATTCTTTCTTTAGCTTATCCTACAGGATCCGAAATTCGACCTGGTAATGCCTATATTTCGCTCTAAGATGCGGCACACCGAAACCCCATTAGCAATAGGTTACTGAGCGAACAAAAACATAAAAAAGCATCGTTAACTTGAAAGAAGAATAGGCGGAAAAAAGAATACTTAGAGCCGACATTCTGGCTTCTTTTTTTTTGCGGCAGCAATAGGGTAGGGTGACCTTGTAACTCGCGTGTGAATTCGCGAATCCATTTCATGGTTACCAACACAGTTTCACGAAGAGTACGTTTTTTTTTTCATAGAAGATTTACGAACACAAGCAGAGAAGGCGTTGATTCTGTCTGTGAAAAAAAAAGTAACAATAGGACCTGAAAAATCAGCTCAGCCAGAGGGGTTGGTCGAGAACGCAGTTTGTTGGCCAAGGGTGAGTGTTTGCAAAACCAAAATACATTAAAGGTAGGACGATAAACAAAAACAACGCAAATACAGACGGCGGTCCGATGTGTCACTACAATTAATGGACACAATCGGCGGTGTGAAGTAGAACTTCATGTGCATAGAGACTTAAGGCCGTAGAGGGATGGGGTGGGGATAAATTATCAATAGAACCATAGAGTAGCGGTGGAAGAGGTGATGCTTTAAGCTCACACACTCTACGGTGGGCTTTTTGCCCACATGGTTTTGGTTATGTGTGTGTGTGTGCGACTCTCGGAAACTTTTGCATCAACCCCCCTGGGAGGCGAGCCAAGGGAGGGACGTCTGCAGTATGTTTTTGTCGTATATTCTGAATTGAGCGAATATCGGTCTCAAGCTAATGGAATTGAAGGAAAGCTCACAGTTGAACTTGAGCTGGTTGCATGGTCGGTCACCGGGTTGCTGGCGATTCGAGCGATTATTGTATCCGTGCTCAGCGTCCGTGCTATCTTGTATATCCGCCCGAACCCCTAAAAGAGTAATAACATTTTTTTAATTTTTTTTTTGGTAACAATTAAAAGGTTTGCTAACAGCGAGTGTTTTGTTGTGATTTTTATCGGAGCCACTTTCCGGTTAGTCGTAGGAATTCCGGAAGCGATCCTGAAACGCACATCAGGCGGCGGTATCCTTTTCGCAGTTCAAATTCGATCCGGAAATTATCGGTGCCGCAATTGCGTGCAGTGCGTGGAAATGAAAAATCAATTCTATTTCGAGTGTGCCGCAATAAACAATCCAAAACGGTACCTTTGCTAATCGATAGTAGCGGATTTTTAGCACATCTTAGGGTACTTCCATCCACAAATTCCCACACCTCACCACCGCCATCAGCAGCACCTGCCTTGAAGTCGCCTCGGATCTTTCTTGGGCAGCTTAGCTTACGCTATATTTGCTACTATACGACATAATAAAGCCATCCATACCTGGCGGAATCGGCCAACAGCGGACCGGTTTTATCTACGACGCTTCTTCTGGTCTGTCTGTTCAAGGTCTAGGCCGCTTCGCTCGCGTTTTTGATCAAATAGCCGCAGTTCACTTTGTAGCGCAACAGCATCATAGCACTATTCGCAGCGGGTTACGTATTTCCGGTACATGCTGCTTGTTGTTGTTGTTGCTGTCAATCGTATATCATTTTACCTGCAGATTTTCAAAGAGAGACAGTCGCAGGAGCAAAAGGCACCTACCCTACCCTACATACTAACAGACATCCATGTCCATTCATAATGACGTAAATCGATGACGCAATAACTTTTCAAGTGCCCAAGATTGAAGATGATTTTTGTGTTCTTTGTGTTGTCATAATTTTTTACTTTCTCATTTTTGGATAAACAACAAAAATATTGGTTGGCGGTTATTGCAAAATGATTAATGTCTGAATTTTTAAATGTCAATTTAAAAATAAACGGAATTAATATTAGCGATTTTGAAGAACTGTGACGACATTGTGCTTGTGAACATTAAACGTGGGAATTTTGGAAAAATCGGTTGTAATTTTTGAATAACTCAATTTTTGTCAATAGATTGGAGGTGAACTTTACGTAACCAGTTTTTTTTTCACCACGAAAATAATTTAAGAAATTTGCAAATTTTAAAAACAAATGAGTCAAAGACTTTTTTAATAAACTTTCGGTTTCAAAAAAAGCTTTTAGAGCAGGCTGCAGAATATTGCCCTGTCCCTCTCCCATCGCCGCACTTTTTCGTAATTCTTTATATTAACACCATTAGGGCCAACCCCCTTCCCCCTAATTAACAGTTTCGTAATTAAAGGGATCTAGAGATCCCAAGAATTCCAATAATTTTTAACTCAACACTGAACTCTTAAAATGCATTTGCTACGGGTTTAATTCGTCCCGTTCAGGGTTTCATGGTTTATGCGACGCCATTGATACATTATCCCTACTCCAGTTTCGGGGCCTAAGCACCGGCGAGGGCAGGAGGGGAAAGGGGCAAGTGGTGAAAATTGGCCCACCCCCCTTTTCACTGGAAAAAAAATCGTCCCGACGCCCTGGCGGGCCTAGTTATGTTTGAAATAATGTAAAATACTATCCTTGAAGAAACCATAAATTTGTTGTTACCGATTTTTTTTCGCATACCTGTTCATAAACCGAAATTCTTTCTTGAACATACTTTAGACAAAAGAGGTGCATAAACGCACGCTATAATCATAAGACAGACTAGAATTACCTGGGGCCAATAATCTAATACTCGATATGAGGATAGACAAAATATTTATCTAGAAAAATCTATTTGTATGGGAAACGGGGGAAGGAATGGTCCGATTGAATTTTGATGTATGGATGGGTTATGTAAAATCCTATTCTAAACACATTTTATCTTTATAAAATTTTCAAGACTACTCACCGTTTTCGAGATATTCGCAAAAAACTATTTCGCTTGTTTGGGAAGAGGGAAAAGGGAGGAGGTGGGGAAGGGAATGATTTCCAATTTGGCTCTGCTATTTACTAGAAACGCAACTGTACAAAGTTTCAAGCCTCTAGATCAGGCCTGGCCCACCCAAATCGTTCCACGGGCCAATCTGATGATTCATTTTTTTTTGACATGAAAAAATAGAATAACCGCCGTTTCTTAGTAAAATTTTCAAATAATATTTTATGTTGTTTTTTAACAGTCACTTGGTTTAAAAAAAAATTTAGAACAAAATGCAAAAAGTTGAACATAACCCCACGACTTCATTGGGCTTTTAAAAATCATGATTTTTTCCCCTACTCCATATTTTGGCGAATAAAGAAATCACCGCGTGGGCATCTTCAGTCATGATTTTTCATATTTATCGTGTCTCCATAGCGTACTTAGAAATGTCAACCAGGAGGTAATCAGGGCAGCCAACTAGAAATCAGCTAATTTGACTGAATAAATGTCAAAACATAACAAAAGCTATAATTGCCAATCTGGCAATTATTGAAAACCCGTATGGTGATTTAATTGAACGGCGTATCAAAATTTCATTTGAATTCAAATTTTCCAATAAAATTTTTTTAAAACTTGTTCCAATCGGATTTTGATGTATGGGAGTTTTATGTAGAATCATATTCTAAATAACTTTTGTTCTTGCACTTTTTTGATAAGATGCACAGTTTTCCATTTTTGCCCATTAACGAACTTAGGCTCGCATTTTACGAAAAACGGATCTGCGTAAAATTTCAAGTCTGTAGCCGGACAGACGGACGGACATGCACAAATTAATTTATTTTATCATTCTAAACGCATTGGCGCAATTAATTTTTGTGTGTAATGACGGGATCTTGGCGTTACAAACGATAAGGCTAAGTTAATATACGCTTTGGTTTCACCATACGGGTATAAAAATTAAATTGTAAAATTGCATATAAACTTTATGAGCAGTTTTAGTATTTTATATTTTATTAGTTACATTTTTTTTTGTAAATTTCAAATCATTTGGCGGGCCGCGGGTTGGCCACCGCTGCTCTAGATCAATCCTTTCGATAGTTATTGTGATCACGGATAAATAGACAGACGGTCAGACAGACAGACGAACGGACATGCGGAAGTCAAAATCTTTTGCCATCCCTATCACCCAGGTGCTGTTCATTTCTGTGTCCGACGATGTGTTCGATGCGTTACAAACGATATGCTAAATCTAATATACTTCTATATGATTCTCACATAGAGTATAATAAAAAAAACATTAAGGTTCGAATCTTGCGACGGCGCCTTATGAAAATGAATAAAACGTCCAAAACAAACATTTAACCCAAAAGTTCAATGGTTTAGGAATTTCAATAATCTAACTATAAACAAAAATTCAGTTTTAAATGTGTGCAAAAATTCGACAATAAGCATACGTCAAATAAGCCAACATAAAAGCAAACTTGAAAAAAAATCCACAATCGCAAAACATTTTTTTTTTATCCAAGTCCACCGAATTCACCGCCTGAAAAAGTGAAAAGTGCAGCGGATGTGGAACAAAAAAAAACTCCAAAAAATCATGTTTTCAGATAAAAATAATAAATTGAATAAAAAGAAAAACCGAAAAATTATGAAGCAAAAAAAGTGAATTTTCGTCGAGAACTTTTTGACTGTTGGTAAAATTTACGACGCAAAAATTTTGTTTGTCGGGAAAAGGAAACGCTAGCGAAAAAAAATGAGAAATTATCTCTTTAAAGTCAAAATATATTTAAAAAAAAGCTAAAACAAAACTGTTTAGAGGTGGTTTTTTTTTTTGACAAAAACCGAAAAAAAATCTATTTTCAAACGTTTTGCTGAAACAAAAAATGATTTTTTTTCTCGCCGACGAGTGAATAAGTGAGAGGTGAAACGTGAGGTTGACAACAGATTTAAATTACCCGAGAATTACATTGCAACAATTTAGTTTAGTGGGATTATTTGCAACATTGTCGCCATGCTAAATATGTAAATTGTGATGAATTAGAGAACATTACGAAATTGGTATGGCTTTGGCGTGTGAGGATTGTACAATGTACACATATTAAGAAATAACTTGACTGTGATATTTTCTAAAATAATCAAGGTGGTGTTTTTTTTTATTCCTAAAGAGTGTTGCTGTGAAAACATTTTAATTGATGTTCTTTCTTTATCAAAATTTATTTGTGTTATTTTTTTTCAAGAATTTGTACACAATAATTGCTCTTTGCTTATAAACAAGTGATTTTTGTGATTAAAGATTTTTTTAGGGTTTATCAATTTTAGTTTTTATAGAATGTTATTCGAAAAATTCCTTGAAAGTAATTTCACTGCACAAACTGATAATTTTCAAATTAGAATGGATATAAAATTTTTTGTCGGTAGTTAGTTTTTCAAAGCGAGCAACCCTCTTCGGGAAAATATCTAAAAATTGCTACGCAAAAAATTTGTTTTTATTTATTTGCTTAGAATCAACTGGATTACAAGACCACCTGGTCTATGGTTTTACATTTAAAATAATTTCTTAAATTTTTTTTTCGTTAGATTACAAACATAAGAAAAGCTACAACTGCCAGGGGCCAATCGTCAAATACTCTATATGGTGGCAGATAAAATGTTTATTTAAAAAAAATCCGTTTGTATGGGAGAGGGGGAAAGTAGTGGCCCGATTGGATTTTGATGTATGGAACGGTTATGTAAAGTCATAATCTAAACACATTTTTTTATAGGTACAGCCAGAGCTTAGTGGAAGACCCTTTAATGCCGAAGCACAGCTCAGGATGGTGATTTTACCTTTATTTTCGAGAAAATTTCAAAAAAAAACTGTTTCATTTGCATGGGGAACGGAATTATCCAATTTTGCCCATTCAAGAACTTATCCTAGCCATTTACGAGACACGTAAATACAAAATTTCAAGTCTGTAGCTCAATCCTTTCGAAAGTTATGGTGTTCACGGACGGATAGACAGACAGACGGACGGACATACGGAAATCAAAATTTTTTGTCATATCTGACACCATGCACTCAGAAAAATGGAGGCTAACTCGACGACCTACATACGGCGTAATTGGCCTCGGGCAGGCGCGCGTTCGCCTGCATGTGGGCAAGTAAAACTGAGTTGACCTGTGGTCGGAGAAATTCTGAAATTAAGCCACCAGCAGGTGAAGTAGGGCATTGGGAGCTGCACGAGTTGACCTTAGATAGGTTAACTCTGACCGCTACCTGGCTTACAGACACCTCTGTAAGGTCAGAGTTAACCTGACAAAAAGTTGACCTGGACATTTTTCTGAGTGTGGTGTTGTTTATTTTTGTGTCCGATGATTGGTTCGATGCGTTACAAACGGTTTACTAAATCTAATATCACAATAAACTGTATTGTTATATAAAACTAGCTTCCATAGCCGTCGTTTGGCTTCGCCTGAAAATCTACTCAAATCTACTTATTACCACAGAGATACTATATAGAGACGTTATTCGCTCATTTAAGCCACAATTCGTGTCATGAATCTTAATACAGTAAACTCGCAATTATTTGAACATTCTATTATATGGACGGCTGTATTAAATGCATAGAAAATATTTCAGATTAAATACTCTGTTTTATGAACCGCTTAAATTTTCTCTCTCTCTCTCTCTCTCTCTCTCTCTCTCTCTCTCTATCTCTCTCGCTCTCTATCTCTCTATCTCTCTCTCTATCTCTCTCTCCCTATCTCTCTCTATCTCTATTTCTCTCTCTCTATCAGCACTACAACCGATTTTGGGTCTTGGCCTGCCGCAATGCCTCTCGCCAGAAGTCCCGGTCACGTGCCGATTTCCTCTTCGTGTCCTGATCAACGCCGTTTTGCCATTTGAGGTTGGGTCTCCCTCGTCGCCTTGTTGTTAATAACCTACCGCAGATGACATTCCGAGCCGGGTCACTTCCACTCATTCGAGTGACATGACTAGCCCACCGGAGTCTGTTGAGTCTTATGAGCTTGACTACGGGCACGTCTTGATATCTCTCATAGACCTCGTCATTGTAGAGTCTCCGGAAACGTCCCCCCTCATGTATGGGGCCAAAGATCCTTCTGAGTATCTTCCTCTTAAAATTTCATGATCATATAATCCCGAATGTTTTAATTTTGACCTAACATAAGGTCGGTTGAATACTGGTTTTCTCTCATAGAGACATTCACCGGCCCGAGATTTCTGTCTGATTCTGGCAAGTGTCCTTTTTCACAAAAAAACGCTATTTTTTGTGCCGCTCAATAGCTACAAATCATAGAATACATCATTAAAAATGGCCGTTTGCTTTAAAACATCTGCTTATTAAAAATGGCCGCCATTTGATTTAAAATCTAGGTCAATTTATCACTCCTGATGAAAATTTACCTGATTTTCTCACTTCTGTAGATCTGTAGAGAAAGTTCAGACCTCAACCCTTTTGACTATCGATTGTAGAGAATTTTTGGAGGAGGAAGCCTGCTTACAGTCCATCAACATATCAAATTGTTAAAATATGGTTTGGTGAAACAGCAGTCTTCATATCGCTAGAAATGGTGCGTCCCTAGACCGATAATGATCGACCGTTTAAAGAACTGCGTATCGCAAAAGAGGACATTTTAACCCTTTCGATCTGGAAAGCCGCTGAAATAAATACGAATATTTTTTAACTGTATTCAAGACAAAAATGCGAATATATTTCCCATGAAAATTGTGACATACACAAAGTAATAACGTTAAAAATAGTTTAAACTACATCTTGGGACTCATTCGACCCATTTATTTTGCTTATTTTCAAAAGTCTTGTTTGGTTAAACATAGACCGGATATATACCCCGTTCAGGATCGAAAGGGTAGCTTAATTTTTTTAATTACTTAGGTCTCGTTTACACAGAATTTCTTCCGCGAATTCTTTTTATTATTAACCGTGTACTGACAATATTAAAAAAAAATGTTGGAAGCAGCATTTTATTTGACCAATGGTCAAAATGAGATCCATTCCTTTTTCAAAAAAAAAAAAAAAAACACCGATTGGAGTCTACATTAAAGGATGCCAGCATATGCAACGGAAGCTATTTTCGTCTTATCTTGCCTAATGATAGGTTTTGTTTTTGAAAAGAAAAACAAAACAAGTCCGATTAATGCAAAACAACTTTTAAATACGATCTTTTATTTCGACAACAACTGTTCCACATCATTGGCGATTTTAATTTATTTTTTTGGGGGTGAAGTTATTTATATTTTTTTAATATCCCTCTTTTTTTTTGTTAATTTATTTTTAATCAATTTTTAATTCAACCAATCGAAGCGATTTCGCTCATCAATAAGCAAACAAAATAATTTATTGTTGAGTCATGACTGCAGCCATCAGAAAAAAAAAATTGTCATAACTAAAAATATGGCGCAGTATTTTGGCCAACATGGCAAACAATTCGTGTTTGAGCTCAAACTATACGATATCATGGTCTGTCTGGTGGCTTGATGGCGATCTCCTTATTTAGAATTTACTCAGTGAGAATTCTTGCATAAATTAAAGATTAATTTCTTACTTAAAAAATTTGTATAAAATTTTGTAAAAAAGAATTTAAATGCACAAATCAAGATTGAGAATAAATAAATTCGTAAATGACAACATCCAATAAATATTTTTCGTATTGTATTTTTGTATCTGGTAATAATTTACATTTGTGTAGTCGGAATTTTGAAAAAAAAAATGTTGATGATTTTGTATGTTTCTAAGAGTTAATACTTTAGTAAATAGTTTATACGGAAATTATCTATTGTATTTTTACATTATTTTACTGAAGTATTCAAAAAATGATCATTTTTATGCTTTTATAGCAAGTAGCTTCAAAAGCTCAGTTGAACGCTCTTAAAGCTTTAATCAAACTTTCATTACTTTCTGCCGAAGAACACCGCGGTTTTACAAATATTCCAAGTCCAATGTTTTATTCACTAAAAACCATTAAATTTTTGTTCAAATATAAAATGGCCACGAGCCTGACTCCATTATAATCAACAATTTCATCATAGTTTCGTTAGTTCAATGACATTCTCTCCATCTGTGCGTTATGCAATCAAATTTTTACCCTCCATTAACTATTGATTTGAATCAAACGAAATTATTCTGATTTGTCAATAGCCACCACTACTCCTGGTAATTCCGAAAAGATCCAATGGTCGTTGAACTAACGCACAGGACTCATAAATGCCGATAGCCTTGAAATCAGAATGCCGTGTAATGATAAAAAAAAACACCGATAAGTTCAGGGCCTTAGTTTCATTTGCCACTCTTGGTAATTCATAATTTATTTGAGTCAAAACGAACATGAAATTCCAAATAGATAAAAGTTACGGCCTTTGATATTGAAGGGAAAACAAGAAAATAAAACAAATGTACAGCAACAGCCTGCCAAGTAATAACATTATTTTTTGGGATTTTTTTTTAATACATTGGCCGTGTGTGTTATCCTTACCAAAAACGGATAATAAACCTATACGTATTGAACATATTTTTATACTCGATTTCACGCGTCAGCGGAAACCGACATGAAATTTGGGTTTCGAATGATAAAAATAAAAGTATGGGAATCCGTAATGTCAATCAAAATGATATTTTCGATTGGAAAATGGTTTGCCAAGGGAGTAATAGCGGTGAAAGAATTTTCTAAATGCCACACGTGTCAGAAGGCATTAGGTTTTGTTTGCGTAAAAGTGTCAAAAGCTATTAGATAGAAGGTATTAGATGTTGTTTGCGTAAAAGTGTTAAGATTTTCGAAAAAAAATTTGAGGTTTATGTTAAAACAAACTATAGACCAATGATATGATTTAAGTTCCATTTAATACCGTGTGTGTGAGATTGAGAAGCCCTACTTATCTTTATTGCTCTCCTACAGAATGTTGGATTGGTCGATTCAACGAATAAAAAACTCTTAGCCGAGAGAACTTCTTTTGTCATGCTTACTTATTTTCTTACTCCTGGCGCTACAGTCCTCTCACGGCCCTAACTTGACCTTGTCGACAATAGCACGACAATCTGCTCTGCATAGAGCCACACTGTCGTGCTCTTTCCGCATTCCGTGATAGATAAAATCACCAATATTGAGATCCCATAACCACTTTTGCTCGATTGTTGCACCTGCGGTTTTGTATACCCAAGCAGCATTTATGTTAACTGTGATGTTAGCGGTTGACATATTATGTCGTCACGGTTGACACAAAAGCTGCTTTGGCAGATTTGGGAACTTGGATCGGTTGGAAACATTTGTAGGGTATATAAACCCATCAACAAGTGAGGGCATGATAAAAGCCAATGCTTTCTCACTAAGCCAAGATTGAGAATCCATCAATTTTTCCCATAGTAAAGACTATCGAAAATAGAGCATGGAAGACTTTCGTTTTTCGCCCGTGACAGCCCTGTAAATTTTGAACATTTATTTTTTTAAGAACACTACATCCTAAAACCTTACGAGGTTTCGTAAAAAAATCTCATCCCTTCTGCGGGGAGTTTTGGTTTAGAATTTTCCCATTGCTTAATTAAATCAGGTCAAAATTTTCGGACTTTCAAATAACCATCCCCCCACTCACCCCGGCCTTCGTGATTTTTCGCAATTTTTTCTATAAAGTTTAATACCGCCGCCACACTACGGCACACCCACACCCTAAAAGTGTGACGTATTTTAATCACAGCCCTTAAAAGATTTTTGACCGAATTTTTATGCTTTATACTTCGTTTCGATTAGATACAAATTTCAACTATTTTCATGTCCTGCCAAACAAAATGTCCCATGGAAAAGCATTTTTCAGGGAATTTTTGATCTCCTAAACAAAAATGTTCGAAGAAAATCTGCCTGCAAGTGTCATTTTAATGGCGAGCCATGAAAATTGACGAAATTTATGTCTAATCAAGACCTGAAATTAAGGTCTTAAAGTTGGGCATTATTCCCTTTTAAGAAGTTCTGATTTAGCTTTTTAGTCTGTCTCTTAATTGATTTGTTAGGGTCACATCTTATAATCTAATTTCGACCCATTTTCGCTCATTCGATTGACTTGAAATTTTGCACATATACGTAACTTTGATAATCCCTTCTCTTGTCTGTCAACCTCTTTCCTGTTAACTCTTGAAACGTTAGAGCCATTTTGACGTGATGTTTTAGTGTTATTAAAAAAACTAGAAAATGGTTAAAGAGGATAGATTTTGTATAGTTGCATTTCTCGTAAATGGCAAAGATAAGTTGTTGAACAAGCAAAATGGGAACACCCCCCCTCACCTTCCCCCATACAAATTGAATACTTTTTTTTATCGAAAACGATGTTTCGAATCGAAAAAATTGTAAAGACGAAATGTGTTTAGAATAAGATTTTACGTACTCGTTCCATACATCAAAATTCAATCAGACCACTCCTTCCTCCCTTTCCAACACAAATGAATTTTTATCATGAAAATTTTGTCTGTCCTCATATTAAGTAATAGACGATTGTTCGCTGGCAATTGTAGCTTTTCTTACGTTTTTTTTAAAATATTTTTAGAACTCAAAATTAGGGGTTTACGAAACTGAGGCGTTTACGAATCGAGGACCCACTCAACAAACACTTTTTTAATATTAATTAAGGCTAAAAATTTATGAATTAACAAAATTCGGGATACATTCGAATCCCACAGAAAAAATTTGTTACGTTTTTGGACCCTCCCTTCGCTCCTTAATTTGACAAAAAAAAATGGAAAATCGCTTTCCACAAAAATGCAAGTACCTCTTGTTATAGAAATATGTCTAAAGGTAGAAATAGACGCTGCGATGGTCGGTACAATCGTTGGGCCGATTTGCGGTTGCATGCGATAATTGTATAGTGTATGCGCACGAAATGAAGGTTGGGCCCGATATCGCACGGTCGTACGTCGCTGAGCCAAAACCTGCGGTCGCATGCGACAGATTGTATCGTTTGTGGTCTGCCATGCGACCGTCGATACGATATTATTTCACAACTGTGCTGTGTTGTTCGAGTGATATTTGCTAGTAAAAACTGATTATTCGATCAAAATCGCAAGTAAATCGTAACGTGTGTGTGCTGTATACAACCGTCGGCCCGATATCGGTCCAACACAAGTCGGTACGACCATCGCAGCGTCTATTTCTACCTTTAGGCCCGTTTGCGCGTATTATTCTTAAAAAAGTAAGTTGTGGTTAGCCTACTTAAACCGTAGAAATTCTTCGACTTAAATTTTTTAAGTTGTACATAAGTTGCTAAGTTTTGTTGGTGCAAACGGCACTAAGTGCCACTTTGCTAGCAAATATGTAAAAATAAATTTACGAAATCGTAAGTGCTTCCAGAGCGTAGAAAAAAAAAGAATTTTTTTTTATAATTATTTTCTTTCCATTTCAAAATCGTGTGAAATGCCAAGTAAGAGTGAAAAATCGTTCGCTCCGATAAATGTGTGTTAGTCTTGTCTCATCCCAATTGAAATTTTAAAAATATTTTTCCTGTTTGACTTGCAGAGGAGCAGCACACAAAAAGCAAAATTTTGTCGTACACGCCATGATGTGATTTGTTTTCAAGGTTGAGTTCACGGGACACAATTCAAATTTTATTTATAGTCGGTAATCGCAAAAAAAAAATAAACTTTCCGAACAGAAGCATCTAAAAATAATCAACCGACGATTATTCATTCACGTGCAATTATTGTCAATTTGACAGCTTTTGATGCTCTTTTTTACCACCCACCCCACCCACCCACCCGTTTCAAGTAGACTTCAATCAAAATGTTTCGTTATTCGTTAACTGATGGGCTGTTGGGCGGCAAAATACACAAATATATTACGACACATCACTAAAAAATCTATCAATAAGAATCGTCTGATCGTAATTTGGCGATTAGTATAGTTACCGGATCGCGATTTTTTTGTTGTTATTGTGATTTTTGTAGTTACATTAGCCTTTGTTATCGGCCACCGAGAGCATGTTTCGTTTATCAGTCGTTATCAAAATTTGAAATTGCACTGATTAGACAACATAACTAGAAAATTGTAAAGCGTTCCTCTCTCAATTGTCATTTTGCGCAATCCGGAACGCGGCATGGAATCTTCACATATCAAGGTTTATTACGAGGGGGCTGCTCTTATCGCCCATGATTTCAGAAAAAAAGACCAATACAATCGAGAGTACGAAAAAAATTAGCTTCTGAGCCCGGGGAGATCCGCAGGGTAAGCTTTTTCTAGATTGAAGTTAGTATACTAGAACCACTGGATTGCGTACTAACTTCATGTCGTCCGTCGGTGCTAAGAGGCCCAAAATTCGGCTGCGGTGCAAACAAAAAACGTGCCCGGTCTGGGTGAAATTTCGCGGGGCCAGGAATTCTTCACACTTGGCCCTGAACTATTTGGCATACAAAAACTTGACCGATATGACTGTTGACAGTTGATTGCGACGCTTTCTGTAGATGGCATTTTCGGCTGCTTAAAGCTCGTCTGCGTCTTTTTTATGGCTAATTGTGTACACTTGGATTGTACGCTTGCTGATAAATTCGCCCCGTGGTTGACGCAACGCGTTCATTTGCAATGAGTTGGCGTGTCGCGTTTTTTGATGCATTTTTAGAATTTCAGCGGCATGTTTAGATGTTTTGCCGCGAGCTCATTCACATGCAGTCTGCGATCCACGTGAGTTTTGTTGGTTGTTTTTCCGGAGGGAAATTGTGCGATAGTTTCTTTTCGCGGCGATGACGAAATACGCGGCTAGACTTTCGACTTTGTCTTATCAGACGCGGTCGGATTTGGCTTTTGTCATTTTTTTTTTCTACTACACTTTTAGTTTCTAAGACGGCGACACGATTATGATTCTGTTTGGCGGCCAACAAGCATCTCAAGCGAGGTTGTCTTGATCAGCGAAAGTAGATTCTTGAGATTTCTTCGAATGACGGGCGGGCAGCCGGCGTTTTAGAATTCCTATCACGCTATACACCTTCGAGTTTTCTACTTTCGCTATTTTGCTGAATTCTTTTTTTTTTCGCTAAAACTTTCTTTAAATAGATTTTGATGTAGGGGCGTTAGAATTTGCGAAAATCCTCCAACTCATATAGAAATATCATAAAAACAATATTTGTTTGAAATGTTAATTTACCAAAAAAAAAAAAATATGTTTAAAATTAGTTAATCTTATGTTTATTCAGAGAGTAAACACAAGAAGAAGATATTCTTAAGGTTAATATTTAGAAAAAAATATGACTTGACTTAAGTAATGTTTACAAGTGAACAATTAAAAGTGAAATTTAACCAAATGTTTGTGAAACAACTAAAATCGTTTAAAAGTGGAAAATAAAGGTGATTTTTCACACAATTGAAATTTGCGAAATTTACGAAATCTCAGCAAAATGATTAAGAAGGAGAAGCCAATGTTGTCCGTTGATGCCTTAATTCAGGCGCAGGGAAAATCATGGAATGCACGATTTGCAGGTAACGAATTTTTTTGAAATTATGATAGAGAAAATTAATTGTGGTGAAATCTTATTCTGTTAAGTTTTTGGTCAATGATTGTTTTTTTTTTATCCAGGAAAGTCTTTTTTTGCACCATATTTGAAAACCGAATTTCGACACCAACTTAAAAAAAATCTAATATGAACAGCACATAACTTCCTTATACATGGAGAGAAAGCCAAATAGGAATATATATTCGAGATAATGGACTCTTCTGCATTGATTTTCACAAAATTGGGAACTGTCCCTATCATTTTGGGAAAACTTCCTATTTTTTGGCATGAGTTCTCCTTTTTTTCATATCTTGAACCGCCATTGAACCGTTAATTTCCGAGATAATCACAAAAACGAGAAGCATCTAAATATAATCAACCGATGATCACGTGCAATTATTGTCAACTAGCGTGCATACCCGTCGTTGCCGGGTTAAGCTTTTTGTCTAAGTTTTAGAATACGAAGATAACCGGAAAGAACTTAAAAACTTTTTAATGGGTCTATGTTGGGGCTGGACCCCCGACGAACATCTATGCCAAATTTCAGGCCAATCGGTTCAGTAGTTTCCCCGCGAAAGAGTAACATAGCGCAAAAACTAAGTTTCGAAATCACTTTCCTCCCTCCCCTTACTCCCCCCACCCCTCGCGTTACTTTTCCGTATGTCTATGTTGGAACCAGAACTACCACAGACAGTCATGCCAAATTTCAAGTCAATCGGTTCAGCCGTTTTTGCGTGAAAGAGGAATAGACAGACACCAAATCATTTTTATATATTAGTATGATCTAACAGCTTTTGATGCTCTTTTTTACCACCCACCCACCGACCCACCCAATCGTTTTAAGTAGAGTTCAGTCAAAATATTTCATTATTCGTTAACTGATGATTCTTTGAAATAATGTTATATCTCTAGTATCGAGTTCTAGTAAAAGACAAAAGTGTAAACAATTTTGCTGTCCTCAACTTTTGTCATACTTAAGACTACTGAAAAATGCGTTTTTTCGGGGCTTTGATAAAGCCACCATTCTGGTCAGTTCCAGTTAACGGACTTCCATCAAAAATTGATAGGATCATCCCAATCCAGGACCAAACATTCCTGTAAAATTTCATGGCTCTAGCTCCAGTAGTTTTTGAGAAATCTTGTACACAACAGACTGAAAGACTGACAGGCAGACAGACGGTTTTGTAATATGACTCCAATCGACTCGGGAGTGTTTGGAAAATATGTTTTAGGCATAATTAAAAGGTCGAATTTGGTCAACAATACAATTTTTTTTATAGAATATTACGTACTTCGGATAAGGAAGTAAAACTCTACAGTGACGAGAGAAAAGAGTTTTTTTTACCGCCTTTAGGTTTTAAAAAAAAACAATTTGGGGACCGTAAGCCTTATACGATCTTTAGAACATCGGTTGCTATATGATTTATTAACCCTTAATTTATGAGGTGAAAATCATATGCGTAAATGATGAGATGGGGTTCAATGGACCCACATGATCCAAATGCACTACGTTCTAATCACATACCAAATCCGTGCTTTTAACTCGGCATGCAACACCATACTGTATGAAGGTACTGAAGATTTCAGAGTCACTGTGCTGAAAACATGAGAGATACCAGGGTCCACTGGACCCACCTCATCAATTAAAGGTTAAAAATCATTTCCCAAAGATCGTATAATGGCCCCGGTCCCCAAATTGTTTTTTTCCACTGGTGTTTTATCAATTTTACGTTTATTTCGGATCACAATTCGATATTACGACATTTGTAAGGTGTTACTTATCAAACATAACTAAAAACGCTGTTTCTTTTTTTTTTATTAGAGATGGGAAGTTTCTCGAGTGTCCACCATGTGCAGGATGGACTTGACGAATATCGTAATCGGAATGTTTTGCGACACTTGTCGAAGATTAGAGCATTTGTAAGGTGTTGGAACCTGACAACATTTTGGGGCATCCAAACAAGTGACCAACTTTGCTCGCACAAATATTTTCTTACTGAAAAAATCTTTTTCTTACTGAAAAAATTTCCCTGATTAAAAAAAATGTGAAAAAACCCTCAATTCACAGAAATATTCATCAGATCCGTTAACACATCTGAAAAAAAAAACACGTTCGGTCATTGACAGATAAATGAATGAACTACAACAAATCTCCAGATGTTGCAACGCATTTTTTGGACTCGTCTGATTTAAATGGCATTGCACGTGACCAAGGAATTTTGTTTTTATCTATATTTCAAGTTAATTTCTGTTAAAAGTGTTAAAAATCATCTGAAAATGCCAACCATTTGGCCATCAGTGTTGAATTTTGGAGCCATGAACTAAATTAAGCGACGGTAACTTCCAACTATCTCAATGTATTTTCCTACGATCAACTTTAATTGAATTGTCTTTGTAATAAAATTTGCACCTGTTAATAGAAAATAATCGTATCAAATGACCTACCGCTATACAATATTTGCTACCTGTTGGCTGTTTTTTCCATCCCGAATATTAGACGGTAAAAAGCGGGTGCAAGAAGGAAAGCGACTTATTAAAAAAAAGCGCTAAAACGATTGACAAGGTTAAAGTAGTCATCGTTACTGTCAATTAAGATTTAACGCGGTTTTACCATCGTTTATTGTAGAGGGTTTTAAATAGACGTACGGTTATATCGATATCAACGTTGGATACTACCCACATCTAATAAGAAGCTTTTTATAGATGAATTTATGTTGTACATCATTTTCTCGGAAGCCTTGAATGTTTGTTTACCAAACAAATCTTTTTTTCTTTTGGTATAGTAGGTACGAATATAAGATGGTTAAAATATTTCGTTTCCAGTTAAAATGTCGCATTAAGTTGTAATGAAGGATTTGTAAGTTTGCTTGTTTTGAGATTGATAGGATAGGATATAAAAGAATTACTTGGTATTAACACAACGATTAATAGGTCTTACAAAAAAGTATATTTTATGTATGTTAACAGTACAAGTGGATAATGCCATTCTCATCAATTCGTCCCATACGTATAACCGGCAAAAAACAATTAGTTTTCGAGATAATCACGAAATATTCAGGGTATTCACAGTCCTCTTTTAATTTTGGGTATTCGGTGTTTTCGGTAATATTAAGAGACTGAAAATATTCTGCTGTGAACATCCCACAGCACAGATTTGAGAACAGCGCTTTTATTGGATACGTGACCAAATCATGAACTGCGAATTTGATTGTAAAATATGTCACATACCTTTAAATCCATGTTTGATACATTTTTTTTGAATTTCTATTATGGCAACGGCTATCAAAATTGAAAAAATTTGCAGTCCGATGAGATTAACAAAAAAAAACCAGCGAGAAAATTTGACAACTAAAAACATTACTAGCACCACTCGCGGTTGATTCTTGATACCGAATAACCGGGCCGGAAAACACGACTCAAGGCATGTCTACAATTACCGAATCCGGTAATTCATTTTTACATGAACCAAGTTACCGTCTCGGTAAAAATCTGTTAAATTTGACTGAATTACCGAGCGGTAAAATGACTCGCAATTTAAAAGAGGACTGTGAATACCCTCATTGAATTTTTCAAATAGCGATATATCTTTAGTATCGAGTTGTAAGAACTAAATCCACTAAAGCATTAAAAATTCAGTGAACCAGAACCAAAACCAAATTTTTGTAACTTAAGAAACCAGAACCAATTTTTTTAGAACTTTAGAAACGCAAACTCAAAACAAGAACCAAATTTTTGAAATTTTAGAAACCAGAACCAGTTTTTGAAATTTTAGAAATCAAAACCATAACCAAAGTTTTGAAATTTTAGGAACCAAAAACCGGAAATCCAATTAACTCTTGGACCAAAACCGAACCATACTCAAAAAACTTTTGGTTTGTATCTCTGCAAAATTACACTTTATGCATGTCCTTTTGTCGCTCCGTTTTTGAATACAAATTGCGAAATAGTTGAGCTAACGATTTGAAATTGGATCTGGAAATGTTTTAATAAGAACTGCGATGAAATTCATAAATATTTAAAATCAGAACATTCTAAAAACAATCAAAAATTCACAGAATTGAAATACAAAACACCCTCACGTCCATCTTATTGTCCTGGACAGAAATGCGCATGATCAAAGATTGTCTGTATCCAAATTTTTCAAAAAAATGTATCCAAAATGATCGAGTTGTATGCAATTGTATCCAATTCGCATCACTGGTCGTGGTTCAGCATTTTTTGGAACCCAAGATTTGTTTTTCTTTCTGGAAACAGATTTTCTCAGTACCGATCGGTATTCAATGAATAAATCGAAAAATTTGTAGGAAAATTCTTTAATTATTCTGAAAACAAAAAAAAAATATGTGCAAAATTGTGCAATACATCGTCTAACCGCTAGCAACTAGGTGTGATCATGAAAACTAACTACTATTCTGCAATGACATATCTTTTAGAATTCTCATTCTACCATTTTGAAATTTCATCTTCCCTTGGATATACGATCGACGTTTCCGTAATCAAACCTGAAAACTCCTTTCATAATCAAACTATTTGGAATTCATGCGTAATTGATCACTTCTGACTACGATCGGTGAACATTATTAATGTTATTGCTGACAATCAAATGAAACTGGTGGGGAGGAAATTTATGCGCCTCATCTTAATTCAAGTGACCTTGAAAAAATACGAGAAACAACAAAATGGCAAACACGAACATCGCGAAAAAAAAACACCGGGGCGAACAAAATCAACGACCATAGCTTAGCAAGATCACGGCTTTGATCCGCGAGAGAATTCTCTGCGATCAGTAGTGATCGTTGTGTAAAAGTTAAGTCGGTTTTGTGCGAAAAAAAAGCTCAGCTTTATTTTGCTCAATTTTTCTTAGCAATTCTACCACCACCAGGGGGCTTCCCTCTTCCTATATTTCTTACTTGGTTTTAACCGCAGTTGGCCGTGCGCAACTGTCTTTCTGAGGTGATCTTCATCCACTTGCGATCACTCAATGTGAAGTCTGGATTATTGCTCACCGCTTTTCACTGGCCCCCACAATTTTGTTGAGGAGGGAAATTCTAGTTTCCATGGTTGTCTTGCATGTATCCCCGAGCAGAATTCCCCTCCTCATGCCCCTTGAACTTGGGGCTTTTTCTTATGATATCTCTTGATCACATTTCCTAGACGGTGGTGATAGTGATTTGTAGCTTGAATCGATCTCACCAGGCTTTTTGGTTTTTGTTTTCATTTTCCGGCGCCGGCAGCAAATGTTGCGGTATCCTGCGACAATTTTCATTTCAATGCAAAACGAACATTTTCATAAATTAGTAATACTTTAGTTTTCGTAACACGATTAAGTTCTGCTCTGTTTTTCTCTTAACGCTGCGGCACTGTTAGTTACACAGGTTAGTTAGGTATACAGAATTATCTTGTGATTTTTTATCTCTTTTCACTAATGGAAAATTCAACAAAAAAAACTTACAAAAATTGTCCAGTTTGAAGGTTTAATTTGTGTACGTACACCCATTTTTAATGACAATAGTTTTTTGTACGTCATAGCGATTGGTTTGCCTCATTAGGTCACGTGCCTATGCTAATTTTTATCTCATCTTGATTTGCAGAGTTTAGCGAAATTTCGTATGACATTAACTGATATTGGCAAACTATTGAAAAAAAAGACGCGAAATGCTGGTAGGTATATTAAATTGCAGGGAAATTATATTAAATTATGATAATTTGGTACGTAATTTTGTTGAATTTGTTTTTCTGTTTATTCAATGGAAAATTATTTGTTCAATGGGATTTTTGCATTGGTCAATTAAGTTAGGAAGTGAATAATTGAGAAATAACAAAAATGAAAATATTTTTGGTAGGCCCATATTTCTTTTTTATTGAATCATGTCCGTCTTATCATTTTAAATTGTCTTAAAATAGACACCATGGACCGTTTTTTGACAATTGTGATACCTATGGGATTTTAAAAACAATCAACTGTCAAAATTTTAAAATATTTTTCATCATCATCAACCAAACAATAACTAAGGGTGCAGTGTGGTCCTGCCAAAAATGTATCTTCAAACGAGCTGGTCTTACATGAGTTTTCTTTCGTTGGAGCTCTGCTACTTCCCCGCCTCCCCCGTCATTCCATTTTTTCACGATTTTTATGCATATTTTGTAACAATAAAAAAACAGTATTTTGTAACAATATAAAACCACTAAACCATTAAAAATTCAGTGAACCAGAACCAAAATCAATACCAATATTTTGTAATTTAAGAAACCAGAACCAATTTTTTTAGAACTTTAGAAACTCAAACTCAAAACAAGAATCAAATTTTTGAAATTTAAGAAATCAAAACTCAAAACAAGAACCAAATATTTGCAATTTAAAAAACCGAAACCAGAACCAAATTTTTGAAATTTTAGAAACCAAAATCAGAACCAATTTTTGAAATTTTAGAAATCAAAACCAGAACCAAATTTTTAAAATTTGAGAAACCGAAACCAGAACCAAATTTTTGAAATTTTAGAAACCAAAAACCAGAAATCCAATTCAGTCTTGATCCAAAGCTGAACCACACTCAAACAACTTTTGGTTTGTATCTCTGCATAATTATACTTAATGCATGTCCTTTTGTCGCTCCGTTTTTGGATACAAATTGCGAAATAGTTGAGCTAACGATTTGAAATTGGATCTGGAAATGTTTTAATAAGAACTGCGTTGAAATTCATAAATATTTAAAATCAGAACATTCTAAAAACAATCAAAAATTGACAGAATTGAAATACAAAACACCCTCACGTCCATCTTATTGTCCTGATCAGAAATGTCATTTCATTTTTCCAATTTTTCACGATTTTAATGTATGGGGTTTAGTACCGCCACGCCGTCAAACTACTGAAAATCTTCCTTCCTGTAAAATTTTGACGTATTTTTTGGACAGCCCATTCCGAAGAGTTTGGCTATTTGCGAATAGTTTAGCTATGTTAACCCTTTCATGCCCAACTGTTTCCCTACAATTAGAAATTTTTTTTTTTGATCGGTTGTTGTTCTTTGGTCCTAGAGAGACACCATGCTAACTTTGAAACTTTAAATTTGTATGAAAAACTGCGATAGAAAAAGTTGCTTTATTAGCAACATCGGGCATGAAAGAGTTAATGTTGGCACATCTTTTTAAATTGAAATTGTGTACCCGATTTCTGTCAACATGATTTTTTGTTGTTGTCTTGACATGAAAGAACCATGCAAGAAATAGCGTTTTTCGTGCCCCTAAACTAACATTTGAAACCGTGTAGTTTTCACTTTGGTTGAGGACTTTTTGGAAAGGGCACAGTCTCTAGTTTCATCCATATATGGCGTCAAGAGCCACCGGATTGCAGGGGGATGGTGAGGGGTTAATGAACTTTCTTGTGATTTTTCACAGAAATCATGGGGAAAGTTCATTAACCCCTCACCATCCCCCTTCAATCCGGTGGCTCTTGACGCCATATATGGATGAAACTAGAGACTGTGCCCTTTCCAAAAAGTACTCAACCGAAGTGAAAACTACACGGTTTCAAATGTTAGTTTAGGGGGGCAAAATCGTGTACCGTTCTTTTGTAAAATTTCGACATTCAAAATGTTGATGAGACACAAAATCATGTAAAAATTACAAAAAAAAAGAAAAGCCTTTGAAAGAGATTTTCAACAACTCACACGATTTAAATGTCAAAAGAACACGAAAATTAATATTGCCTGAAAATTGTAGACTCATGTCAAATATCTTTGGTGTTTTAAAAATATTACAGACTTCGTAGTCGTATCTACAATTTTTTGTGATTTTTTTGGCAAGTTTTAGATCGCTTGAAAACATTTTTTCAATTAAAATTTCCATAATCACAAATCATCTCTCAATGCACAAACATTACGCAATTAGATTAGGTTAATAGCTTTTAAAGCAATTTTTTTTTTGAATATGCGCCAGAAAAAAAGTTTAACCTTCATAGTGTTTTGTTTAGCTTTTCAGACAGCGTCTAATCGAACAATAATTATTTTTGCATTTGTCGAATCACCTGTCCAAACAGATATAGGCTTTTGTAAATAAAGTCAAGCCATTGAACTTATATCGACTGATTCTATTTGAGGACATAATATCACTCAGATGTCTTTTGCCAATAAAATGAATTCAGAAATTCAGGTTCAAATAGGCTTGAAATATTTTTTTTCTCCCTCGGTGTGTCTTTTAAAAACGTTTAACTCAATAAATGTTATTGGTTCAGTTGTTCTAAATAAAAAGCTGTAATAACCAAAAAATTACAGCAGATATTTTCTGTGAGAATATTCCAGAGCGTCAGAAAAAACTTGGAAGGGTTGAAAAATTCTCGAAAAATTTGAAGATAACAATTTTTTACATCAAGGGAAAACCATTTTTTTTATATTTTTTTTTAAAAAAAAGTAGAAAAATTAAATCCATTTGAAGTATTTATTTCTTATTTTTAGAGAAAAATACCAACAAAAAAAATTTTTCATTGCCCATTAAAATTGATTATTATATCAAATAAATTTCGGAAAAAGTTACTTTAATCCACTTTTCAACTTATCCCATTATATTTTGCTTAAGGGAAAAATCTTAAAATTTCAATTAATTGGCGCCTTGAGTGGCATTCTCAATTCGGAATTTATGGCCAGATGCCACAGAATCAACATCGACGTAATTCTTCTTAAAGTCGTATATAAAGAAAAGTTAATTTTTAATAAAGTCACCCGCTTTAGGGTTTCGGTTTGACAAACGGAAGTGTTTTTCTTGGAAAAAATCTGCACGAGACAAAACCTAAGTGTGTCTAGTAAAATTAATTGCTTTAGTTAAGGTCATTTCTCTCATAAATTTGTCAGAGTAGCTTTTTAAACTGTCGTATGCAAGGTTTCTCGATGTTACTTGATTTAAATTAAATCTAGTATGTGGCAAGAAAAAATCCTTTAAAATATAATTTTTTTTTAATTCTAACAATTAGAGAAAGTGGCGACCAAAATTGGAATTTCAGTTTATAAATTTAAAACGTTTCTCAAAAATGTTCATTAACCGAAGTAGTTCTTTTATAAATCAATACAAGGAGGGCAAGGGGTCCTTTTTCCCTTAATCAAATAACAGAATTTTCCGATTTTCGTCTTTTTTGTGATGACTTAGGTCCGAAATTTAGTAAGCCTTTGTCGCCTTTGTCTAACTTCTAATTTCTGGATAGTGTAATGCCGAAATTCTGTTCATGAAGCGACACGTTGATCATAAACCGAGGCTCTTTTTTTTTGGGTTCGAAATAAGTTCATTGATCGAGGCGATGATAAAAGAGACAATTATCTTCAAATTTTGCTTAACACATTGACTGCCATGGCTATCATTTTTGATAGCCAGTGAAAATTGGCACTATGATTCATGAGCGGCCAAGGCTATCATTTTCGATAGCTGGGTCTACAATCTACATGCATACATACATACATTCATACATACGTACATTCTACATACGTATTGGCATCTCCCTTACATTTTTGCAAAATTTGTCTGGCAGTCAATGTGTTAAGGTGATGTCCATGAAATACGCCAAATATTTAGGCAAAAGAGGTTTATGACGGTATTAAATTTGCGACGGTATTAAAAAGGAGGAGTGGTGGTTTGACGGTATTAAAAAGGGGGAGTCGCGGTTTGAAAAGGCGAAAAGTAGCTTATGGTGAGGAGTGGCGGTTTGAAAATGCGAAAAATTGCGTATGGTGAGGAGGAGTGGTGGTTTGAAAAGGCGAAAAGTAGCGCTAGGTGAGGAGGAGTGGCGGTTTGAAAAGGCGAAAAGTAGCGTCCATAAAATACGTCACGCTAATTTTGACCTTTTCAAATTCCCTCCTCGTCCCGTTTTTCCCCGATTTTTTGTACGTGGAATTTAGTGCAGTCTTGATACTACCATTTACAAGCTTTTATTTAGCCAGCTTTTTTAAAAACTTTTATTTAGTTTCTCTTATTAGTTTGTTTGTTAGGGTCCAATCTTGTAATCTAATTTTGACCCACTTCCACTGATCCGATTGATTTGAAATTTTGAAATAACGCCGCCGATACAATATATAATTGTGCATACATAAAAAAAATGACGGCTGCCAGGCGCCATTTTGTATAAATTAATTATGCTAAGTTACCCATCGTGTAGGATCTTAAATGAAAGGGCTTGGAAAAACAATCATAAATTCGTTTTTGGAACCTCGAAAAAAACCAAATGGCGGATGCGAGACGCTCTTTTGTAAAAATCGTTTTCACGAACCACTCGCCGCGAGGGGGGGGGGGGGGGTGGTGTCTTAAATCAAAGGGCTAGGAAAATATTCACAAATTCGTGTTTCAAACTTCGGGGGGAAAAAATTTAAAGATTTTATTGAAAAAAATGTTCTAAAAAGGAAAAAATGAATTTCTGTGCGTATCTAGAAAAATAATAAAGCTGATCCAAGTCAACTTTTTCACAAATCGATTCTGGTCTGTAGTAGGCACACTCAGAAAAATGTCCAGGTCAACTTTTTGTCAGGTTAACTCTGACCTTACAGAGGTGTCTGTAAGCCAGCTAGCGGTCAGAGTTAACCTATCTAAGGTCAACTCCTGCAGCTCGCAATGCCCTACTTCACCTGCTGGTGGCTTAATTTCAGAATTTCTCCGACCACAGGTCAACTCAGTTTTACTTGCCCACATGCAGGCGAACGCGCGCCTGCCCGAGGCCAATTACGCCGTACGTAGGTCGTCGAGTTAGCCTCCATTTTTCTGAGTGCAGATGGAGTTATCCATTACATGACATTACATTCTTGAAAAACCTGTCTCAGGTCAACCCGTACATCTCCTTACGTTCTAATAAAGGTTTTTCAATTTTTTTTTTATAATTTTCTTGGGAAACTCGATTAAAAGTACAACTTATAATCATTCTTAACTTCAAATTACCTGCTATAGAACAAATTTACTTAATTTTGTTAATTCAATTTTTATGCTATCAAGCAAATCCAATTAATTTAAACGTTTTCATGTAATTTGTTGAAACAAACCAATTCTACCGTAAATTACATTTTAGTGAATTTTATTTGTTTTTACATTCGCTTAGACCAGTTTTCCTGTACAATTTTCAAAGCAAACAAAAATTAAAGAAAATTATGAAGTAAACATACATTTATGAGAAAATAAATGCTAAGCACATGGGAAAATATTTTAACAATACGAATGCCGTCTGAGTGATTGTGGAAAATCAATAGTTGTGCCACACGCAATCATTTCGCATGGGAAAAATGTGTAAACATTGAAATGACTGTACAAGGTTGGTTTCGGCATTTTCTGTATATTATAGTTTGCACGATGCGGCTGTAGTGTGGGTATGGGTAGGTCGGGAAATATTTCAATGTCAAAGTCGTCCGAAGTCATTCCAATGCTCTAACTTTAAATAATGGCAAATTGCTTACTGACCTTGTCGTTGCATTTTCTTATTGAAGGGGAGATAAGCATGTGCCATCATCAAGGACGATGTCAGGGATGTCCCTTCCACGTAGTGTTGTTGGTAACTCTCGGGCCACCCCTATCGCCCGAAAAATTTCATCAGCCCTTATAACAGATTTGGATGTTTTGGTATGCATTTCATTGGGGTGCAAATTGCCGGAATCGATTTTAGATTCTGTGCTGGAATGTGAAAATATTTGGTGTGAAAAAGAAGGGGGTGGGAGGATGTAGTTAAATGAAATTCCAATGTTCTGTTAGAAAAAGAGGAAAAATCCAAATCGAGTTTGCGCCAAGTTTTAGTGGATTTTTTTTTTGCCAGGGGTATAATGAGATTTTCATGACCATAGACAAAACGATTCTCTTTGTGCATTATTGATTTGTTTTGTTTCACTTTAAATATTTTACTTAAATGGATTTTGTAGAGTTAAGAAAATTGGTTTTTTAGCAAATTGCCAATTTGTTAAAAATAAATTTCGTCTATTTGAATCTATTTTTTGTGTCGTTTTTTTTTTAAATATGGGACTTTATATCGTCGACTCAACATCGCAGACCCCGCCTCTCCAAAAAAGTGTGACCCTCTAGTGCTGAGATTAGACATGGCTACTTTTACTGCGCGTCATGAAGTAAAATTGATCAGCGACTACTTTTTCAATTTCAGTATTCACACGTAGATGCTTTAAAGGTTGCGCGGTATTTTGAAAATACTGTTGCTTATTCAAAAGCTGTGCAGTTTTCTGGGTTGCAGATGTTTTCAAATATTGCAGCATGAGGGTCGCGCAGTTTTTCATGCTGCGCAATAAAAGAAGCCATGTCTGATCCCATCCTAAAGCCAGATTCAGACTAAGCGCGGTATTACACACGGCAACTTTCGGGCTTATTTAAGCCGATTTTCGGGAGAAACGACTGCGGAGATGGAAGGGAAAAGTTGCCACTCGAAATCCTGCCTTATCGACAACTTTCTGCATACATGCAAAGCGTGTGAACCGGTTTGGGAAAAGTAGTAGGGATAAATAATTTTCTTTCTGACCGTCAGCAGGTAAAGATATGAAGCAGCAGCAATTTCAATGGTTTTTCCCATGTTAACTGTCTGACAACTGAAGCACGACTGATGTTGAGTCCACACACACACACATGTAAACTTGTGTAGCATATCCCAAGTAACCAAATAGGGCGTAAAGTGGTCGTCGCGACCATAAAGATTCGATGTTAAAGTCGCCACGACCACTTTACGGCCTATTTGGTTACTTGGGATGCAAACAGGATTGGCTTATTTAAGCCAAATGTATGCACATTGCCGGCTTAAATAAGCCAAGTGTAATATTGCACTAACGATTGCGATTACGATTGAAGCTCCTTGATCAATGTGATCAAAGCTTTCAACAATAGGGATATGAAAGCTTTGATCTCATTGGTCGAGGAAGCTCAATCGCAATCCTGATCGCAATCGTTAGTCTGAATTGGGTTTAAGGTAGATGATCGAAATTAGGCCCAACTTTTATTCGTTGCTGGAGTTAATTTAGGGTTGCGCAACGCAAACAATATTCTCTGTTCCAATCAACTCTGATGGACGAATTTCTGATAGTTTTTTTTCAGAATTTTTTACTTAAGTTTACTCGAGCGTGGAGATTTCCGCACACGGAAAACCTTAAGGATATTTCTTTAGCCGACTGAAGATTTATTGATATTTTTTTTGAAAATTGAAGTTTCACACGAACACATCGGCGAGGACCTCTTAAATTAAGAGTTTTTTGGGGTTAGAACCGTCTACTAAATTTTGTTTTCAGAATAGCAAAACCTATCACAAAAACCACCACGAAATTTAAGACGTTGACATCCATTAGCTTGTTATCCAGAATACGAAATCTATTAAGATTCTTTGAACTCGAGTTAATAGGTTAAGCGACGTTAATCTCTAAACCGAAATCAGGGGGGAAATCTACTTTTAAAAACATGAATCAGAGTTTTTCCGCTGCCACACTGTAATTACTTTAAACTTTTATATTTATTTCTTCATAAAAACCGTACGTAATCTTCTTTTTATGAATTCTAGTAAAACTTTCCATCTGGCACATCTGTTACGACAAAAATTTACGAGTGAAAGTCAAAAGAATCACATGAAAATGTAATTTCTTATCCAAAATCATTGAATAATATTTGCCATTTCACGTTGCCTCGATCGTAAATTCGCCTGAAAAACAAAATTAAATAGCATAAATTCTAAGGCTATAATAAAAAGTGAAATGGAAATTCTTTCGTTAATTAATCGATGCCTCAGTGAAATGTTACTCACGCACGCAGTAATTAAATGCGTTCAACTTGACAAGAGGGGGAGGGGGGGCCAATGTGAGAACGATAAGAGGAAGGCAGGAGCGGAAAAACAGATAGATAAATATGTGAATATTACATCACTGTTAACAATTCTAAAATTAGATGGCGTAAGTCAATTATAACACAAATAAAGTCAACAATTTTCCAATTTAATCGCACGATTTTCAATTAAATCATCCTGGGAAAACTCATGCCACCGAATAAATTACAGTTTGGTATTTCATTCATCTCGTGAAATTGATTAATTACCGAGAAATCGTTTAAATCCCGATGAATTGACATTTTGTGATTCCATATTGTAATTTTCCGAATTTTCCGGTGGCACGTGCCATATGGAGTTGATGCCAGATTTTTAAATTCGACTCGGCGCCACACCTTTTTGCGCGCCAGGGGAGTTTTTCCCTTTTTCTTTTATCTCATTTGTTTTACTTATTTTCCACACAAAAAAAAACTGATGAATTTCGTGTCTTTCGTTTATCATCATGTGGAGAAAAGCTATAAATATAAAATTCATCAAACACAAACACACACATACCCACTGGAAATTCACAAGTTTTATATTTTCTTTGCCAAACCTGGCGTGGCGGCTTGACCTTGACGTTGAGTCGCATGTGGTGCGGAGGATGTCTGGGAAATCGGGTGAGGGTTGAATTGAGTTTCCAAGGTCTCGACAAAAACACTTTGCCTGCCACCACACAACACAATGAAAATCGAAATATAGTGTGTGGCTCGTGGATTCCTATACATAAACCCCATCTGTTGTTCGTCCTTGCGCTAAATACACCCCCCTCCCCAGCATAGGTGGCCCTCCAGGGATAAAAGCTTTGCTCCCTGATGTTTACCTCAATGTTTTATATGTTTGAAGTCGAAGCAGAAGCGCAGGGACTGCTGTGGAATTGGCAACGTGAATTTATCACGACGTGTGTGAGGCGAGGAGAACTGCTGGAATCTTATTTAGGTCAAGGCGGAATTGTTGTGTGAATTGCGAAACAAAATGTCCTTGAGAAGTTTTGTTCCTCTCGTCTATTTTCCCTATTGTTGATCCCTTTTTGCGGAACAAGATAATTCTGGTATCATTCCCCAACCAGTAGTTTTTATCCGATTTGTTAAAAAAATGAATCCTAATTCAAGGACGTTTCGTTCAGGGATGATTTTCAAGGGAATTGGGACAACATTGAATTGAAAAATTCCCAAGAAATACAAAATGGACAGTACGAAAGAAGATCGTCCATAACGCGACGATGCTATTTGAATACAATTGGATGCAATGTAAGTAAATATAAAACGTAGTAAAATTTTCCCTCTACACATAGTTATGTTGATTGTGTAGATTTGGATTCGGTGGATTCGGATGACTAGACACAGCCAGACGATGTTTGATTGCCTTTATTTGCTGGAGTAATTTGCAGGGCCCCCGTATAAACTTGACCCGGTTTCCATTGTTGACTTTGGCTCACATAAATCGCTAGCGATAAGAGGGAAAGCGATGACAAATGCTGCTACGGACGAACAGGGAAATGAAAACGGGGTGAAATTTTGCAATGCCATGCACGAAAAAAAAATACACTACATAACACAAAGTGCTGTCTTAGTAGCAATGACATTCATATACGAGTTAATTAGATTGTTTTACGTAATTAGGGACAATGAGAGAAAGAAGCTATTCATATGTTTGGGAGTGTTTTTTTTTCTTTCATCGCAATCGTGAAAATATCGGTTGGTAATTTTTTGGATTTTTTTAAATCATTTTACACGGAACGATGATCGAGAAATGAAATGAGGGAGATAAAGTCGAGTAGAAAATAAATGTAGCAACAAATAAAAACAAATCTTTTTTTTTATGAAGCCATTGGCGTACTTGGGTAGGGGCCGAAGGGATGTTTCAATTTTGTAACAATTACAGGAAAAGAACTACTAGAAAAATTAAAATTAAAGCGACAAGTGAAATATCCCTAACTAGCTTGTATACCCGTCGTTGCCGGGTTAAGCTTTTTGTCTAAATTTTAGAATACGAAGAAAACCGGAAAGAACTTAAAACTTTTTAATGGGTCTATGTTGGGGCTGGACCCCCGACGAACATCTATGCCAAATTTCAGGCTAATCGGTTCAGTAGTTTCCCCGCAAAAGAGTAACATAGCGCAAAAACTAAGTTTCGAAATCACTTTACCCCCACTCATGCCAAATTTCAAGTCAATCGGTTCAGCCGTTTTTGTGTGAAAGAGGAACAGACAGACAGACAGACACCAACTCATTTTTATATATTAGTATGATTTCTTCTGCAAACGTCAACATATCCGCATAAGGGTTGAAGACCCACCCTACGAAAAACATTTGCCTTAGTTTCTTATGCAAATTTTTATATGATTTTTGTTGAATATAATAAAGAAGCTATTCAGTCTTTTTCATGAGTTTTCTTATGGGATTTTAATATCACCTCCACACTACCGCAGTACCCCTACCTTATCTCTCCTATAAAACGCATTTTATGTCACGAATTTTATGGCATAAAAAAATTTGAAACTTGTAAAATTTCCCTTAAAAAATGATTTTTTTTCAAATTCATACCTAATATCAAAAAATTGTAAATCATTACATCTAAACTTTTTTTTTTATTAAATCATATATTTTTTTGTACTTACAGAGCAAGCGTTTGGCCATCTGGGGCCAATCTCACCTCCAGAAATGAAGCCGGACATATCCCTGCTAAATGGCAACAGTACGGGCAGCTTCTCGCCCGGACCGGGTAGTCCTGGTCCCTTTGGAGCGATTAACAATAGTTCTTTACAATCGATGAACAACACGTCAACGTCAATGTCGCCTGGCACGCCCCAGAATCGGGCCCAGTATCCGCCTAATCATCCGCTCAGTGGATCAAAGCACCTGTGCTCCATTTGTGGTGATCGAGCCAGTGGGAAACACTATGGAGTCTATAGGTAGGGAAAAAGAGAAAAATAGTTTTATTAAAAAACAATTAATGCTTATAAAAACTGGAAAAGGTTAAACGAAAGTTCTTTTTTTGCTTGTAGAAAAAAAGGATTGAATTTTTACTAGCATTTTTGGTGTATGGCACGCATCTGCCACTAAATGAGATACATTTCTGACAGACTGACAGACTGACAGACAGACTGAAAGACAGAAAGACATTTTTTTAATATGACTCCAATCGACTCAGGAGTGATCGGGAAATGTTTTTAGGCAAAATTAAGAGGTCGAAATTTTTCATGAATACAATACTTTATTATACTCCGTAGAAGAAAGTAAAAACCGATTGATTTGAAATTTTGTACACATACGTAAGTCTGATGACAATACAATATTCTCACTAGATTGTCCATGTAAGGATAACGGGAGGTCCTGTAACGATAACGTAATTATATTTTTATGCAAATTTTCGGGGAAAAAAAATCTCATATGGGATTTTTGGGGTCGCTAAATCTGATTCTGACGTTAAGAAGACTGTAAAGATAACGGAAGATCCGGTTAGGATAACATGATTATGTTTGTCCTCAAATTCTCTCGAAAAAATCACCCCTGAGGGTTTTTGGGGTGGCTGAATCCGGTTCTGAAGTCAATAAGTCCGTAAGATTATCTCAATGACCAGACAAAGGGCTCAAACATTACTGTATAAAAAAACCTTGATCAATAAAATACTCTCAAGTAATCTTCGTTGCATACAAAATCAATGAAATAGTGTTGATTGTTGATACACTTTGCTATATTCTGTTAATTTCACTCGTTATCCAAAGAAGTAAATCACGCAATTTTACCAACGATGAACTGACATTCGACAGAGATTCATATCAAATTGAAGTCGTCATGTGCGATATTTTTTGTGTATAAAGAAATTAGCAGTCAAGATTCTGAGACATTTGCCGATTGAATTGCAGATTTAGTCGAGGTCATGTATTTTTGCAGTTCTGTTTGTTTGGGGGGGGGGGTTCAATTTGATAAACAAAAGGCTTTCGTTCGTACATCTGTCGAACACAACTCCTAGTAGTAAATTTTCAATTTTCTTAAGGTTTTAGCACTTAAAAAGTCTAGAATCTATCAACAAAATGTAATGCCAACGAAATGCTAATTTCATTCTATCAGCCCTAAAACTTCTGACACCCCACTATGTAAATATTTAACAATTTAATTTGTTTTACTTTCAATTTCTATTTATGGGATGAGTTTTCGTTGATTTTCACTAGCATGTAAAAGTGATTTTGAGACTTTTAGCATCTGACGCAAAGCAGACTCCAGACAAATGCTTCAGAAAATATAAACAAAAGCCGCTGAATAATATTTACAATTGTCTGTTGGGGAATATTGCCTGAAAATTAATTTCTTTTTGATAGACAAAGAAGTTGTAATTCGAGAAACTGAAGTTTTAATAAGTTTTTTTTTTGTAGAGATGCAAACCGGTTTTTTGAAACGAATCAAAAACAACTGAACCATTGAAATTTCAGTGAATCAAAAACCAAACTACAAACCGAAACACTTTCAAAATAATATTGCCGAAACGTACCAAAACCAAATCAGTTTTTAAGATAAATGCTAAAACCAGAAACCAAACCGAAAACCAGAAATTTTTTTAGTGGTTCCGTTCGGTTTAAATTTGAATTTTTAGGGTTGAAAAGTTCTAATTATTTTCTATTTTCGACCAGATTTGGAGTTAAGCACTTTTTTATTTTAATGTACAGTAGTCCCTCCGACTGCGCGGTTTCTAACTGCGCGGTTTCGCAACTGCGCGGTAAAGTTTTTAATACCAAAATTTCGAACTGCGCGGTAAAAATTTCGCAGCTGCGCGATTTTTTATAATTTTCGTTTAAAAAAACATTTTCCTAACCCCAAAAATTTAATACAAGGTAGGGTTCACAGTGCGCGGTTTCGATGTGCGCTCTCTTTTTGTGGAACGTATCTACCGCGCAGTTGGAGGGATTACTGTACTACCAAAAAATCATTCCGCATGCCCTCTGCCAATCTTGTGTAAGAACTAAAACCACTAAACTATTAAAAATTCAGTGAACAAAAACCAAATTTTAGAGACCAAAACCAGAACTAAATTTTTGATATTTTAGAAACCAAAACCAGAACCAAATTTTTGATATTTTAGAAACCAAAACCAGAACCAAATTTTTGAAATTTTAGAAACCAAAACCAGAACCAAATTTTTGAAATTTTAGAAACCAAAACCAGAACCAAATTTTTGATATTTTAGAAACCAAAACCAGAACCAAATTTTTGAAATTTTAGAAACCGGAACCAGCTTTTGTAATTTTAGAAACCAAAACCAGAACCAAATTTTTGATATTTTAGAAACCAAAACCAGAACCAAATTTTTGAAATTTTAGAAACCAGAACCAGTTTTTGTAATTTTAGAAACCAAAAGCTGAACTAAATTTTTGAAATTGTAGGAACTAAAACCGAACCACACTCAAAAAACTTTTAGTTTGCATCTCTGGTTTATTTTGCAGTTAATGATGAATTTTTAATGTGGGTTCCCTTAAAAATTCGACGTCGAAACAATATCAATGTCTGAACTAATGCGACTTTGATTAACTGTAGTTTTTTATTTAAAAAACTTTTATGTGGTTACCATAATTAATGAAAAACTTTCCATTTTAGTTGTGAGGGCTGCAAAGGCTTCTTCAAACGAACCGTCCGTAAAGATCTAACATACGCCTGCCGTGAGGATAAAAACTGCACAATCGACAAACGGCAACGGAATCGATGCCAATATTGCCGTTATCAGAAATGTTTAGCGTGTGGTATGAAACGGGAAGCTGTACAAGAGGAACGTCAACGTGGCGCCAAGTTACCAACCAAAAACGATGACCTGAATCCAACAAGTTCTGTCCGAGATTTGACAATTGAACGGATTATCGACGCGGAACAATGCAGCGAGACGAGAAGCGGCGACAATGCGATTCCATATTTAAGGGTGGGACAGAACTCGATGGTGCCAACGGAATTCAAGGTAACGAGTTTAAAAGATCGCCATTTTTTTTATTACAATAAATTGATTGGATTTCCATTTTTAGGGACCTGTTTCACATTTATGTCAAATGGTCAACAAGCAACTGTATCAATTGGTTGAGTATGCAAGGCGAATGCCACATTTCAGTCAACTGCAGCGAGAGGATCAAGTGATGCTTCTGAGGGCTGGATGGAATGAGCTTTTGATTGCCAACGTAGCTTGGCGTAGTATAGAGGTAGCAAGTCTTGTAAATTTTTCCGATTCTTAACTGGGTTTTAATAATTTCTTTGAATGATTTTTTAAAAATAGTATTTAGATGTAGAATGCCCAAATCCTGATGGCACAATCGATCGTCGGACGATGATTCGGCAACCGCAGCAGATGTGTTTAGGTCCTAATTTTACGCTACATCGAAATAGTGCTATGCAAGCTGGTGTCGCGCCGATCTTTGATCGAATCCTATCAGAGCTTAGTGTGAAAATGAAACGATTGAATATTGATCGAGCTGAACTGACGTGTTTGAAGGCGATTATACTATTTAATCCAGGTAAATTCTAATCGCATTTAAGATGTATTGAAAAAAATCAATTTTTCGATTTTTTTTTGCAGATATTCGTGGTTTAAAGTGTCGGCAGGAAGTTGATATATGCAGGGAAAAGGTATGAGAAAAAATGAACATTTGCAATCTCAATTTATGTCTAATCAAGGCGTGGAAATTACTTGAAAATTACTTCATAATAGATGAAAACAACAACTGAAATATTGTATTTTTTTTAGATTTACGCTTGCTTGGATGAACATTGCCGTACAGAGCATCCCGGCGATGATGGACGATTTGCTCAGCTTCTACTTCGACTTCCAGCGCTACGATCGATAAGTCTGAAATGTCTCGATCATTTGTTCTTCTTTAGACTTATTGGAGACAAGCAATTGGAGAACTTTATTGTCGAAATGCTCGACACACCACTGTGTTAATTTTTTATTATTATTTTAATTTTAATATTAATTAAATAATAATATTGATTATGATTATAAATAATTGTTAAATAATTCACTGGTATACATAGTTTATAATGTCTATTTTATTATTTTGTACACACACACAACAAAAATGATATTTTCTATGTTTAAATGATATTTTATTATTTTGTAATTTAACAAGAAAAAAGAACACACACACACATTTTTTTATATTTAATTTATATATGTATGCATTTTACTGTAATTATTAATCTTTGTTGAACTTTTTTTGTACACAACGTTTTTTTTTGTTTGTTTTTCTCTATTCTCCTATTTTTGCACACGAAACAAAATCAATTTTAATGTACCTACATATTGCTTAGATTTGTTTTTTTTACTACTATCTACAGCGATATTCTTTTTTTTTAAATAAAAATTTCGGCTTTTATTTTATTTTACTTAATATATAAATAATATCATTATACGAATATGTTAAGGTAGAAAAATGAGAAATTCTTTTTAAAATCTAAGAGAATCTTATGTTAAGTTAACATTGTTTACTGATTATAAACGCTGAGAGTTATGTGTTTAAAAAAATACAATTTTGAAAAGAAAACATGGTGCAAAATAAATTCAAAAAATTTCTTTTTCGTTAAAGTTAACAAAAATAATGAGATATAATTGAGCTGTAAGTAGGAATGAGAATTGTTAAACGAAGTGAGAGAGTGTGTTATGTTAGGCTTCCAATTAGATAAAATCGTGTTGAACGGGAAATTGCAACCAAAAAAATATTTTTTTGCCGATAAAAACTGTTACATTCATAATTCTTTTGGTACATATTTATTTAATATCAATATAAGGAAAAATAAAATGTTTATTTCTAAAAAAAATTGTGTTTTAAAATAATGTTGAAGGTATAAATATTAAATGTATAAATAATGAGGTTTTATTCTATATAATTTGGTGCTTAAATTTCTTGCAATAACTAGATGGAAAAAAATCTGAAGTTCCAAATTAGACAAAAATGTGGAGTTATATTTTACAGCCTTATTATCTTTCTGACCCAGGCAACGACGCGAGCTCGTTCAGGAGACGGACGTAATACTATATAATTCTGCCGCAATTAGCATCAATTCGTTTTCGCGTGACAATTGCATCGCAAGTCTCAGTGAAGACGCGCACTGCATTGGCGAGCATGTAGAATGGTTCTAAAGTGGCGATTTTAGATTTTAAAACGCATACAAACCAAAATGAAGCTGACAACGAAGTGTATTTTGACTTATTTATTTCGAACTTGCTTATTTCTACTTTTTTCTTCAATGCACGCGGGAATACTAGTTTAAAGGTGTTTTAAAAACTCAAATTGCCATTTCGATACCATTTTGCATGCTTTCCGAAGTGATGAGCGCCTGCACTAATACTAGCTGTACACTATTTTCAAATGTAGACAAATCACAGTCACTACTAGGTTAGACGCTTTTTTATCAAATGAATCACTTTTTTCCCATTTATTCGGTATTGTAATGATTTTTTATTTCGCACATTTTATATCGTAAACTGGAATTTCAAGACGGATAAATGGATTCAATTGTGATGCGCTTACAATCGCAGATATTGTAAAGCCGGCAGAAACTATAGCAAATGGCACTGAACTAAAACGTTATGCAGATTTTATTTTTTTGAGATCTTCTAAAATTACAATACCTTACAATATTGCGATAAAATCAAGTAAAAATATCCTGTATTTTAAGATTTAAAAAAAAAGATTTTATTAAAAATAAAGGGAGAACTCCAATTGGGCAGAGGCAGCAGCAGAGGCAGAAGCAGTAGTAGAAGCAGAATCTGCTTTCTGTCCCACAATGAAATTTGAATTCTGTCGAAAATGGCAGAAACCTGTCAAAACGTTGCACGTATTTATATCCGCGGCATGATTTGTCGTAAAATATTTTGTTGTTTTTCACGTATTCAATTAATTTCTCCTCCATTTCAAGTATTACAAATATTTACTTCCGTCCATATATGCAAAAAAATATCAACGATTTGTGAGGTTAAATTAAAAGCAGAAATTTAGAGATTAGAGCTAAAATGTGTTTCTGCCTCTGCTGCTGCATCTGCCCAATTGGAGTTCTCGCTTTAGGTTTCTTTTCAAATTATTGATAAGTCTTTATCAATCTGTGCCAAAAAAAAAATTGTACACGTTATTAGGCGATAAAGAAACTTAGAGAATTTTATTATAATTGATGAGAATTTTCTGAAATTTTCTGAAAACTTCATAAATTTCCTAACTAAGATTATTTCACATGAAAATCCAAAATTATGGTAAACAGCAGGATTGTTCGAAAGACTTTATTGCGCACACGGCATGAAAAAGATTCATCTTTTTGATTAATAAATAAAAATCCTTTTTCCCACACGTGATTTACATTTTGTGACCTACTGTTTTTGTTTAAACTAACAGCAGAAACTGGACTGACGCGCTTGATGGAATTTCCTAAAAATTATTCATCCGTATTAGATTGTGTTTACATTAGGACTCACTTTGAGGCACGTCTTTCCTCATTTTTCTGCCGTGTGCACACGGTTCGCTTTATCTGGATTCATAAACCGGTTTCATCAACAAAACTAAACGACAGGTTTCAACGACCAGACTCAAAAACCGGTTTGCGACCGATAATTTTAAGTGAATCTAAACTTCGTTCGCTCTTTTTGGTTTCCCTCCCCACTGCGTCCCTCACCATCACGAATGACGTGCCGCCTCAAAGTGAGTCCCAATGTAAACACAGTCTTACGATTGTCGTGTCGTTTTCGACAAGAGTCGTTTTACGTGTTGTTGTTGGTAGAAAAACACTAACAACAACACGTGAAACGACTCTTGTCGAAAACGACACGACATTCGCATAACGGGTGATTATCGGCACATTGTTTATGTGAATTATTTGCGAAGCTAGGTGAGCTTAGGGATGGTGATGTCTGCTTTAGAGGAAATTCAAACTTACTAGAAATTGAAAGATTTTCTACATTTTAGTTTTAATTTGATGTTACAAGTTATATGGAAACACTACAATCTTTTACCCGGTGAAAATAAAAGTCAACTTTTTTTTTAATTTTTCAAAGTCGTTAATCAGTACAACTTTTCAACATATCAAAAAGTGAAAGAAAGGTAAGTAATAAAAATATCCTTTTTAGTTCTTACATCAAAGAGCGACGCTGAGCCATCACCGAAAGACCACTGAAACCTAAAAGAAGATCTTAAAATTTTTAAAGGCCACAATTACGTCATTGTTTAGTGTTATCTTTTTTAATCAAAAATGTTATAAAAATTCTACATAATATTTAGTTTTACAAATGTTTTTTTCGCTTCTAGTTTAAGAACAAATTTAAAGTTAAAATTACCTACGTTCGTTTTTCCCCTCTTTAAAATCTCAAATGTATTTAGTAACCGATCGAACTATCGGTTTTCGGAAAAAAAAGAGTTGTGGTTTCCTTCTCAAACCCAGTTTCGTGCGAGCACAAGGCTTAAAAGGGCATTCAGGTACAAAAAGTTTAATCCTATGGAAGCAATTCAACTTCAAAATCGAACTACATCGCTTCGCTGAACCCTGCTGGAAAATTGTTCGCCAAAAAGTGTTGTTTTGATAAATGATAATCAAATTTATAAAATTTTAAAGACATTTTCCATGCTAGAATATTATTTATTGTTTACAAAAGTTTAAACATATTATTAAGATCTAACTATTAACGAAGTGAAAATTACAATGATTGCAAAAAATGTTTCCTCATTTTTATATTTCTCTAAATTCAAATTCGGCGCGCATCCTGCAATGCCATCCTTGAAACAAGAAAAAGCCACTTCTCTACGAAACGAATTTTATCCTTCGGTCATGACACCGTATCGATTTTTCAGACGTCCTCGGCGAATGTTGTCTGGACTGACTTGGGGAAGGGAAAGGACCCAAACATCACACAGAATGCAACAGCCGAGAAAGTGCAACGGGTGAAGGGCGGAATTTTACATACCCCTGTTGCAAGGAACAAAATGGAGGACCACATCGAAGGGAGTTTGCTCGAATCGCCGGCCAGAAACGCACAGCAACGGATCTCATCGCCTACTTTGAACAACAAGTTGTACCGCAAGGGGTTGAGGGGTAGCATAACAACCCCCGTAGATGTTTTTTTTACCGTTCGTCTGAAATTCTATTGCGCCCGCCGTCGCATACGAACTGGGGGTGAAAAATTATTAAGTTGTTGAGTTTCTTTTTTTCGTTTGAACCGCAAAACGTTTTATCTGACAATAAATCATAAAATCAATCCGAATTTATCAATTGGGGTGGATTTAGTTTGTTTTCGTGTCTCATTTTAACTGTGATTTCGTTTCGAATTAACATAAAACTCAGTTTTTTTTCAACGCTTCACTCCAGCGCCAGACACTTGATTTCCGGTCAGACTTTTTTCTGGTTTCCATTTTCTCCGTTTCTGTAATATGAAATTCTAATATTCTTGCAATTTGTCGGAGGAGATTTACTGTGAATTCGTGTATTTTCTAAAACTGTGATAATTTAGGGCTCAATTTTCAATTTGCCGACCGGAAGGCAATCCAATTGGAGGCAGGCAAAAGTGAAATTTGGTTGAGTGAAATCGTGCCGAAATGTGGAAAGGGGGCTGCTGACTTTTCTGGATACGTGGAATAGGTACGAATCAAATTGAATCAAAGAGGTTCAGTGGCCATTGCATTGCTGGAAAATCAATTTTTCCTATTAAACGAAAATTATAATCTATCCGGGGCGATGTGCAATCAGCGATTCAATTAAAATGTGTTGAAATTTTATTTCGAAGAATTTAATTTAAAATGTTTTACTATAAAAGGGACATTGGAACTTTTTTGTGATTCACATGAGATTTTTTAATGTATTCATTTTATCCCATACTTCAGATATGTTATAAGAATTATTTAGAAACCTACCTTTGTAAAGATTTTGTTTGTTATTAGTTTTACCTCCTTAGCGCGATATTACACACGGCAACTTTCGGGCTTACTTAAGCCGATTTTTGGGAGAAACGACTGAGGAGGGAAAAGTTGCCACTCGAAATCATGGCTTATCGACAATCTGCATACATGCAAAGCGTGTGAACCGGTTTGTGAAAAGTAGTAGCCAGAAATCATTTTCGTTCTGACCGTCAGCAGGTAAAGATCTTGGGAAGTATATGAGCAGCAGCAATTTCAATGATTTGAGTTCACACACACCCATGTAAACTTGTGTAGCATATGCAAACAGGATTGGCTTATTTAAGCCACAAATGTAAGCACATTGGCTTATTAAGCCCAAAAGTTGCCGGCTTAAATAAGCCAAGTGTAATATCGGACTTAGAAAAGACTCAAATGGCTTTAATTCAGGGCTCTCATAAAATCTACCCTGATAGCTTCTCCAAAATGCCACAAAAGCTTCAAATAAAAGTTTTGAAAATTTAAAAACAACAAAAATATGATGAGACAAAGATTTTGTAATTTAACCAAAATTAGAATACGAATTGCAAAACTCTTTATATGATGTGCAGGGGCGGATCATCATATGGAGAAACGGGACATTTGCCCAAGGCGTCCGCCAGCTAAGGAGACCCGAATTAATGTTAGTACGGTCGTGAAATAACAAAATTGTAATCTGGAATTAAATTTTTAGCGTCTCATATGTGAAAATTTTCGCCTGCGGCGTATTTATTGAATTGTTTTTATACAGTGTATTTACTTTAAAAAAAACTTCATCAGCTGTGCAATTCATTTTGTTGTTGTTTTTACATGTACGTAAATCACACACTTCTCTTTCCAAAAATTGCAATTTGAAATTTTATTGAATCCAAAAATTTCCACATGTACCACGAAGATTTTTGTAAGATTTTTTGTGTGAAGTTTTGTCTCTGATTAAAACTAAAGAAAGTTTTTTTTTTTGATGATTTCTAAAAAAAGATTTTTTCTTTTTCTTTTACAGGACCCAGAAAGGGTTGGTTTTCTACTCGGTGGGAGTAAAATTTTGGGAGTCGGTTAAAATTCCCCCTTCCCTTCAAAAAAGTTTCTTCGAACATTCTACACGGGCTCAAATTAAAATTTGCTTAATCCGTCCCTAATGATGACCACATGGTTTAAAAAAAACACATTGGACCACTCCTCCTCCCCCGTTTCCCCTTCCCTTCCTCATACATTTTGTGTGTCCTGGTATAGTGGTTCCTCAATTGTTGCTAATCTTATCACTCCGATTATACTAGACTTGTCGTTTTTGAAAAGAAAAGCACTAACAACACGTAAAACGACTCTTATCGAAGACGACAAGACTATCAGAATCGGGGATTATGTCTTTCTTATTTAAAAAAAAAAATAAAAATAAACTTTTTTTCGAACACTTTTGATAACAAAAACTTTTTTAAGAATTATTGGAGAGGGGGAATGATAGCGCAATTGCGTTGGCCGGCTGCGCTGATACAGTTTAGGTACTGCACTTGCGTTAACGTATCAGCTCCAGAGATGTGAAAACAGGACCGGAACCGCGGAAGCTAAAAAATTTGAAACCAAACCCTTTCAAAAATCAATAGATTTCACATCTCAGATCAGGGTACAAATTTTTGATGCGTTACCCGTGTCTAGAATAACGGCAATAACATCAACTTCAGCTAGAACTTGTAAACCCAAAATACATTGTTTTAATTTTTTTAATCTTTTAAAGGAAAAATCTGTTACTCTCATACACACACAAATACAAGATAATTCTAAGATGGTTTCAGTATTTTTCGCCATGTTTTGGTTTTTCGATCTTGGTTTTGATTTTAATTTTAAGGAAATGATAAATTAATGAAATAATTAAAATGTGAAATGCTTCTTTCCCAGGTCTAATTAAGGAGCCTATTATCATCACAGACTTGTGCCACCCAAATGTCAATTGCCGGGATTTTGAATGTTTACCAAAATTCCCGAAATTAATAATAATTGCGTGTGACGGCAGCGTGTTCGACATCGAAACCATCAGAAATCGTATGCTCAAATCAGGGTGAAAAAACGGAAAATAGAAGATTTTTTCCACCCTCAGGACTTTGCACCTAAACAGTGGGTGGTTTCCCTCGAGCTTAGAATATCTACTTGTGGAAATATTTTAATTGGATTACGAACAGCATGGAATTTGTAAACAGCTCCTTCTGCTCTGATGTGGTAAGTAATTTTGCAAAGCCATTTTACACTATACCAACCCAAATCCTTTTTTTTTTACCGTCGCCTTCGTGGTGGCTTTGTAATTCGTGCGAGGTGTGAGAAACATGTTGCCTGAAAATATTTACTCGGGAAATTACCGAGGGTGGAAGTGGAAACGAAAGTGTAAAGCAGTTGGAGGCTTTACAAGGAAACACCTATCTACTATAATTCTTTGTTTTTGCGGTTTCGAGAGTGTAGTTTTAAGGCATGTAGGTTCTTCCCATTTGGTTTAGTTTTCCGACAGGTAACTAAGTAGGCAGGTAGCGGATAATATCCTGAATGAGATTACCGTGAATACACACACAACCGACAACACGCTTCTAAATTTGAGCACAGAAACATCAGTTGAATTACTTGAGCCACTATATTAGATGGGAAAACTTGAATCTGCGTCTGAGGTTGGCGGTTTTTATTATTTTTTTCCAAGAATATCCTGCGAGAAGTGATCCCTGAAGGATGCCAACCGATGAAAAAAAATGAAAGTAATTCTGAGAAATTCTCACAGGTGAAAGTGGTGTGAAAAGCAGGAAGTTAGGACACAAGGATATAAGCCTAAGTCCGGTATTACACTTGGCTTCAGTAAGCCGGCAACTTTTGGGCTTAATAAGCCAATGTGCTTACATTTGTGGCTTAAATAAGCCAATCCTGTTTGCATATGCTACACAAGTTTACATTTGTGTGTGTGTGTGGACTCAAACCATTGAAATTGCTGTTGCTCATATACTTCCCAAGATCTTTACCTGCTGACGGTCAGAACGGAAATGATTTCTGCCTACTACTTTTCCCAAACCGGTTCACACGCTTTGCATGTATGCAGATTGTCGATAAGCCATGATTTCGAGTGGCAACTTTTCCCTCCGCAGTCGTTTCTCCCGAAAATCGGCTTAAGTAAGCCCGAAAGTTGCCGTGTGTAATACCGCGCTAAGGACGAGACCCACGCGATGACACACACTCTAGAGTCAAATAAATGATTTTTATGTATGAATCATGATGGAACCCGAATGGTATGTTTATTGGAGAAGCTGATGTGCAAAGTAATTATGAAATTGGAGTCACTAGTCGCTAATTAGGTGAACAACTTGTTGACAATAAATTTATGCTAAACGTGTACAAAAATCTCCTTATAATTATACATACGAGTGGATATATGTAGAAATTTTCGTATTATACTATGGTATGTTCTTGCCGTGTAACTGTGAAATTATATGATTATGATTATGAGAGCTTAAGATTTACCATATTTTCGTATATACTCTTGATATTGTTCCATATGACAATTTAAAGCTAATTAACGATGGGGTAAAGTCATTCACCGTATATAATCTAAGTGAAAATGGGTCATACCCAATGAAAATGTGGCGAAATTGTAGACTAATATTATTTATTATACTTAAATAAAGCTCATTTCGTGATATCCTTTGAAAATATTTTCAGAATTTAATATGGTCGTTTGCAGTTAAATGAAATTCATTTACAACAAATAAAATTATGTGTTTTAAATTAGGTTGTTTTGCTGTTTGCGCTAATTATATACACAGACCGCAGAAATAATTGAAACATTGCTTAATGTGTAAAGTTCTTGTCATTAATTTGTTTTCTGTCCATTAAAGCAATTTTCATGTTAACAAGTATATAGAAGTTACAGAATCCGGTGTAAAAGATTACTTTGTTTATTTGTAATGAAATTGAAACTAATCCCCGAGTTTTAAATTGCCTCTTAAGTCTAATACAAATGCTTTTTACGGTTTCTTTAGAAAAAACTGCAATATAAAGTCTATGGGGTGATGGTTTTTATCCTCTATGAACATAAGAAAAGCTACAATTGCCAGGCTCCAATCGTCAAATCATACTAACTAATATATAAAAATGAGTTGGTGTCTGTCTGTCTGTCTGTTCCTCTTTCACGCAAAAACGGCTGAACCGATTGACTTGGAATTTGGCATGAGTATCTGTGGTAGTTCTGGTTCCAACATAGGCATACGGAAAAGTAGCGCGAGGGGTGGGGGGAGTAAGGGGAGGGGGTAAAGTAATTTCGAAACTTAGTTTTTGCGCTATGTTACTCTTTCGCGACGAAACTACTGAACCGATTGGCCTGAAATTTGGCATAGATGTTCGTCGGGGGCCCAGCCCCAACATAGACCCTTTTAAAAGTAGCCCGAGAGGTGGGGGAGTAAGGGGAGGGGGTAAAGTGATCTCGAAACTTAGCTCTTCCTCTACACGGCAAAAAATCTTGGAGTGAATTCCAATCAAAACTGGATTACCCTGGACCTATATGTAATCCAATGGAAAATTCTAATCCAATAATATGGATTGGAAATTTTTATAAATTTATTTTTGGTTTAATTCAGTATTAAAGTCTAAAATTTTGATTAAATTGTAGACATTAATGTTAAAAGTACTTAAGTTCGATACATAATAAAAAACTTTTCAAATATGACTGCAAAAAAGGCTAAAATATTTTCAAAAATTCGCATGTATTAAATTCCAATCCAAAATATGTATTAAGATTTCGTCAATATAATTTTTGGATTGAAAAATACTCCAGGATTTTTTGCCGTGTATGTTACCCTTTCGCGGGGAAACTACCGAGCCGATTGGCCTGAAGTTTAGCTCCAACATAGACCATCAAAAAAAAATTGAAAAAACTTAACCCGGCAACGACGGGTATGCAAGCTAGTACTCTATAAGATGACAGCCAAAGTGTTTATTTAAAAAATCCATTTGTGTAGGAGAAGACGGCAGGAGTGGTGCAAATGGATTTTGATGTATGCAATGGTTATGTAAAATCCTATTCTAAACACATTTCATCTTTATAAATTTTTCGATGCGATGCACAGTTTTCGAGAAAACGGAAAAAAAGTATTCCATTTGTAAGCTGTGGTCCGATTGGATTTTGATGTATGGAACGATTATGTAAAATCCTATTCAAAACACATTTTACCTTCATGAATATTTTTTTTTTGAGAGAGCTAGGTAGCAGTTTCAAGTACACCCCGTATTAAAGTAACAAAATATATGCATTTGTAATTTTTTATTACCACAAAATTTTTCTCCAATCATTAAATCCCACTTAACTATAAGAATATTTTATATACGAATAATTCCTTCCGAAATTCCGTCAAAGATAATCCTTCTAAAGAAAGATTTCCTTATATCCTTCTAATGCGTAAAAAATTCGAATATTCAGCAAATCCTTTCGAAATACTTTTCCCCGGATTTCAGAAGAAAAGACACAAATCTGAAAGAAATTGAACGGACAAAGATATATCTTTTTTATCCTTGGAATAAAGTATAAATCTGAAGTTTCCCATATTCAAATTCTTTTTACAAAAACAAGGAATTTCCTTGGACTCTAAAATTTCTATACATACCTACTCGTAACTACGAGTTAACCAAGTATTGTTTTTTTTTAAGATTTAATGTTGTCGGAATTTTTATAAGCATATACTGTAGTTGTTTAAAGTGACCACGTAAATTTTCGACTGCACGACTTTTTCCATTTTTATTTAATGATAGCCAACTCCACTTTATATTGAAGTAACATCGACTGCAGTTCCGCTCCGCAGGATAAGGAAGGCAACCGAAAGACGTAAAGACAACGACCGACCCGCAACCTTGAATGACTGAAAGAACGAAAATGTCCCGGAGGACTTAATGTTCTCCGTTAACATGAAAATGAAAAACTTACCGTCTGTCATGAATAACTGAACTCTTCCACCTCTTCGGGTTTTCAATAAAAGCAAGTAAGAAGGAAGAAAAATTCGTGTTTCCTTCTTATTACATGAATATAACTTCCTTTCAAGAAATGTGTATTTTCGCGAGATATTTTCGAGGATTTGTATCCTGGAATAATCTTCCTTCAGCAAAAGAGATACAAGAAGTGTTGCTGCTTTGCGTGAAGCGTGCTGCAGATTTCGGATCAATTTTGCACCAAAACATCTTATTTGACCTCTTGGAATTTGGATAAACTCAAACCACAGCCGATTGGTATTTGCTTTGCTTGTTACTGTCATCTGTTTTGTTGCTTTTTGGAAGGATAAATGAGTCCTTGTAAGTCGAAACGTGCCAAGATTTCGGGGCTGTTAGTGGATGAGTGAATGCCAACATGATCCGCAACTTATGAGGGTGTAATTTGTTGTCTTGTTGAATATTCAGGATGATATCGGAGTATATATGACCTTGTTTTTCTTATGCTACAATAGACAATTACCTGAAACTGGAGAATAACAAATGCAAAACATACTCGTATTTAACGAACTGGGATTTCTGTTGTGCTGGAAATGGATTGACGTTCGTGGGAGTAAGTAAAAGGGGTGATTTTATTTTTGTATTCTTGTTTCTCAGATTCAAAATTAAAAGTTTTTCTGAAAATCAAAAAATTAAAAAAAAAACGTTACATCACGTTAAAGTAAAATCATAAAATTCTTCGAAAAAATACACCGCAGGCGTAACTCAAAACCCCTAGAATAATAATCTAATACAGTAGAATTCCGATAATTTGTACCCCGATAATTCGTATATCCCGCTAATTCGTATGAATTTGCTGGTCCCTTGAAAAAAACCTCGATAATTCGTATACCCCGATAATTCGTATATCCCGCTAATTCGTATGAATTTGCTGGTCCCTTGAAATACGAATTATCGGGATTCTACTGTAGTTTTATTAATCGTTTCTTATATAATAAACAGTTGAGATAATATTCACTCTTAATTACCATTTAAGTCATGCAATTCTATTATCCTTTGAATCCTTCTATAAATTAACAATTCGTTTGAAACATTTGGAATGCTGTCATTGCCATCATCACGCTTCACAATAACTTTTTTTCGTTGAAGTTTTTTTGTAGTTGAAAATAACGTCATTCTCAATTGATTTGGCAATTACGAGGCGACATTTATTGATCTCCTGATCAACCCTCCTGGACGAAATACTTGAATGTTGACCCCATTAACAGATGGTAAACAACGAATCGAATCAAAAGTGGTCGTTTTTGTATCATTTTACGATGTGGCTGTCCGCCATTACAGTCACGATTCTATAAACGAAATGTCATCGATATTATCCTGACTGTGGGCGGATCTGGCACGAATTCGGGTATACCCGAAATAAAACTTCAACATCAAATAATGTCCTGTGTACACATTATTCGAACATGAAACTTCCATTTTTTCGATTATTTTCAATCCATATTACAAACAATCAACGGAATTATATATCGTCTAGGTGTCAAGCAGAAAAATAATATTTTTATAGACTTCGAATGTTATATATAGCTTGAATTTGTGAATAATGGATATTTTCAATAAAATATATCGAGTTTATTCGATATTTTTCAGTTTTTTATATTTGAGAATCATCCAGAGCTATGCTTCGGCATTAAAGGGTCTTCCCCTAAGCTCTGGCTGAAACTATAAATATATCGTTTCACGATTTATAGTTTTTTATTATTTAGATATTTTATAGAAATTTTATTCTCCCAATCAAATTGAGAGAATATGCAAATTTTTAGGTTTTGCAGCGGTCAACTTGTGGAACAATTTATTGTTATTTTTTTCTTGTAAAAAGTGGACAGATGATGAAAACCTCGAGGTCCCCAAAACTTCACTCCCCTCCTCCCTCTCTTCGCTCTTTCCTTAATATTCTTACCAAGTTTCTAAACTAAATCTTTATATGCTCTATTATCATACCATAGAATAAGGAATATATAGAAAAAACTCTGCCGAACAAATTTTTGACAAATTTCCCCTTCGAAGGGGGAAAAATGTCCCTATCATGCACTAGCTACGGCCTAAAAGTTAATTACTTTTAGACTAGGGAGCACGAAGCAAAGAGAACATTTTCTAATCATTTTCGTCGTATCTATTCAATGAGATGGAAGAATCGAATGGATAATTTTTTCCGTGCTACATCGGATGCTCTTGCTTCATCTCACAGTGGAAAAATTTTCTCTAAAAATTTGTTCTAAGAGTTTATTCTCTAGATTATTTGTTCTCTGATCATACTATCATATCATACTAATATATAAAAATGAGTTGGTGTCTGTCTGCTCCTCTTTCACACAAAAACGGCTGAACCGATTGGCCTGAAATTTGGCATAGATGTTCGTCGGGCGTTCAGCCCCAACATAGACCCATTAAAAATATGCCCGAGAGGTGGGGGAGTAAGGGGAGGAGGTAAAGTGATCTCGAAACTTAGCTCTTCCTCTATGTTGCCCTTTATGTTCTGGAAGGTTCGGACCACAGATATCCTACTACTAGATCAAGCCATTTGCTATCTCAAATAGGCCACTGAAACGTCAAAAAGCTATGACGAAAAAAGGGACAAAGCTAGTAATTCTGGGAAATTAAAATTCTGGGAAAAAATGCTTATGCAGGTCCCCGACGGAATATTATTCAATCCTTATACCGATTATTCATGTTAATATTCAGAGCTGCCACATACATTAATATTCAATTCCCTAAACCTGTGTATAAGTCTTATGTGTTCGACGTAAAACATATAATTTAAGTGTTATTGAGTTTGTTGATCCGAACGTCTGACATCACTAAAATTCGAAGACAAAATGAGACAACCATAGTCACGCTGTCCCATATTTTTGCTATGGAATTGTTCGAGTGCCGCGATCTAGTAATACGATATCTGTGGTTCGGACCATTTCTTTTCCCCTCTGCCATCTAAACGAAAAAGTTTTTCACACTTTTCTCGAAAGCGGTTAGTCAAGATGTATTTGAAATAAGATTTCACATAACTTTTCCATACATCAAAGTTGAATTGGACTTGTCCTTCCCTCCAGATTTGATTTGAAACCAAAAACAAAATTGCAACGCTTTCCATTTGAATTTGCAACGCTTTCCATTTGAATTTGCAACGCTTTCCAAATGAATTTGCAACGCTTTCCATATTGTCGACCCAAAAAAATCTATATTTTTTCCAAAATCCACAAAAAAATATCATCTGAAATCCTAAAACGAAACAAGCAAATTAGATATCTTAATCATATTTCAGACATATATTTTCCGAGTGAAATAAATGGAAGTCACATAAATAAATGGTGCAAAATGTAAAAAAGAATATCGATACAGAAATATTCTATGGTATAAAAATATGGTATTTGATTTTCACATGTCCTCAGCATCGAACTGTGGATTTCTTGTGAGAATTGACGTTATTGGCTACCAAAAGAAGTCATAAAATTCGATCGCCAAAGGAAATTGAGATCTTCAACGATTCTCCCGAGAGAATAAATTTTCTTTCATTCGCTGTTGTTTTAAGAATATTGGGCGGAGAATCAATCTTTCCTCTTTCTCTTATATTTTACTTGGAATATATTTTCCAAATGGACTTTCGCGTAAATCTCTGCTCACATGTGACTGTGTGGGATTTTGAAGGACGTAAAAAGTGCTTAAAATGATAAAAAAAAATGCAATAAGTCACTTCGACGTGATTCAACTAAGGATGGAGGATTCCCTAACTATCTGAACTGGGCTTCCTGTGGAATCCTCTTATGCTACACTGGCGAATATCTTTTAGTATCCTTGGGTAAGTCCTCTGCAGATGCCATTCAAGAGGATTTTTTCTTTTTCGAATTTCTCGTTTTTTCGGCAAATTGAATTACCTGTGCTAAGAAGAAGGGGTTAAATTCAATTCTTTTGATAAAAATTATAGCCGCAGAAAGATAGACGAGATTTTCCATATTTTCCGTTACGAAATTATGTAGGTTAAATTGATAATGGCATTTAGTGAATGACCTCTTCCTTCAGTTATTCCGTTATTTTCTAACATATGGAGAAAAATATCTTTTTTTTTTTGCCGAATAAAATGTGATTCTCTACATAAAAGAACCGAAAAAGGATATTCTTGGATTTTTTACGGTATCCTGAATTGCGCCGAATATAATCATTTTTTTAAATATTTTTTTGATATTTTGGTATCAATGTGACATGTTTATTATCGTCTTTGTCATTGTGACATATGTAAACACACTCATATTTACATTGATACTAAATTGGATTTTTCTCAAGGACTTGTAACGTGAAAAACTCACATTTTCGTATCACCATATATGTATCTTTTTTTGTTATATGATGACAAAAAAGAATTTTCCAGTTTTCCATGTTGCAAATAAAAATATTTTAATAGAATTTTTGAAGATAGAAATCGGTTTTAATATTGAACTTTCTTCAGGGACATTAAATATTGTGTTATTGATGAGGTTACCTTGCATTTTTTGAGTAAAAATAGCTTCGTTTAATAGATGAATATGAACGGGGATACATCATAGGACATAGTCTTGAAAACAATACAATAAATAAGCATTTTGTAATGATTCCCTGTAAAAAAGATTCCATTTTTTTGGTACACGGTTAAGAACTTAAGGATTTGTTTGAATAAATTTTTATTTATCAAGATCTTTTACACCACATTTGTATCAACTCGCAAGTTTTTATCGGCATTTGGTGTAAAATGTTAAAATAACACCAAAAGTTGACACCAAAGATTTATCAAATTACTGTTTTCTGGGAATTGTCGGCTGGTGTCGTCATCAGCCCTTACTTCTTGATAAAGGAAGAGCATTACCCGTCAAAGCGGAGAGATATCAGGCAATTTTTGTGGCCTGGTTTTCTTGGTAGGGATCTCCAAAATAAGTTTTTCCAACAAGACGGCGCTACGTGCGAAAACGATATTATTTTCCACTAGTTATAGTATTGATTGTGCTTCCACTGACAATAAAAATATTGTAGAAATTTCCCCCCGCTTGTTTGCTATTCAAATTTAAAATCTAGACATTGAAAATGGAAAATCCTATAGAAGACCTAATTTTATAATGAAAACGAGATCAAAAATCCAATTTAGTGAAAAATTCCGGGTCTGACAAACACAAGATTTCTGACCATTTTTTCACTATCCTCTTCTTCTTTCACGAGACGCGAGTTAAAATTCCAATTTTATCGATCGAGTGGTTTTTATACCCGTATGGTGAAACCAAAGGGTATATTAACTTTGCTTTACCGTTTGTAACGCCAAGATCCCTTCATCACACATAAAAATGAATTACACCAGTGTGTTTAGAAAGATAAAAATATTTAATTTTTGCATGTCCGTCCGTCCGTCCTTCTGTCTGTCCGTCCGTCTGTCCGTCCGTCTGTCCGTCCGTCTGTCTGTCTGTGGCGCGGATTGCGGGCGCACGGATTGAGCTAGAGACTTGAAATTTTGCGCAGGCGAGGCTAAGTTCGTTAATGGGCAAAAATGGACCAGTAGGGGGGGTACCCCCCATACGAACGAAAACGTTTTTTGCGAATACCTCAAAAACGGTGCATCTTATCTAAAAAGTGCAAGAACAAAAGTTTTTTAGGATATAATTCTACATAAAACTCCCATACATCAAAATCCAATTGGAATAAATTTTAAAAAATCTTATTGGAAAGTTTGACTTCAAAGTGGAATTTTGGTACAACTGTTCAAATTTTGATACGAATATCACCATACGGGTCTCCAATGATTGCCAGATAGACAATTATAGCTTTTGTTATGTTTTTTAATTCGAGAGGATTAATTTCTACTTGCCTCAATTTTTTCGAAAACTAAATGCAATAAAATGTATGAAAAAATTAAAAATTCAAATAAATTACCATCACTTGCTGTTTGTTTTCCGGCTGTTTTGTTGCTGGAACTGTCCATAAAATACATCACAGTAATTTTCACTATTTTACAATTTTCTAATGACCGACATAACAATTTCGATGAATTTTCACAACGACCTAATTTTAAAATTTTACAAAATGGCAGCACTAAAAACTGTAATTTCTATTGCTCATCAAAATTATTCATAAAAGCAAAGAAAAAGATAATCCAGAATGGCATTCGTAATATACAATTTTCAGTTGAACGAAAATCCGGCCAAAAGCAAGGAACCACAAAAACAGAGAATCGTCGAGAAGTAAAGAAAATTCGTAGGAAACTCAGAAGAGAGTCAACACGTTTGCCAATAGTTTTCTTCTCAATCTTAGTCTGCGCAATACACAAAAATATGTATGTGAGAATATGAAAAGTCCATCATCAACCATCGGCAATGAACAGCGATGAACAGCAACCACTGCTAAATGGGAAAAGTGGCGGGAAAACTTTTTGAAAGCCAAGCGATTAACAAGAGAAAAACATGGAAAATGAAAAGAAAACCAAGTGAATCGGTCGTCGTATACAATGTTTCAATGCATTTGAATTTCGGGAGGGTGGGAAAAATTATAGGGTTTTAAGGCAGTGCAGAATCGCCAGTTTATGAAGAATGAAGGGAAGGGGGGAGGAATTCGGTTTGGGAGGTACGGCGTAAAGTGAAATGAACACGACCACCGCCGGTTTTTGTGGAGCAGTAAGTCAGTTGGCTGATGTCTAGCCACGTGCGAAACAATCAGTTTCCCGGGTGTTTTCAAACCGTTAACACGTATAAACTGTGAAGTGGGAAAAAATTTGGGAAAATTCAAAACAGGGATATGTGAAAATTATTCAAACTGGATGAAAAGAAAAACCAACCAACATAACAAGTTGTTGAAAAATTGTTTGGCAAAAAGTTTAAATCCAAAAAAATTTCCCACACAGCAAAAACCACAGGAACATTGCGGAAAATTCAAAATTTCCGACCATCTATTTTTAGTGTTACAAGGAAATAAAATAATTTTCACGTTCCTGAAATTGCCAACGTATTTTTAAAGTGATTTTGATGTTGTGTTCAAATTAAAGATTTTCCACCGGGAAATTCTAATTTTGTGATCGCGACACCGACAAGTGCACAGGTTTGAAGTGAATTTAGATTTAATGTGTGAGAGTATAATGCAAATTCAATGATGCACTTAAGAATTTAGATGTGGAACGGCTTGGTATGCCTACAAGTACTTGATTGGTTCGGTATTTGTGTCTAATTGGATAAAATATCTGATGCAATTTAACAAGAGGCTCACTTGAGCCAATTTTCCAGCTTATTACCAGATGATTGAGCACCGGAAAATTAGATACGATATAAACATATTTCTACTCATATGTGGCACGACAAATTAAAACATCGCAAGACTTTCAAATCTATCCCAATATTTCACGTTGATTGTTACGAATTTTCCCGCCAATGTCACTTTTGGGTTTTCACATTTCCCGATTTAATTTCAAATGATTTCGGTCTGCAGGTGCACGGCGGATTCTCCAAAAATTATTCACCTTATTTGAATTGAATCAAAATTTTGGGTAACTGCATTGCGCTTTAAACGTTCTCTCCCCAAATTTTCCATGTGTATTCGTTTCGTTTGTCGTAGGCAGAATATTTTGTCATTCCTTCATGCAGTCATTGGATTCAAATTTTCCAATGACTGGCATTTTGTGATGGATAATTAATTCTGGGTTTTTTCCCCTCATCAACTTTCGATATTCTTTTGATGACCGTTGGCTTTTTGACCATCAAACATAAAAGCCTTGACAATTGGTTCCCTCTTTTTTATTTTATTTTTCAAACGATTGTACCTACCACAAAATCAGATTTTACCCAGACTTCTTAGAAGTTTGATTTTTTTAAAATCTGATTTCTTTGATTTCTAAGAAACAATGGAAAAATTGAACTTAGATTTAATTTTCAAATAAAAATATCAAAAGCAAATTCTGTATAAAAAGGAGATTTCTCCAAAAATCCAAACAAAAATTTCTCGTCTGGAAATGAGGACAATGAATTTGGATAGATTTTCCATAAAACTGTGAAAAAACGTTGGAAATTTATGTGCGTTTAATAGAAAAGATTTTATCTAAAATTTAAATATTAAAACATCTTTTGAAGCCCTGCAAAATAATACCTAAAACATAACAAAAGCTATAATTGCCAATCTGGCAATCATTGGAGACCCGTATGGTGATATTCGTATCAAAATTCGAACAGTTGTACCAAAATTCCACTTTGAAGTCAAACTTTCCAATAAGAATTTTTAAAATTTATTCCAATCGGATTTTGATGTATGGGAGTTTTATGTAGAATCATATCCTAAATAACTTTTGTTCTTGCACTTTTTTGATAGGATGTATCGTTTTTGAGATATTCACAAAAACCGTTTTCGTTCGTATGGGGGGTACCCCCCCTAATGGTCCATTTTTGCCCATTAACGAACTTAGCCTCGCATTTTACGAAAAACGGATCTGCGCAAAATTTCAAGTCTCTAGCTCAATCCGTGCGCCCGCAATCCGCGCCACAGACAGACGGACAGACAGACAGACGGACGGACAGACAGACAGACAGACGGACAGACAGACGGACAGACGGACGGACATGCAGAAATTAATTATTTTTATCATTCTAAACACACTGGTGTAATTCATTTTTGTGTGTGATGACGGGATCTTGGCGTTACAAACGGTAAGGCAAAGTTAATATACCCTTTGGTTTCACCATACGGGTATAAAAAAGAATACAGTGACAAGATCCCCAAAATATTTGAAATTTAATGATGAGACAAATAAGAACGTAGAAAAGTTTTAAAGTGATGTAAAAAGGAAAGTTGAAGTTATAAAAATAATTTCAGAAACCATAAAAATTTGTCATTTCTTTGTAAATTGATTTGGGTTTTGTGTGCCCTCCGCCCCGCCACCCCCTCCTTTCATAACAATTTTTTTCGCTGTTTTTTTGGGTGGAGTTTAATATTTTCGTTACACTAAAAAAAATAAGGGTCAGACAAATTGCAAATCACTTTAAAAAACAAAACACTTTTCTTTGGCGAGAATCAAGAAATCAGATGCGGGCAAAAAATTATTGTATTAAATATGCGCCGCATGCGAAATATTTTTAAACAAAATGCGATGTCGTAATTTAAACCTAGAGTTCCATTGACCTTTTGCAAAACAAAGCGTTAGTTTTTCGGGCCCACCGCCGTTGAAATTTTTGACAAATATTAATTTCAACAAGGGCGGTTTTCCAAAACCCAATCAGACCACGACGGGAAGTCCAATCAACCACCCATTATATATTTGGACTTTTTTTTATATAATGGGCCCACATTTTCCGCCCCCTCATAAAAGCGCCCCGCTCACCCTTCGCTACCGACCGTAGTACCAAAAATTATACCTTAAACATTTTAGTAGCAGTAAAATGTCGGTTTTTGAACTTTGCCAATTGCTAAAAGCAGTCCATTAAACAAAAAATTAGTAATTAATGCAGGTCTCACTATAAAAACGTCTTTGATTTTGAATTAACTACAAATATTTTTTATACTCTATACACTCAGAAAAATGTCAGGTCAACTTTTTGTCAGGTTAACTCTGACCTCTAGCTGGCTGACAGAGGTTTCCATTACATGACATTACATCCTCGAAATGCCTATCTAAGGTCAACTCGTGCAGCTCCCAATGCCCTACTTCACCTGCTCGTGGCTTAATTTCAGAATTTCTCCGGCCACAGGTCAACACAAGTTTTACTTTCCCTCATGCAGGCGAACGCACGCCTCGCATAGGCTAAATTTTCCTGCCCGAGGCCAATTACGCCGTATGTAGGTCGTCGAGTTAGCCTCCATTTTTCTGAGTGTATGATATATCATATCGATGTAGGTATATTAGAGTTTTTGAAATAATTTTTGTAGCATGGAGGTGCACCCGACAAGTTCTGCACTATTGTGTACTTTTATAAGAAACAACTTAGCTCAAATTCGACTCCTTCTCAACTCCTACTCTCTTCCACTCCCATCGTCGCGTAACCAGATGCGAACATATAAGAGTCGAGAAATCGAAATTTTTAAAAAATTTGATTTCAAAAAAATCATTGGCGTATCTATAACAAAAGTCCTGTGGTACTTCCAGTCAAGCTAGGAGTTTTACTTTTGGCAGGGTGATAGGGGGAGATAAATAAAATTTAAAATAAGGAAATACTCCAAAATCTGGAATTTTCAGAAGGAATACCAAAAAAATGGGGGGAGGTGGGCACGAAATCTAAAAACAGTCATAAAATGCGTTCCAATTGTGAAAGTTTGCAGAGAGATTTTAAATTTCATAACAACATAAGAAAAACCCAAAAAAAACAAAAAAATATATCAGAGTAATTCCAAATTTCCAATTTTTTATCCCTTTTTTAACAAACTTATAACTCAAAAGCCCTGGGGTACTTCTAGTCAACCTAGGAACAACAAAAATTGGCAGAGAGGTTGTTGATAACAAAATCGATAAGAAAAAATCAAAAATTTGGAACTTTCTTAAGCGGATGGGTAGAGAGTAAAAAAAGGTGGAATAAAAAAGTCTAATTTTTCAACAAGAAAAAAAAAGGATAAACTGTTAAATCGAGGAAAATCTAAAATCGTTTTTATAAAAAAGTCTACAATTACAATTCATTTCTGTGGTCCAAAATCAATAATCACTTTCTAGGAAATAAATTCACGAAAAACCCAAACTTGTACGTCAATTTACAAAATTATAGCATAATTTATGAATCAAATTTCAATCTTAATGATACTAAATTAAACAAAAATCTAATATACTTTCAAACAGATTAGATCAAATTACAAATTATTAAATCTCGTTTGAATGAGAACTATGTTAAAGGTCAGTTGGAAATTTATTCCGTTTAACCTAAAGCCATTTAAATATCGATAAACATAAATACCTCAGACAGTCAGAGTTTATTGATATTGCACGGTATTTAGCCTGAAGATATCTTAAAGATATCTTTTACAGATATTTAATAAACATTTAGTTCAGCAATTTTCACGAAAATTCGGTCACCCATATCTCAAGATCAGTCGAGATTGAAGGGAAAACGCCGTAAAATAAACAGATTTTCATTCCTTTGTGACTTTTCTTTGCCGTTTCGACGTTTTCGTTCAGGCCCCTCCCTCCTTCCGAAACATCCTAAAATCTACGACAAAACTTTGCAGACTAAAGAAGCGTTTGCCACATTAAAACTTTTCAAGTGGCGGGCGTAGAAATTAAATTCTTAACATTTTCCTTCTTTTCCCACAAAAAAACAAAAAAAAACAAAATTCTTCGCAAAGATTTTCTTTTTCATTTGGCTTTGAAAGTGTTTTTCTTGCCATCGAAATGTGAAGCGAAGGAAAGTGGATCCCGTTGAGTTTCTCGAATTCAGATGACTTGAAGGGCATGTCAGGAGCTTTGAATGTGGAAATATGCAATTCAAATGACGATAAGTTGAGTTGTCGGACATAAGTTCATAAGTGGATGTGGACGAAGTTCTACATATCCAAGGACAAGTTATTAAAAAGAAGGCGAATGTCCCCAAATTCAAAATCGTCTCAATCCACTTTCCAGATAGCAAGTGCAATCAGGGTGAAAGTGAAGAGTTGCAAAGAACTTAAATGATGAACCGATGATGATGGCTCTTATATGTCGCTATCGATTAAAGTCTTAACAAAGTTCTTGCATGAATCCTTGTGAGTTGATTCTTATAGCTTCACTAAACAGATTTAGTATCGTATATACAGTCGAACCTGGATAAAAGAGATTTCATGAGACCGTCCCACTGGTCCCACTTTAAGAGGTTTCCCACTTGTCCAGGTCCTACTTACCCTGGTTCGACTTTATTCAAAGAACGAATGATTTTGTGTATGTTTCCCCCATAAGAATTCCCAAGAGAAGAGTGGTAATATGGCCTACTTAAAATTCTAAGTTCAAGTAAGCTCATAATTTAAACATTTCTGGATATATCAAAAAAGTTTTGAACTAAAGTTTTTAAATGATAAAAAGAGCAATTTTGATGTTTATCATAGGCTAAAAATTGGTTTAATGTGGGAAAACTGTACGAAGATTCTAAAGTCCACCCGAAAAAGTTTTCGACTTAAGAAACACTTTTCAAGAAAAGATATTTAACTGCCTTAAGTATCATATCAAATTTTAATATATTTTACCCTCTAAAATCAATTTACTATCTGGGTTAAATAAGAAAAATTCTAGTTTGTTTCATAATGTCGGTATTAGAACATGTTTTAAAATTTCTGCTTGAGCAGTAAAGAAATTACAACTTGAAAGCGGGTAATCCGAAATCAGAGCAAGATGTTAATAAACAAAAAACTAGGGTTAAAGAAAAATTAGATTATTGCAAAAAAAATTTTAAAATTGCGTTTTTTTGGCAGGTTTTAAAATCATATTCAGAAGCTTTAAAAAATTTAAGTGGGAATTATAATGGCTCTTCAGCAACAGTGACAGCAAAATGATTTCATTGGCTGAGAGCCGCTCTGACGTCGCAGTGTCAGTGAAAAAATTCTCGTTGTCGTGTTTCATCTC
>OZ035962.1:111221733-111259233 GCA_964034945.1 Chrysopilus asiliformis | reverse complement strand
GGGTCAACTTGGTTTTTGATATGTCCAACTAAAGATTACCAACGATCCATTTCCAGAATTTTATGGATGTTGAGGATGTTGTGATGTGCATATATTAAATAGTATCAAAAGGGATCCCTTTCAACCTGTGAAAGATTTCATAATACTTTAAAAGCTGACAATTATTCAGAGATTTTTAAACTGTCTACAGGAGTGTGGCTCACTCTGATCAATAGGGGAAAAATACTAAAAACAGTCAAGCCTCAATATATGAAAAGGATTTCAATTTCTAGTTTTTTTTTATAAATCTTCATTCAAATTCATCAATACCAAGAAATCATCTTAAGTGTCTCTTTTTAATTTTCCCATTTATAAAAAAACTCAAGTATCGCTTAATTTCTAAATACGAAAAATTAAGCATCCCATTTAAAATGAGTTTATTTACAAATAAATCTAATTTTCTCAAATTGTGCGCTTTATAATTGAATTGATATGACGCCGCGCCGTCAGTTATCACTGGTTTATCAACAATTCAAATGGCTGCGAGCTGTTTTTATTAACGTTGAATGTCGAAAATCAAATTACTGATGAAAGGTCCTTATGCCATATATTCAGTCTCGGTACGATTGACTATCTTATACCGCCACTGCTATTATCCTGAATGACAATTTTTGTCTTTACCACGCACAAATCTTGTGTTTTATTTGATTTCGGGTTCGTTTAGTGTCTAGCCTGGAATCCATATAGTCCTTACGATCTCTACAAAAGTAATGCGGTTCAATTATCTTGAAGGAGAATTGGCCTCGTTATCATCGAAACCCATTTCGTACAAGTGAAATTGAACCATGGCAACAAAAGGTCATGACAGACGAGGAATACATAGAAAATCGTTTCGACATTCAACATATTATTCCAATTCTGCAGAATATTCCAAGAAATCGAAAAGCAAGACTCAAACCCGGGCACCAATCATGTATTCGGACGCGTCTCTGTCTTCCGACTTCGACGCAGCTTTTAACTCTTGACTTCGCCATATCAGCAGCTTCAAATTTCCTAGAATGACATTCAGAATCACGTTTCGATTCATAGTGACGATTCCGCGAAATTTGAAGCCGCAGATATGGCGAAGTCAAGAGTTAAAAGCTGCGTCGAAGTCGAAAGACAGAGACGCGTCGGAATACATGATTGGTGCCCCGGTTTGAAAATCATGGGATTTTTTTTTTGAATTCCTCACCAGTTCGGGTCTGGAGTACGGGGCAAGAGAGGGCGAATGAGTTTCATCACAATTTCCCATCCACCTCCAGAGTGTGTGGACTCTGGCCCCATGAAAGGTTAATCGAATTCATTCCTCTGGCTAATCAAGCTTATTGATGCCGTGGTCGTAAAATCTTCTCGACGTCATGCCCCTTTTCCCTAATCGTTCATTATTCCCGGAGAGAAAATTCAGATATTTCCACGCCTTATCCATCCGGCATTCATCCACCGTAATATCAGGAATTACTCTGTTGCTCCAGCATATTTTTTGTTCCTGTGCATGGATTTCACCCCATCTGCTGTTGTTGTTTTAACGTCGGCTGATACACGTATTATTTTGATTTCTATATCTTCCTTATGATTATCCTTATATATATATTGTTGTTATATAAATTTTTTGATCCATTGGGAGCACAACGAACAGCGCTTTGATGTGATTCCGAAGGCTTTTTTTATGTCAGTACATGCAATCGGAAACCGATGTGGAAGTGATGGCACAAATTTCCGGTGAACAGAGGTTCAATCGAATCTGTGCCAATATTATCCATGGCAACCGATATCAACATGAAAATCATCAGCTTTTCGTAAAAATCGGGGAAAAAAAAATTCAGGAAAATCTTCCCCCGAAAATTAAGGAAAAGACCAAACTCCAAAAAAAAAAAAAGGATAATTTGGTAGTCCGTCCGTACAATGTTTGTTAGGGGTAGCTAGCAGTAATGCTTGTATGCTGTTCGGAATTATTTTTATATTATGAGAAAATTAATCAAATTTCGGGTTTTCCTTCTTCATTTGGGCGGACGAATCTGAATCGTTCGACCAAAACCCAGCGACCTTCGTCAGGCCGTCAGTATGGATTCCTTGATTATCGTGTTTTCATACACGGCACATATACAAAATATTCTCGCACATACGTTGACTATATATTTATTGTCAAGGGAAAGTAGAAACATTTATTCCCTAAATGAATAAAACAGCATAAGAGAACAGAAAACATACATCATAAACTCTACAAAAAAAAAACAACATCCCGAAATCACTCGAAAACATATTTCGGTTGAAAAAGTTTTTAAGGTTTTATTTATTACAGTAAGTTACATGATCAGTTTTGTCGCTTTGACGGTTACAACATAACAAAACCATCCCGTAAAATTTATTGAGTTTGTTCTGTTCTTTTGGCATTTTTTATATGTCATACAGGAAAATATAAACTTTACTTTTTGGAGTATATTTTTTTTTTGGGATTTTTTTTCGGTACCTACATTTATTTTTTGTAGAAATATGTGGGATTTCTTATTCACGGTAACTTTAATTATTTCATCGCATTACGGAAGTGAAATTGGTTCATCAATCTGATGTGCCATTTTTGCTATATAGCCAACAAATATCCTTGAGAAAGTCCCGAAATGAATCTGACATACAGCCACTACCACCACCAGGTATACATGAAAGGTCATACTGTTTAATTTAATGGAAAATTTAAGCCCGACATTACTCAATGTTGCCTGACGGCCATCATTACCCCAGGAGGCATAAACGGGCAAAATGAAATTAGTTTCTTTTCTCATTATTACTTATTAGATGGTGTAATTATTTCCTTTAGGCAATTAAATAAATTCGTAAAAAATCGTCTCCAATAAATGCTGATCCGAAAAATTACATAAAATTGCTTTTGATGTAATTTCGTTATTCGGCTATTTATGTTTCGTTATTAATTTGTTATGATTACATGAAACGTTATTTTAGGATAATATTCGATTAATTTTCGTGATACAATTAGAAATCTGAAGAAGAGCTAGTTTAAAAAAGAAAGAACGAAAAAAAATTTTACGCATTAGAATTTGGGCTCGAAAATTATTTTTCTCGATATCTCGAGAATTCCCGGGTGATATTTTTCCCCCAATTCTCAAGAAATTAGCCTCAGGAATTTCGAGAATAGAAAATAATTAGTTGTAGGAAAAAACTATAAGGGGTTGTCCATAAAATACGTCACATATTTAAGGTAATGAATTTCTGCGGATTTTTTATCTTTTCATAAAAAGTTGTTTTTGATTGACCTACAAGCAGCATGGCAAAACTTGCCCTGCGGATGAAATAGACGTCAAAAAACCTACCTAAGAAAAGGTTGAATCCGGCCTTGGAAATTTCCAAGGATGGCGGAGGTGTTCTTCAAAATCAGTGGACTCTCAGTTCGTGAACACCTCGGTTTGTGAATTTTAACACGTCCGTGACATTTGCTTTTTCAACTTTTATTACATTTGGACATCGTGTACCACGGGTGGTACACTAGCGATTTGTTTTCTGGCGGTTGTGCCAGAAAAAAAACACAAAAAAAAAACAAAAAAAACTACCGCACTATTTACTCGCGTGGTTTTAAAAAAAACTGTAACATGTACCACCAGTGGTACACGATGTCACGAACGTGTTAATGTTCGGTTTGTGAACCTTTTTTCACCCCAAAAAATACTTCATATTTCATTGCTCTCGTTGCAAGTCGTTTTCACTTCGCCGGGTCCCGTTAGGTTTTCTTTTCTTTCGCGCTGTTCTTCGTGTGACAGAATGGAGTCCCAAAATGTTTGAAACGGTTGTCTTTATTTACACCTTTTTTATAATTTCTGAGTACAAAATTGCCGAAGACATTTCTAAATATAAATGTTACGCTCATGTTAAAACTTAATTTCACTCAGAAAAATGGAGGCTAACTCGACGACCTACATACGGCGTAATTGACCTCGGGCAGGCGCGCGTTCGCCTGCATGAGGGAAAGTCAAAACTTGAGTTGACCTGTGACCGGAGAAATTCTTAAATTAAGCCACCAGCAGGTGAAGTAGGGCATTGGGAGCTGCATGAGTTGACCTTAGATAGGCATTTCGAGGATGTAATGTCATGTAATGGAAACCTCTGTCAGCCAGCTAGCTGTCAGAGTTAACCTGACAAAAAGTTGACCTGGACATTTTTCTGAGTTTTGCTTCATTTTATACATTTATTAAAAATTAAAAAAAAACTTTTTGCATTTAAATTACATCCAGACACAATTCCTTTGCAAAAACCTGACTTCATTTTCTTATAGGTCATCCCGTTAATAGTCCTGTGATTAAAAATTTTTTATTATGGCAAAAAACAGCAAGCGGTTACTGCAGAAATATTAATTTACAAAATATAAAGAATGCAACTTGCGACAAACTTGCATAAGTAAAGTGGAAAAGTGCATCGTTTGTAATTATGCAGCTCTTGCCCCGCCATTTCATTTTCACTTTTACAAAATGAATCTCTACACAATACCTGTACGTTTCGAACAAAAATTAAAAGCCCTCTGAGATTAAAAGAAATGAAGGACTTTTCTTATTCGTCAACCTTAAATAAGAATCTACCCACATTTTTTTCGTAATTACTCACCTTTGTCAAGCACCCAACAAAGCCAGTCTAAAGCCTTCTTCAGTACTTCAGACCACCTATTATATAGTTTTCAACAAGAAGGAGTTGGTTAAGAAACTGGAGAAAAAACGTTTTACTTTTAAATCCGGAAAGACGATAAAAGAACTGATAGAGAGGGAAATGATAATGGATGAAGACCCATAAGTTAAGAGAAATAAACATCACACTTTACAGACATTAATTTAAAAATAATAATTTTAAAAAAACAACAACACGAAAAAGAATTAAAAACATTAAAAAAAATATACAAGTTAATTGCGATTACCACAAGGACTATAATGAGTGTAAATATGCAAGACTAACACGACTAAGCTTCCAAAAAATGTTTAAAACTTAAAATATGCAAAACTAAGCTTCCAAAAAAATGTTTGAAACTTAAAAGCGGAACAAGTATTCTGAAGGAAGAAAAACCCAAAATATTTTTTTGAGTCAACAAAAATGCCACGTTGGCTACCAGCCAAAAAAACGCTTACTCCGCTAGTATACACTGGGAAAAAAGGCAAAAATCATTTCTGTACTTTGTGAGTCACCGGTGACTCAAACTCTTATTTAACTTTAGCACACTGTGAGGCACCGGTGAACATCGAAACTATAGGAATGTATAGTAAGCTCAATTTAACGACTGCACTCAACCATGGAACTTGAGAAACTCAAGTTAATGACAATAGTGTGTGTACACCGGTGATTCACATGGTAGCCAACGTGTTAAGGAGCTATCCATCAAATATGTCACCCTAATTTTCATTGTTTCGGACCCCCCTCCCCCCTGCCTCTTGCAAGGCTTTTCGCGATTCTTTGCAAAGGATTTAATACCGCATCTTCCACTAAACGGATGGGGTATTTTATGGACAGCCCCTAAACTTGAGCAATACAAATATGTGAATTTTGTCTCGTAATCAATTGAATCCAATCAAAAACTGCGACATATATTTTTTGGAAACCGCAAATCTGTTACCCTTAAAATGTGGTTAAGGATACCCTTAATATAATTACATTTTCATAGTGCCTGCCTATCATTGCATACGCAAAAGAGATCCAATATTATTGGGCCATCCTACTTAAAAGTGTCTATTATTAAAAAAAAATCTGCCCCAATTCTGAAGGTGTCTCTGATGTATGTTGATCACCTAATTGGCGTATAAATGCTGAGGTGATGATATCGAAGACTATAGGATTCTGCTTGAAGAAGTCCTTCATATTTTATGAAGCTTATCCTCATCAGCGAGCCTATATTCATTTCAAACTAGTGGGAGGGGTAGGTGTTTATCTAGTGTTTAATTGAGAGTAGGTCTGTGGAGTAGTTCCGGCTCAAGTGGATTTTATTAAGTGGTTTTGCGGTCACGATGAGCCCAAACGCACTCTCAATCCATGGTTTTCTTCACATAGCCGTTAAGATTGGTGTATAAACAGCAGCAGGAAATAGCGGGTAGTGAGCCTCCCATGTTATTCCTTAGAACGGCTTCCATTGTATTGTGCTTGTTCCGTTTAATATGTGTAAAGAGCTTTTCTATGTTACTCGTTCAATGCCTTTCAAAACTTTTTGATGGGTCAATCAAACCAACGATTATCATCAGTTCCTGAATATTCGATGGCGGTATTACATTAACATGCCGTAACCTTTTCTCAAAACCTCCCTCCCTACCCTGTCGGCTATTCCACATTCAGCTATAGATGAAGTGGTAAAATGCCTTGGGCCAACAACACTTGAATTACTTCCGTGTTACTGTGGAAAAATAGCTTCAACCTACAACCACATGTAGTTAAACGCTTTCACTTTGATTCTACATAAGTTCAAATCTACCACATCAACCATCCCCAAGAAAAACACGCGAAGGCATTGAAATCTGAAGTCTATTCTATGCGAGATTCTGCTGTAACATTAAAATAAATGGAGCCAACTCCGCCGATGGCAATATTCTGATGGGGTATGTTGTAGGTTAGGTACCATCGGGTACAAAATGGCCCGTTTTCCAAATAGAAATGATTTTTCAATACAATTCACCTTTTCAATGAGGGAATGTTGGTTGCGAGAGAGGGGGAGGGGGAGGGTGTTCTTGTGTCGAACCGGTGTTACGCCTCTATTTCCTAGCACAATGTTGAAACTTCCGTTGAGAAAATAAAATATTCCTCTGGTTGGAATTTAATTAAATTTGGCTTCTTCAAAAACGTTAGATGGGCCATGATTTTACTATTTTTACGTCCCAATAAAATTTTAACTCTTTTAAATGTCGTAAATATTATTTGCTGCCATTCGGATCTTGAGGAATTTTTCACCAGCATGTAAAGTAGCTGAAATTTTAATTCTGTTCGTTGAATATTTATTTTATTAAATAAAAATTTGAAAATATGTTTCAGTTTTGCATATTCTTCAACAACCCTTATATAGTCTTTATTGAATTTCATATCCTTAAAGGATTTTCTTCGAGTCTTTTTGGCAATCGGTGGCTCACCAAACATTTTTAGGGAGGTTGCGATGTGCGCTAAGAAAAAGAAATTTTACTATCATATTTTTTTATGAAAATATGAAAGTGACGTATTTTTAAAGGAGAATTCTCTTTTACTTTGAACTACTATTACTTTAAAGAGTAACTTAAAAGAAAAGCGTCGTATTTTTTTGTAATTTTTTTCCCCTGCGGCGTATTTTTCTTAAATACCTTTCTAACGGATTATTTTTCATGATTCTTGACTTCATTTTATTTCAGAGTCGTTTAAAAAAAGCCGCTACTCCGAAACCAAGGCCCAAAATGTTTAAAGACCAACTCCGACTCCACACTCTCGACTTTTTTGCTCTAAAAAAATACAGTAGACGTACATTAAAGTTAACATCATTCGGTCAAATGAAAAGCCAGAAGAATGAACAGCGAAACTTTATCAGTGGCGTAGTAAGAGGGCAACAAATCCGGCAATGGGTTAGGCCTCGAAGTTTTATGGGTACCGAAGATTGGTATCTTGAAAAAGCTTTTAAAACGAGTTTTTCAACCGTCGCATTAAGATTTAAAAAAGTAAAAAACTGTTTTCTCCCTCTATCCCCTGGAAAAATTCCAGCGGCCGCCAATGATTCTATCTAAAGGGTGTTTTTTTTAGACGTGTGGTTTTCAACAAGAAATAAAACGCATATAATTTAATGTTATGGCCAAGAGTTTAGCTTTATTATAAAGATAAGGATTTGCCGTTATGTTTTAAAAATGATTTCGGGCAAGTGGCCGCCGCGGCTGGCTCGAATAAATTCCAGCCGAGAGGCCCAACTTTCGACCACTTTTTGCAGCAATTGGGGCCGTATGTCAGCAATAACGCGCCGAATATTCTCTTCCAAGGCGTCAATCGTCTCGGGCTTATCTGCGTAGACAAGCGACTTCACATAACCCCACAAAAAATAGTCCAGCGGTGTTAAATCGCACGATCTTGTAGGCCACGCCACAGGCCCACGACGCGAGATAATGCGCTCACCAAAAGTTTCCTTCAATAAATTGATTGTTTCGTTGGCTGTATGGCATGTAGCGCCGTCTTGTTGGAACCAAAGGTCGTCCACATCAACATCCTCCAATTCAGGCACGAAAAAGTCATTAATCATGGCTCTATAGCGTTCCCCATTGACTGTAACATTATGGCCGGCTTCATTTTTGAAGAAATATGGACCAGTGATTCCCTCTGCCCATAGAGCACACCAAACAGTGACTTTTTGAGGATGTAACGGCGTCTGAAGAATGGCTTGTGGATTACCATCCCTCCAAATGTGACAATTTTGCTTATTGACGTACCCATTCAACCAAAAGTGAGCTTCATCGCTGAACAAAATTTTCTTGTGAAAACGTGCGACGCGCTTGATGGTCGTTTGACGAAATGGCAAACCAAACTGAGCATAAATCAAGTGACCACTCCCAAAAAGACCAACTCCGAAAAAATTAGTGCCAGATTGAAAACCACACGTCTAAAAAAACACCCTTTACATTCAATTCCTTCAAAATTTCATGTAAATCGGTTTAAACGATTTCGTAGAAAAATGAAACAAACAGCTTGACATCAATTAATTTTTTTAATTCCTTAAATTAAAATCTGATTTCAAAATCATAAAATGTTCATCGGCTTCCCACAGACCTGTTGAGTAATTACAAAATACAAAATTTGCAAAAGATTTCTGTAATAAATTCACAAAATTAAGTCATGTAGGATATTTTCACTACTTCTCAACGTTCTCAACGTTATCAACGTTCACGTGTCATCAGGACGCAAACCAAATCTAAATAAATTTTATATCTAGCACCGGAGACAAGATTTATTTGAAAGATTACGAGTCCGTAAAACAAAAATGAAATGTTATCGCTAATCCCTGTTTTCAGTGCACATTTTGCAAAGTCAGATAGAAAGTATTCTATTATAAAACCCGTAGAATATCTCTTATTTTATTTTACACACCATGTAAAACAGTTTCGTAGTTTGGTAGGTGTTGCAAATGTGACCCAAACACTACATATATTCCGTTTTATATATTTATGTGAATTTTATCTAAAACTGTGGAAATCATTTGAATCTACAATACCTTAATTTGTTGGTAAACCTTGTGACATTTCCACTCCAATAAATTCATAAAATCCAATACAGAAATTTCTATGCACAGAGACAATAAACATGCTGCATTTGAAAATTAGAGGAACAACAAACAAATTTTTAAAAAAATATTGTGGTTAAAGTGTATTTAAAATAGAAACCTAACGAATTATTTCTCTACGGCTACGGTAGCAATAATAGAAAAAAAACAATAATAAAAAAAAATTAAGTACTACTACAAGTATTTTCTACTGTAACCCACAATACGAATATAGCATAGGGCGCAAATAGCGTTTCTACTATAGGCACTCGAATATATAGCACTGTAAGGCCGTTTTCTAATGCCTTTAAACTTAAAGTTTTAGCAAATAATGAGCTCAAGCAGGCCAGGTGCCTCTTTCCGGCAATCGAAGAAGTTGAGAATAAACTTTTCCAAATGGAAATCCGATTAACCTCGAAGACCCGAAGGCTCTTTAAAGAGCGTTGCACAATAGGAGAATTTTACACAGAAATAATCGTTGCAGCCTATTTTTACTTTCCTCTTCTATAGAGGGAAAGTATTGTATTTATTACGGACACCGATTCGAGAATGGGGGCAGATAGAAAATTTCTGATCAGTACGAAATCCGTTTTAGGCAAAATTATGAGGATGACAGTGCATGTGTTTGTCTGTTAGTTGCACGTATCTTAAATAACTCGAGAACTTGTTGACCTAGCGACTTGAAATTTTTTGCAAATAAGTTTTACAAAAATTGTAGTTTTCTATCAACTTTTGGAAAAGTATAACGGATACCACCGATAGATTTTGTTTTTAAAAAACACAATTTTTTGAAAACTTCACGAAACCTTTGCGCATTTGGGAAAAAATGAATATGACAAAATTTGAAGGATATAAAATTGCTTTAACGATTGTGAATGTGGCAAGTTTGGCCTGAAGTTTAGGGCTATCAAAAATTTGGATACCTATCTCCGGTCTCTTCTGGCTCTGACTGCGGTGACGTTAAGACGTACTTTCATTTTTGAAATAAAGATCCTGACGAATAAAAAAATATAAGAACGTTTTATTTTCCAACACGTTTTTTTTTAACTCCAATGGTTCTCAAAATATTTGAAAAACATTCAGTTTTTTCAAAATCTCTCGAAAACTATGCACTTTTATGAAAAAATGCTTATAACTAAATTTATTATCTTTACAGAGCTTTTCCAGAGTTTTTAAATTCCCGACCTAGAGAAAAACGTCATTCTTACATGACCTTTCGTTTAGATTTTTTTTTAAAAAAAAGCTCTCGTCTAGAACTAAAACTAACGCGCGATAACAAAATTTCATAGAAATCGGTTGGGTGGTTATTGAGTAATCGCTGTCACCGATTTTGGAAACGTGGTTTTGAGACACCAGGCGAGGGGTATAGAGGGGAGGGAAAAGTCAGGTTTGCAGTGGAAAAATCGAAAGCCCTTAGCCCCCTTAGTAATACTGTAAAGTTTCATTAAGATCGGACCACCCAATTCGAAGACACCAGGCGAGGGGTATCGAAGGGGAAATTCCTCAGAGGTGAGACCTATCTAGATCGATTCCTTGTCCCCGAAAATCCCTAACAGACAGACAAACAGACATTCCTAGTATTATATTATAGGATCAACATTTCTAACGGCTCTCAACATATTTTGGACAAATTAGGTTTTTTGAAAATTTCGCAGAAACTATAAGCTATCATGAAAAAATCCATATAACCAAATTCAAAAGAAATAAAATTCCCTGCATGTTTCCCTTAACGGTTTTTACGTATCTTTAACGGTTCTCAAGATATTTGAAAAACTATTTTATTTTACATTTCTATTTCCGAAACTAGAGATTGCAGAGGAAAGTTTTGTGTTGATCATACCCGATATTTTTTAAATAATAACTTTAAAGGGTTGAAGGTGGCTGGACGGTTTTGATTACCGATAATTTCGCTTAATATCTTCGCAGTAAAAAACAGTTAAAAAATGCTTTTCATGATCTGATTTTATTTTCCAGTTTAAATGTTTTTCCTTTATGTCGTTTTTCAGTTTGTTGAATGATTTTCTGCCAAACTTTTACCAATTCGCTTAAATGCACAAAATTTGTGTCGCTTTTCGCTTCATTTTCTCTCATTTTCTGCCATTGTTTTTGCAGTTTTACTTCCTTTATTGTGGGAAATTTCAAATTCAGTACAACTTTATTTGATTCTCGTGAAAGGTACTTTCGTCTTTTATATTGTACTAGCAGACCCTTCGTTGGCAGCTAAAAGTTTTTTTGTGTAAATTTTAGAATGCCAAAAAACCATAAAATAACTTATAGGACCTTCCGTTTCGAATTTTGAAATTCAAACTCCAGATTCGTGATAAGCAACCCTAAAAACCTCCCAAAGCGTGTTTTTTTTGCGAGAAAAATTGGAAAAAGGACATTTCCGTTGTCATTACAGGACCTCCCGTTTAGCATTTGAAAAATCGAACACTGGATTCGCGATCAGCGACCTCGAAAACCCCCTAGTGTCAATTGTTTCAAGAAAAACTGGAAAAAGGACATTTGCGTTATCCTTACAGGACCTTCGCTCTCGAATTTTAAAAATCTAACATAGCTAAAAACCTGCTTCTGGCAACACAGATCATTTTGCAAAAAACCGCGTAAAAATCGGTCCAGTAGTTTTTGAGTTTTGTAATCTCAGACAGACAGACAAATAGACAAACATCCATTTTTATATATATAGATATGTATATATTGCAATGTATGACGAAACATCAGTAATTTATCCCCTCCTCTCTCCACTTCCTCCCTCTACCTACCACCCTCCTACCACTTCTTCCTTCCCCCTTCCCCTTCCCCTTCCCCTTCCCCTTCCCCTTCCCCTTCCCCTTCCCCTTCCCCTTCCCCTTCCCCTTCCCCTTCCCCTTCCCCTTCCCCTTCCCCTTCCCCTTCCCCTTCCCCTTCCCCTTCCCCTTCCCCTTCCCCTTCCCCTTCCCCTTCCCCTTCCCCTTCCCCTTCCCCTTCCCCTTCCCCTTCCCCTTCCCCTTCCCCTTCCCCTTCCCCTTCCCCTTCCCCTTCCCCTTCCCCTTCCCCTTCCCCTTCCCCTTCCCCTTCCCCTTCCCCTTCCCCTTCCCCTTCCCCTTCCCCTTCCCCTTCCCCTTCCCCTTCCCCTTCCCCTTCCCCTTCCCCTTCCCCTTCCCCTTCCCCTTCCCCTTCCCCTTCCCCTTCCCCTTCCCCTTCCCCTTCCCCTTCCCCTTCCCCTTCCCCTTCCCCTTCCCCTTCCCCTTCCCCTTCCCCTTCCCCTTCCCCTTCCCCTTCCCCTTCCCCTTCCCCTTCCCCTTCCCCTTCCCCTTCCCCTTCCCCTTCCCCTTCCCCTTCCCCTTCCCCTTCCCCTTCCCCTTCCCCTTCCCCTTCCCCTTCCCCTTCCCCTTCCCCTTCCCCTTCCCCTTTCCCTTTCCCTTTCCCTTTCCCTTTCCCTTTCCCTTTCCCTTTCCCTTTCCCTTTCCCTTTCCCTTTCCCTTTCCCTTTCCCTTTCCCTTTCCCTTTCCCTTTCCCTTTCCCTTTCCCTTTCCCTTTCCCTTTCCCTTTCCCTTTCCCTTTCCCTTTCCCTTTCCCTTTCCCTTTCCCTTTCCCTTTCCCTTTCCCTTTCCCTTTCCCTTTCCCTTTCCCTTTCCCTTTCCCTTTCCCTTTCCCTTTCCCTTTCCCTTTCCCTTTCCCTTTCCCTTTCCCTTTCCCTTTCCCTTTCCCTTTCCCTTTCCCTTTCCCTTTCCCTTTCCCTTTCCCTTTCCCTTCCCCTTCCCCTTCCCCTTCCCCTTTCCCTTTCCCTTTCCCTTTCCCTTTCCCTTTCCCTTTCCCTTTCCCTTTCCCTTCCCCTTTCCCTTCCCCTTCCCCTTCGCCTTTCCCTTCGCCTTCCCCTTCCCCTTCCCCTTCCCCTTCCCCTTCCCCTTCCCCTTCCCCTTCCCCTTCCCCTTCCCCTTCCCCTTCCCCTTCCCCTTCCCCTTCCCCTTCCCCTTTCCCTTTCCCTTTCCCTTTCCCTTTCCCTTTCCCTTTCCCTTTCCCTTTCCCTTTCCTTTCCCTTTCCCTTTCCCTTTCCCTTTCCCTTTCCTTTCCCTTTCCCTTTCCTTTCCCTTCCCCTTCCCCTTTCCCTTTCCCTTTCCCTTTCCCTTTCCCTTTCCCTTTCCCTTTCCCTTTCCCTTTCCCTTTCCCTTTCCCTTTCCCTTTCCCTTTCCCTTTCCCTTTCCCTTTCCCTTTCCCTTTCCCTTTCCCTTTCCCTTTCACTTTCCCTTTCCCTTTCCCTTTCCCTTTCCCTTTCCCTTTCCCTTTCCCTTTCCCTTTCCCTTTCCCTTTCCCTTTCCCTTTCCCTTTCCCTTTCCCTTTCCCTTTCCCTTTCCCTTTCCCTTTCCCTTTCCCTTTCCCTTTCCCTTTCCCTTCCCCTTCCCCTACCCCTTTCCCTTTCCCTTTCCCTTTCCCTTTCCCTTTCCCTTTCCCTTTCCCTTTCCCTTTCCCTTTCCCTTTCCCTTTCCCTTTCCCTTTCCCTTTCCCTTTCCCTTTCCCTTTCCCTTTCCCTTTCCCTTTCCCTTTCCCTTTCCCTTTCCCTTTCCCTTTCCCTTTCCCTTTCCCTTTCCTTTCCTTTCCTTTCCCTTTCCCTTTCCCTTTCCCTTTCCCTTTCCCTTTCCCTTTCCCTTTCCCTTTCCCTTTCCTTTCCCTTCCCCTTTCCCTTTCCCTTTCCCTTTCCCTTTCCCTTTCCCTTTCCCTTTCCCTTTCCCTTTCCCTTCCCCTTCCCCTTCCCCTTCCCCTTCCCCTACCCCTTCCCCTTACCCTTACCCTGGGGGGGTAGATATTAGTGGGCGAAAAATCTCCCTAAGGGCTGACCTTCCTAAAGGAGAAAACCGAATCCGAATCTCTCATTGTTGTAGAAGATAGCAGGCGAGGGGGTTTACTGAGAGGAGGGAGGGTAGATATTATTGGGCGAAAAATCTCCCTAAGGGCTGACCTTCCTAAAGGAGAAAACCGAATCCGAATCTCTCATTGTTGTAGAAGATAGCAGGCGAGGGGGTTTACTGAGAGGAGGGAGGGTAGATATTAGTGGGCGAACAATTTCCTTGAGGAATGACTTCTATATTAATGAAAGCCGCACCCCAATCGGTTGAACGGTTCGAAAGTTATCAGGGAAGGGGTACCAAAGGAGAGGGGGAGGTCAATAAAAAGTAGCCTATAACACTCGGGAATAGTGTAGCTTTCTATCAGTGAAAGAATTTTCAGAATCGGATCAGTGGTTCCAGAGATTACCCTGCACAAACAAACAAACAAACAAACAAACAAACAAACTTTACCTCTTTATATAATTAGTATAGATAGCAGGCGAGGGGGTTTACTGAGAGGAGGGAGGGTAGATATTAGTGGGCGAACAATTTCCTTGAGGAATGACTTCTATATTAATGAAAGCCGCACCCCAATCGGTTGAACGGTTCGAAAGTTATCAGGGAAGGGGTACCAAAGGAGAGGGGGAGGTCAATAAAAAGTAGCCTATAACACTCGGGAATAGTGTAGCTTTCTATCAGTGAAAGAATTTTCAGAATCGGATCAGTGGTTCCAGAGATTACCCTGCACAAACAAACAAACAAACAAACAAACAAACAAACTTTACCTCTTTATATAATTAGTATAGATTAAATCCAGGATAGCCTTGGTTCAATTCAGCAAGCGGAACATGAATGTTGGACATTGGCCCTTGATATGTAAACGATTTTCGAAATGTTTTTCGAAATATTTTTGGGCATTTAACACAACAAAGAGATTGTTCTCTTGAGGTTTTGCAGTTTGGGTGAATTATCCTTTCTGTGAAAATTTAAACTATTGTATTTTAAATCTCTATCTCCAGGTACAAAAGTCCTAACAAAAATACTACGTGTTTTGTTCATGTAACTATTTGTTACAATCGATTAGTTCTATTAGTGATACAAGCAGTTTCTGAACTTTTGCATGCGGAATTTAATTAAAAATACATCGTGACCGTTATATGTATTATAAAGGGAAAAACTTTAAGTTTTAAAATTCAAAAGCAACGTTCAGGTACAATGTACAAAAGGTCAATAATTAACAAAGGTATTTTTATCTAAAAGGTACCAAAAACAAATAAGTTTGTTTAAATTTTTTTAATTTTTTTTCAATTTACGTAAAATGTGGAAAAGTTTGAGATAGTGGAGGCGAAACCTAAATCAAATATTAAAATTTGCTGTACCAAAAATATCCTTCCTGTTTCTTTCCAGCAAAAAAAAATAAGGTACATTTGAAAGTTCAAGAACTAATTGAAGTAGAAAATAGAGATTCGGCATGAGACATGTGTTTATCAAAAGATAAACCTCTTCCAAAAATGGCAAATGGTCAAAAATGGTCCCCGTTCTCGAGTCGATCTCCGTAATGAATACAATACAGTAATCCCTCGAACTGCGCGGTAGATACGTTCCACAAAAAGAGCGCGCACTGCGAAACCGCGCACTGTGAACCCTACTTTGTACGAAAAATATTGGGGTTAGGTCCCAGATATTAGAAAAATTCCAAAAAAAAATAGAAAAAAGGACTTCCATGATATCTTCTGACTGTAAGTCTTCAAATTCGTCCCCACCAATTGCCTTACCTAATGTCACAATTTCCACTAAATATAAACACTAATATAAGCACGAAATTACCAAATATGTACGAAGATACCAAATTACCAGCTGACTCCTTATTGTCGGGGATTGACCAAAATATATGTTCAGAACACGTTTTTTAAACGGAAATTATAAAAAAAACCGCGCAGCTGCGAAATTTTTACCGCGCAGTTCGAAATTTTGGTATTAAAAACTTAACCGCGCAGTTGCGAAACCGCGCAGTTCGAGTGATTACTGTACTTTCCCTCTATAGAAGAGGAAAGTAAAAACACAAAGACAGGACGACCCGAAAATTTCAAGGTACTTTTTTTTTTAAAAAAAAGCGTCGTATAACAAATTTTTATCGTCGTATATCGAGGCGCCTTAAATCGAGGGAGTCCTGAACTTATACCCCCAAATCACATAAAAATTATATAGTAAAACAAAAATTGCTTAGTCACCTAGACATAGTGTTTTTTCAAAATGTCTAACGGATTTTTCAAAAGCCTCTTATTCGATATTGAAACTTTTTTGAATCATTTCCGAACACAAAAATTTTATTTTTATTTCGAATATTGACATTTTGCAGTAAAGTAGATCATAAAATCTCATACCTTGACTCAGTTTAGCCTCTTTTAATGTTGAACATTAGTTAAAGTCATTATTATACTTAAACAACTCTTATTGACACACGCAACGAGGTCAAACACAAACCGCACATATTTTTATCGAAAAAGAGCATATTTACGCACATTCTATAAAGTCGAACAAATCAGTTCTAGTTAATTGCACAGTTTGTTTGGGAAAAGTCATCCCAGCCTGGATACAGGATAAACTCACGAAAATGCACCAAGACCCCAACCGTTGATTGAAAATCATCATAAATTAATGTTGCCCAGTGTAAATAGAGCTTTTTCGATCTACAAGTATTACCAGGCTGTGATATTCTAAAATATGTAAATTTAAATCTAACTGCATCGATGCTAATGGAATAACATGCAAATTTTCCTAATGCACAGTAAATGGTAAATGAACCTTATTTGAATAGTTTCCTTTTTGTATTCCGCACCTGATTTGAATCTGGTCGTGGAAAATTCCTAACGTAAACGAAAACATGGCGCTGGATGGATGGGTAAATCAAAGTTTTATCGATGCCCCTCCCACTAAAAATGATTTATTCCGTTTCCGAACCTCAGAATACTTTCGTTCATTTCCTGTGCAATGATTTGTCGGGAGGTAATTTGCGGTAATTAGAGACCAAGATAAGAGCTCTACGTGCCAACGATATGAGAGAATTCAACTGACTAGAAATTAGGTCACTACGTAAAATTGTCTTTAAATTTGACTGACTTGCCACATAATCGCACTCCGTACCTTAGATCCTGCCCTTTAATTTGCCTATATTACTCCTTTTTGTATGGCTAGTGTCGTTCCTTTATGGTCCTGGATATTGCTGAATATTTGAAAAAATCATAAATTATTACTCGATGTAATAAAGTAGACTAATCGTTCTGCAAAGTCATGAAGTTGATTTAAATTTTAAACTAAAATTTAATTGAAAGAATGATATTTCAGAAATATCTAGTAACTTACATAAATTTGTCGCAAATGCTAAATTTCGGTTTGATGTCAATTTCAATTAAATTAAAATGGCTGTTAAGTGATAAAATTCAACGTTTTAATGGAATTTTTTATTAAAGGATGAAATTTATGAATTTAGTGAATGTCATTTTACTGGAAGAATTTTTTCGTTGATATTAATTTGAAAGATAAGCGAAATATTCTCTATAGAAAAGTGTAAACCGAATTTTTGGTAGTAATATTTTACTCCGAGGAGGGTAGAAGAGGGATCCAATTGAATTTAGATGTATGGAAGAGTTATGTAAAGTCATATTCTAAACAATTTTTGTCTTGAGAAATTTTTCGATGCAACGAACTATTTTCAAGAGAATCGCAAAAAACATATTTGAATTTGCGGGAGGAAGAACGAAGATGTTCGATTTTGGCCATTCAAGAGCTTAGCCTCAATTTGTACTAGAACAGGATTTGTGCAAAATTTTAAGTTTGTAACTCACTTTGACCTATTGATAGATAGACAGACAGACAGACAGACAGACAGAGGGATAGACGGAAATACAGACGGGCAGTCACAAGGACAAACAGACAAACAGACAAACAGACAAACAGACAAACAGACAGACGGACAGACGGACAGACGGACAGACAGACGGACAGACAGACGGACAGACAGACGGACAGACAGACGGACAGACAGACAGACGGACAGACAGACGGATAGACAGACAGACAGACAGACGGACAGACAGACGGACAGACAGACGGACGGACAGACAGACGGACAGACAGACGGACAGACAGACGGACAGACAGACGGGCAGACAGACGGACGGACAGACAGACGGACAGACAGACGGACAGACAGACGGACGGACAGACAGACGGACGGACAGACAGACGGACAGACAGACGGACAGACAGACGGACAGACAGACGGGCAGACAGACGGACAGACAGACAGACAGACAGACGGACAGACAGACGGACAGACAGACAGACAGACAGACAGACGGACAGACAGACGGACAGACAGACAGACGGACAGACAGACGGACAGACAGACGGACAGACGGACAGACGGACAGACAGACGGACAGACAGACAGACGGACAGACAGACGGACAGACAGACGGACAGACAGACGGACAGACAGACAGACAGACGGACAGACAGACAGACGGACAGACAGACAGACAGACAGACAGACAGACAGACAGACGGACAGACAGACAGACAGACGGACAGACAGACGGACAGACAGACAGACGGACAGACAGACGGACAGACGGACAGACAGACGGACAGACAGACGGACAGACAGACAGAGGGATAGACGGAAATACAGACGGGCAGTCACAAGGACAAACAGACAAACAGACAGACGGACAGACGGACAGACGGACGGACAGACAGACGGACAGACAGACGGACAGACAGACGGACAGACAGACGGACAGACAGACAGACATACGGATAGACAGACAGACAGACATACGGATAGACAGACAAACAGACAGATAGACAGACGAACAGATAGTCAGATGAACAGACGGACAGACAGACGGACAGACAGACGGACAGACAGACGGACAGACAGACGGACAGACAGACGGACAGACAGACGGACAGACGGACAGACAGACGGACAGACAGACGGACAGACAGACGGACAGACAGACAGACGGACAGCCAGACGGACAGACAGACAGAAGGGCAGACGGAAAGACAGACGGACAGACAGACGGACAGACAGACGGACAGCCAGACGGACAGACAGACAGAAGGGCAGACGGAAAGACAGATGGACAGACAGATGGACAGACAGACAGAAGGGCAGACGGAAAGATAGACGGACAGACAGTTGGACAGACGGGCAGACAGACAGACAATCGGACAGTATAATTGCAAAATATCATCATTGGGAGAATATGCAATAATTTTTCTGATTCTTTCAACAATAATTTGTTTTCAAAAATATCTTTTGGATTTTTTGTCACTTTCATTTTAAAAAATTCCAACCATATCTAAGCGGTGGTTACTAAAATGTAGGTCAGATCAATTTCGTTTAGCAAATCCTTAAACGAGTTTAAATCAAAAGAAATCCCAATTTTCCGATTCGATTAAAAAGATGACACTATAAAAAAAAATTAGGCGAATTATTCTGCTTGAAAGCGAAAATATTTAAATGAAAATGAGATAATAAAATTCAATGTATTGAAAAAATTCCTTTTAATAATTTTGCTAGAAATATTTTGAATAAAGAAAAACCTCTTTTACTACCGCACACTTAACTATTAGTGCTTTCTATTATGTAAGTTAATAGTATATGTTCACAATTTCTATGACGTATATGCATCAGATATTTTCTTCCTTTACGACCGACCGAGTTTTACGATGTCATCCATTCAAATTTAAATATTTCAACAATTTTGAATGTACGTAACGTACATCCACATGCCAAGAGTGACGGAGGGCACATTTTCACCATTTTTTTTCATTTCAACCAACAGTAAGTTAAAATAAAAATTTTATTTTACAAAATAAGTAATAATGAGACCAAAATATAGTGAAAACCGACATAAAAGTGAATATAGTGAAATAAATTCCGATACTGTTAAAATAAATAGAGATGAGAGATTTTAATGTATTCCATCAATTATTGTATGTGAAAAACATTTTTAAATTAAAACCGGTTAAAATAAAACAACTCAATTAACGCAAACGGAATCGTGGCTCCTCTGGAACCATGGCCAGATGGTGGCCAACAGAATTTTGGGCTTATCAATGTGACGTCCGATGGTGGCATCACAAATGATTCCTATTCATCGACAACAGAATTCATTGTGCTGCCAGGTAAATTGTTTTTATCATTTCATTTTATTTTAAATTATATTAGGTTATTTTATTTTGTGTGGCTTTGTTTTAATGAAAGTTGTTATCCAATTATAAAATATTGCCGTATAAATTTATCGGACAAACATTGTGGCGTTTGATTAAATTTTACCACCAATAATGCAATTTTGTATGTGATTCTTAAAATGGGGAAAAACTGATTTTGTTGCATTTTTTACAACAATAAAATTACTTAATTGAATCCAATATTTTTGGAAAATAATATTTTGTTCTCAAAAAAAAAAACTAAAGTTCTTAGAAATGGATAATAGAACATTGTTGGGATTTAAATAAATTAATTTTATGTTAGAATTCAGATTTTAAAAAAAGTATTTAGGAATTTTATTGAAAAAATCATTTAGTGTCGTTATGGTAGCATTTAAAAATTTAAAAAAACATAAAAAAAAGCTACAATTACCAATCGTCAAATACTCTATATGAGTGCAGACAAAATTTTTATGAAAAAATCCATTTGTATGGGAGAGAGGGGAAGAATTGGTCCGATGGGATTTTGAAGGATGGAACGGTTATGTAAAATCATATTCTAAACACATTTCACCTCTATAAATTTGTCGATACGATCAACAGTTTTCGAGAGAACAGGAAAGAAGTATTCCATTTGTATGGGAGAGGAGGGAGCTGTGATCCAATTGGATTTTGATGTATGGATGAGTTATATAAAATCCTCTTCATAACACATTTTACCGTTATAAATTTTCCAATATGACTCACAGTTTTTGAGAAAATTGTGAAAAACTGTTTCGTTTATATGAGGGAGGGAGGAAATGGACCGATTTTGCCGGTTCGAGAACTTAGCCTTTCTAGATATTACGGGCAACGCAACTATACAATATTTCAAGTATCTAGCTCAATCCTTTCGAAAGGTCTGATGTTCATGGACAGACGACGGACATGCGGAAATCAAAATATTGTAATATCATCGGACTTACGTATTGTAAGCCACTGTAGTACTTTTGCCAGAGAACAAATAATCTAGAGAATAAACTCTTAGAACAAATTTTTAGAGAAAATTTTTCCACTGTGAGATGAACCAAGAGGATCCGATGTAACACGGAAAAAATTATCCATTCGATTCCTCCATCTCATTGAATAGATACGACGAAAATGATTAGAAAATGTTCTCTCTGCTTCGTGCTCCCTAGTCTAAAAGTAATTAACTTTTAGGCCGTAGCTAGTGAATGATAGGGACATTTTTCCCCCCTTCGAAGAAGAAATTTGTCAAAAATTTGTTCGGCAGAGTTTTTTCTATATATTCCTTATTCTATGCTTTTGCAATTGTTTCCAATACAGTTAGTCCTTGTTTGGCATTCGGTCATATTCTATTAGGTAAACGAATATTATACACTCTTATTAAAGCAGTCAGACAGAGTAGACGTGTTTCTTTTATTAACCTCGTTTAACCTTGTGGCCCAAACTCCTACAGTATGTGTGCAAAATTTCAAGTCAATCGGATCAGTACACTCAGAAAAATGTCCAGGTCAACTTTTTGTCAGGTTAACTCTGACCTTACAGAGGTTTCTGTAAGCCAGCTAGCGGTCAGAGTTAACCTATCTAAGGTCAACTCGTGCAGCTCCCAATGCCCTACTTCACCTGCTGGTGGCTTAATTTCAGAATTTATCGGACCACAGGTCAACTCAGTTTTACTTGCCCACATGCAGGCGAACGCGCGCCTGCCCGAGGCCAATTACGCCGTATGTAGGTCGTCGAGTTAGCCTCCATTTTTCTGAGTGTAGAAGTGAGTCAAAATTAGATTGCAAGATTTGAACCTGACAGAGAAACAAACAGATACGAAGGCGAGCTAAATAAAAGCTTTTAAAAACGAGAAAACTAAGCTCGTTCACGTAGTTATAATAGCTCAAAACCCCAAGAGAGTGTGTGTTTTGTCTGTACACTGACGATATGTAGATAAAAAGTACCTGATGGATTCTTTTTTTCATCCTTTTGTGTTCGTCCAAATGGATAAAGGATGGGCCCTATTGAGAAACTTTTGGAGATGAATTCACACTGCGTGTGTAATTTTTACTGTGTGTACTATCCGAACAGTAGATAATAGTGTAAACGAGGTGTTATATGGCGATAACCAACTTTAAGTCCCAGAATTTCTAGGGTTTAAATGTGCGCTCAAACGAGCCTGAATGTTGCATCTATATAAAAATTTCTATGCACATACGGCAAACCAAGATTCAGTCGAGTTTTTATCATCCTGGATTTGTCGAATTTTGTAAGTTTCATTATAGAACATTTTAATCGCTTAAAACCCTTTGAATTCTAATGTATGTACCAACTTATAACAAAAACTTATATGGATTACCCCAAAATTTTAATTCTATTTCAACAATCATATTCGAATAACATTGCTTTCACAACTTAACAATGAAGAACATCGAAATGATTCAATTTTAATCACATTTGAATGGATCGCTGACCAATCTCAATTGAAATTTAAACGTGTGGCAATTTTAAAACCACACTGGTGACACTATCTCGCCATTATTACTCAACTTGAACAACAATATGGAAGTCCGGAAAATGAAGTTCGGCTCATTAAATTCATTATCATTGGAATACTCAGTGTAGTTTTAGTTGAATGGTTAATGACGATAGAATTTGATGGAATACAAATCCCTCCACCGACCGTCTCACCTCTGTCGGTCTTATTATTTATTATTATTTACTGAATTTTCCAGTTATTTGAATCATTTCATTAACTTTCAAGTCGAGTTTCTGTTCATTGGATACAAATTCTGTTGTAATTCGGATTCCACATCACAGTTTCACATTGAGCTCTCCATTTCTTATTTAATTTATTTTTTTTTTCGGAAAAAAAATAATTTGAATACCTGAACGAGAGAATTTACCTGAGATTCGTCGTATATACGTGATAGTAGCATATGACGGGCATCAAGTGTGATATCATAATTATGCTAATAGCATGCAATTATTTTTATTAATCACACTTGGCATAATAAGTTTAAAACTTGCGAATAAGTAGAAGAATAAGAAGACTTTCGTTTATCCGACGCGCGACTTTTAGGGAAAGGTGTGTGAAATTTACACGATATACACGGTGAAATTTAATTATACTCGCATAAACGCGCGACTTTATTGAAATGGGAAATATCACGGAATCGTATGGTGTTGTAAAATGTGGTATTGTGTGTGTATGTTGTTTTTACGTTATAATGACGGGTTGATGTGAAGGTTTTGTTTTTGAGCGACATCCATTCTCGTTGCCGTGGGTTCAGAGTGATTGATGAACGGATTAGCAGCGAGAATCCAGAGCAAGTTATTCAATATATAAAATTGATTTTAATCCATTCCCGTACGTCGCGTCGCCCTACGGGACAAACAATATTCCTCCTCAAGTTGCTCCCGTTTTTATTGTACTTTTATCATCTGTTCGATGCGATCAAAGTAATAAATTCAATTAAATGTGCTTTTATTGACGTTGCCAATGAAAATCGTTAGTTAACCGGCCATATGTCACGCGCCAATAGTTGACTATCCTTATGTAATTCAATGGGTTTATAGGACACCATCAGGAGCGGCCGAGCAACGAGAAAGGATCCAACATTAGAATGAGATTCAGAATCAGCTATTTACTTAACTTCAGCATTCAATCGGAGTCTGGCATTTGTTTTATCTATTCTCTACATAGAAGTTCATCCTACATGTCTAAATGATGAATTCTCATGTTTGATTTCATGCTGATGGGCCTCGCCTTCGTATTATATCCATCCAATACTGGCCATCATCTGGCTGAATATCCAGACTATCACCAACTATCAAAAAACCCTTCGAAGGATCCTGCGGCATAAAGCAAAAGCAAAGCGGGATGATTGCCTCGAACTGATTCCAATTGGAATGTGATATGACGATGATGATGGCCGTTAATATTTTATTTTGTGCCAGCATTAAAGCGATAAAAACTGATGAAAAAGGGTGAAAATGTGTCCATAAGTCACCATCACAGCGCTATATATGGATGAGTATTTTTCTACCCCCGTATGCATCTTTTCAACTATCTATCCGTGTATCCATCAGTAACCACCCATGGAGATGAATGTGAACACTTTTGAACTATGAATGTAGCGATGACGTGGTGGATGAATGCCATTGGGTGGACAAATGTGGATAGTTTCGTTTCTTCCGGAGTTTCAGCACCCCCTCCCTCCACACCTAGGTTTTGAACAAAACAAAAAAAAATGCTACTTTAATAAATGTTTCGTAACCGATGACGGTATTTGATTTACGGATAAAATGAAAAATGCTTTTTATTCTTCCCACAGTATGGCGAACGAGAAACTATCGAATTGAACTTTTAAATAGATTGTCAAATTATAAATTCATCGCTGACAGACTGAATTCATCTATTGTGATATTGTTTGTTTCATTTTATTATTAATTAATTTTACCAACAGTTTAATTTATGTTATGCTGCTTTTCGAATCTGTTTGTTTTGTTTTTTGATGTGAATTTTACCAACTTTTTTGTGACAAAATGGTGCAAATTTTATTTTCAATTACTGTGATTATCGATAAAGGTTTGTTTTTTTTGTCGAAATTTGTATGTATTTTGTAGGTAAAGAAATTTTGTAATAATTTAAATATCCTTCAGGTAAATTTACGTGAAAAGGGGTTTTCGCATTATGTTTATCAATTATTCATCATTTTTTTTCATTTCATTCTATCCAGCCATTTGATTCTTTTTGCCACGCATCGTGAAAAAAAGCTGAAGTCGGCACTGAATGGAAATTTGCTTTCTCACTCGCTCTTTTTATACTCTACGACTATGTTTACACACAGATTGGGCATGAACATGGGACTGAACGAGATTGGCAAAATACAGTGTGTAAACATAGTCTACTACAGGGGTCATCAAAGTAACTGTCGCTCGCTTTACAATCAAAATTTATAACCACTACAAATTAAAATACAATGAAACTCAACCTTCCACGGCAATGGCTTGACACGAACTTATTTAAAATGAAATGCGTCATGCTAATAATGCACCGATTCCAACTCAAAGCACGATTCGTTTTATTCCTGCGATCCGAAGCCGCAACACACAAGCAATACAGCACACAATAAAAGGTCGATTATAGTGGCTACGCTGTTAAAGCCAATCTGTGTGATGAGCCAGCCGAGCCACTAGCTGATGATGCCTGCTCTACTAGCTTGCAAGTACCTGGCGTTGCTTGTGTAGTAAAAAAGTTTTGAATATGTCCGTCTGTCTGTCCGTCTGTCTGTCTGTCTGTCTGTCCGTCTGTCTGACCGTCTATCTGTCTATCTGTCTGTCCGTTTGTCTGTCCGTTTGTCTGTCCGTCTGTCTGTCTGTCTGTCTGTCTGTCCGTCTGTCTGTCCGTTTGTCTGTCCGTTTGTCTGTCTGTCTTCCGTCTGTCTGTCCGTCTATCTGTCCGTCTGTCTGTCTGTCTGTCTGTCTGTCTGTCTGTCTGTCTGTCTATCCGTATGTCTGTCTGTCTGTCTGTCTGTCTGTCTGTCTGTCTGATCGTCTGTCTGTCCGTGTGTCTGTCCGCCTGTCTGTCCGTCCGTCTGTCCGTCTGTCTGTCTGTCCGTCTGTCCGTATGTCCGTCTGTCCGTCTGTCTGTCTATCTGTCTGTCCGTTTGTCTGTCCGTCTGTCTCTCTGTCCGTCTGTCTGTCTATCTGTCTGTCCGTTTGTCTGTCCGTCTGTCTCTCTGTCCGTGAATACCATAACTTTCGGAAGGATTGAGCTAAGGACTTGATATTTTTTACAGTTACATTTCTCGTAAATAGAAAGGCTAAGTTCTGGAACGGGCAAAATCGGACCATTCCTTTCCCCATACAAATGAGACAGTTTTTTGCAATTTCCTGGAAAACTGTGAGTCGTATTGAAAAATTTATAAAGGTAAAATATCTTTTGAATATGATTTTACATAACTTATCTATACATCAAATAACTGAATTTACCTCTTCCCCCTTACCGATACAAATTGAATACTTTTTCCCTATTTTCTCGAAAACGGTGCATCGTATCAAAAAGTTTATAAAGACGAAATGTGTTTACACTCAGAAAAATGTCCAGGTCAACTTTTTGTCAGGTTAACTCTTACCGCTAGCTGGCTGACAGAGGTTTCCATTTCATGACATTACATCCTCGAAATGCCTATCTAAGGTCAACTCGTGCAGCTCCCAAGGCCCTACTTGACCTGCTGGTGGCTTAATTTCAGAATTTCTCCAGTCACAGGTCAACACAAGTTTTACTTTCCCTCATGCAGGCGAACGCGCTCCTGCCCGAGGCCAATTACGCCGTATGTATGTAGGTCGTCGAGTTAGCCTCCATTTTTCTGAGTGTATAATAGGATTTTACATAACTTGTCTATCCAGTTGGACCACTCCTACCTCCCTCTCCCATACAAATTGATTTTTTTAAAATAAACATTTTGCCTGTCCTCATATAAAGTATTTGACGATTGGCTCCTGGCAATTGTAGCTTTTCGTATGTTTTTTTTAATGCAACTGTTATTATATAAAAGTTTTTATCGTAAATAACCACAAATCTGTTTTAAAACTCTTGTAAAACGGTTATCGTGGAAGGTTTTCTTTGAACCTAAAACACTATCTGACATTTCCATACGGATAAACTTCTTATATCCATAGCAAAGAAATTCTTTTGAAAAAGGTAAAGTACTTTAAAATACTCTCAGGGTATTAATTATCTTTGTTGAGCAATTAAGGATAAAATTTGTTTCAAAGAGAGATTATTCTAAGATCAAATGTTCCAGTAATATACCGCAATTTCATAATTCGAGCGTAAATTTTTCGTTTATAATCTCTCGTCTTATCTCATTAGGTTTCGTTCAATAGTTCGGCTTTGTCTCTCAATGACATTAAATTAATTCACTAACAATTAATGTCGCCCGGGTTAAATGCTTAAGCAATTATCCAGTTGTAGGTCTCTGTTGAATTTGTAGAAAAGTCAATATTTGCGATCAAAAGGAATGTCCATTCGGGTTTTTTTTTTCATTTAAGACCTTCTGACTTTACCTTTAGAACTGATATGATTATGTTGGACCAGCATAACTAATAACTCGTATAATAGAAATCTACATATAGATATGTTAGGAACATGAATGAATTTGGGTCGATTCTATAGGTTAGTTCTCCCGATAAAGCAGATTCCTTTTGTACTATAGTCAAACTAAGGATAAGTTTTTATCGCGGTGTGATTCTTTTTATTGAAACGACGTGCTCTTGAATCTAACTGATGAAGTTTTTATGCTCTGATGAGTATTTGGACGCCGTCTGATTACACATTCTGCAACTAGACATGACAACATAAATGTCGCAGGATACCACTTTTTACATATAAGCATAGAAATGCCACGTATTATCCACATAACTAACTCAACCCGGAGTCATATTGAAAAGATATGCTTCTCAACGCCAAAGGAAAAAGTCATAAATGGGAAACTTCGCTCGAGTTATGAACATAAAAGTTGAATTTGTTAAGAACTAACCCGACAAAGGATCGAGAAAAAATTTCTGATATGAACAGCACATGACTTTCTTATACAAAGTCTATAATTTATGCACAATTTTTTAACCTGACGAATAAAATATTAGTTTACAAGAAAAAGCTATCAGTTTACTGTAACAGGCAAAAATTCCTTTTATAATTGTTTTTATACCCGTATGGTGAAACCAAAGGGTATATTAACTTTGCCTTACCGTTTGTAACGTCAAGATCCCGTCATCACACATAAAAATGAATTACACCAGTGTGTTTAGAATGATAAAAAAAATTAATTTCTGCATGTCCGTCCGTCTGTCCGTCTGTCTGTCCGTCTGTCTGTCCGTCTGTCTGTCCGTCTGTCTGTCCGTCTGTCTGTCCGTCTGTCTGTCCGTCTGTCTGTCCGTCTGTCTGTCCGTCTGTCTGTCCGTCTGTCTGTCCGTCTGTCTGTCCGTCTGTCTGTCCGTCTGTCTGTCCGTCTGTCCGTCTGTCTGTCTGTCTGTGGCGCGGATTGCGGGCGCACGGATTGAGCTAGAGACTTGAAATTTTGCACAGATCCGTTTTTCGTAAAATGCGAGGCTAAGTTCATTAATGGGAAAAAATGGACCATTAGGGGGGGTACCCCCCATACGAACGAAAACGTTTTTTGCGAATATCTCAAAATCGGTGCATCTGATCAAAAAAGTCCAAGAACAAAAGTTATTTAGGATATGATTCTACATAAAACTTCCATACATCAAAATCCGATTGGAATAAATTTTAAAAAATCTTATTGGAAAGTTTGACGTCAAAGTGGAATTTTGGTACAACTGTTCGAATTTTGATACGAATATCACCATACGGGTTTTCAATAATTGCCAGATTGGCAATTATAGCTTTTGTTATGTTTTTTCTTTCGTAAGTTCCAAAAAATATTTTTTTTTTCTTCTTTGTGAAATTATATAAATAACGGTAAAAGATAACGATGAAAGACAAAATTGCGGATAACGATTAAAGACAAAATTGTGGAAAACAATATTCTCTTCAATTTATCTGATACTTTGTACCACCGAGAACCACTTAGTTTTCGAGAGAATCGCAAAAAACAGATTTTCTTGAAGTAACGGTATCTCGATAACGGCTTGCGATACGGAGTTCTAGTAAAAGACAAAAGTGTAGAAATTTTTTTTTGTCATACATAAGACTACGAAAAAAGCGTATTTTTAGAGTAAATTGCGAAAAACGAGATTGGGATTTTCAAAAACCGCCATTTTGGTGAATTCCGGTCAACGGATTTCCGCACCAAAAGTTTTCCAGGACCAAACATTCCTGTAAAATTTCATAGCTCTAGCTCCAGTAATTTTTGAGAAATATTATACACAGACTCCCGATAATTCGTATTTGAAGGGACCAGCAAATTCATACGAATTAGCGGGATATACGAATTATCGGGATTCTACTGTACTTGTAATTCTCCAATCGACCCAGGAATGCTCGGGAAATATTTTTTATGCAAAATTAACAGGCTGAAATTTTTCATAAACATAATACTTTATTCTACTTCGTATAAGAAAGTAAAAATGATTTTTGCTTTGTGGAAAAGTTCTGTTGGTTGGGACAAGATCTTGCGGAAAAAGTAGACAATCTAAATAAATATATATGGGTGTTTTTAAAACTAATATCACTTTACTATTAGCATAGATGCTAAACATAAAAAGTATAAATATTTCCATCCTTAATCTATCTATTTTTAATCTATCTGCATGTAAAGAAAAATCTGTAGCAAAGGAATTTTGGATTCACATAAACTCAACCTTCTTGATTGTCGATATTTTAGTTTCCTAATCTTAAAGGTTGGTTGAGATTAATCTACTTTTGACAAGGTTTTCCTATTTTTTTCGTTCAATTCATTTTGTTTTGATATACGAAGTTAATATTGATATGTTGCTGTCATCGAATTATCCTACATACAGACGTTTCTCGATTTACGACATTTTTAATTCAGAGAAAGTGTGTCTATTTTGGGTGTACGGCACGTATCTGCCACTATCAGTGCATCTCCTTTATTTTAGACTAGCTTGCATACCCGTCGTTGCCGGGTTAAGTTTTTAAAAAAAAATTTTATGGTCTATGTTGGAGCTAAATTTTAGGCCAATCGGTTCAGTAGTTTCCCCGCGAAAGAGTAACATAGAGGGAAAATTAAGTTTCGAAATCGCTTTACCTCCTCCCCTTACTCCCCTCATGCCTCTCGCTACTTTTCCGTTTGCCTATGTTGGAACCAGAACTGCCGCAGACACTCATACCAAATTTCAAGTCAATCGGTTCAGCCGTTTTTGCGTGAAAGAGGAACAGGCAGACAGACAGACACCAACTCATTTTTATATATTAGTATGATCTCGATCAAACATAAATTTTACTTATTTTCATAGCCTGTCACTAAAATGGCAATTGTATACTGAGTTTTTCCGAACATATTTGTCTGAAATTGTGCTAAAAAAATTGTGTTCGTGGGTGACTTTTTTGGGAACATTCGGAAATGTCTAATCCAGACGAGGTCTAAATGGGTCGCGTTCGCGTCGTATATCAAGTTCTAGTATTTTTTTTTTGTCATTTTGTTTTTAAGCTTTTCAGACCTCCCTTCTTATCGTCACAACTTTTCACGGTTTCTTGTGCGGAGTTCGGTTCCGGCGCCTCCAACCCCCTTGCCCATAATTGCGAAGGAATTGAATTTATGGTGATAAGAGTTCATAGTTTGTGGTAAAATCACAATGGCCTGAAGATAAAACTATTTTTTATCTCCTAAAAACCCCTTATTTTTTATTCAAAAATATGTAACCAAAAAAAGAAAACTAAATTTTTAAATTTGAATTCCTAAATTTGACTAAATTTTTCCAAAATATTTATGACAAACAAGAATTTTGTGTATCTTTTCTATTTCTTCTTCTTCTAGGCCCCGAAGATGTCCTTATTTATAATTCATCAGATGGACTGTATCGTCAGTCTGTCACATTAACGGCTCGAATGTGGCCACCAATTGAAGCTGGTCCCCCTTCAAAAATTTGGGGACTTCCAGCTATTGTTTGGGGGATAATAATCGGCGTTCTAGTTATTGTTCTTCTTATAATAGCCACACTATTCTTCTGCTACTGGCTAATCCCGAAGAAACGAAAATTTCTAAGTCCAACCAGATATTGTACCACCAGTCCAGGTAAAGTTTCGATTTGAATTAGTTTATTAAAATTTAATTTAGGAAGAAATTAAAGTCAATCAGATTTTTTAATACTATCTCTGTTTGTTGTATTAGCGAGCGGACGAGATACAATAAGTTTGTTCAATTTTCATATTTTTTCACTAGAATTTTTGCATAATGATTTTTTTATTATTTTCAAATTAGTGGCGCATCGAGCATCTGTGGTGGCACAACCTTGGGGAGATTCTGGACACACAGTGATGCCAATATCGATTGGCCTAGTACCACCTCAGTACAGTGCTCCGCCGCCACCCCCACCCAATTCCGGTAATCAACATTATCCTATAGGGTATCCACCGAGTCCGATGTGTGGGACTTCTATCAGTCCAGGGGAATCCAAATACAGCATACCTGAAACGCACAAATCAATGTGGGCTGTAAATCCATTGTACGCATCGAATACAGGTATGTAATCAGATTACAAATTCGATTTTTTTAAATATGGTGTCCATAAAATACGTCACCCCCCCCCCCCTCCCCCCTCCGCTCCCCTCCCTCGATTTTTTTTGATGATGGAGCTTAATGCCATCGTTATACTTTCCAGAGGCCTGCAGTTTTCTTCCATATAAATCTCTGACGTATGGCACAAAAGAATTTCTTATTGTTTAACACCGAGATTTCATGAATCCCCCTAATGTATTTTTTTTGCCAGAGCAAAGTTTTTCGTACTGTAAACTTCTTTCAAAAAAATTAGAGACAATTACTGAAGGATTGTTTTTTAAATCAAAAATTTTCTGTTTCAAAAAAGTTCTTTTTTCTTTTTTTTTAGTATTAAGTGACACCGATTCAGCATACAAATCCCGATCTCTACCTTCATGGGGAAAATCAAAACAAAGACCTGTTTCGACAACAGATGATTTAGAAGAGCTTTACGCCAAGGTAAGAAAAAATGTTACTCTTATAACTTATTTCCAAAAAAATTTAAAAAATTCAATTGTTTTACAGGTAAATTTCAGCAAAAAACGAAGAAATCGCATGAGAAATGATGAAGCTGCCATAATAGCGCTTTGCCGTTCACGATCTCAAAATTTGGCTGGATTACCCCTCGAGCGTGAAGGTGTCGTTATTTACGATGAACGTACAGCCCTGTAAACTGTTTTTAACTTATTTATGAAACTTATTTATTTATTTATTTATCTACAATCTAAAATACTAAAAAAAAACAATAATATCAATACCGCTCACGTTTAGAAATTCGTAGTTTTTTTACCCCCGAAATTTTTTATCAAAACATGCAATTGTCAGGATTTACCCTTAAAAAATATCACCCGAGGGTAGATTCGTGTTCTATAAAAACTGAAATGAAAAAGTTTTCCCGCGAAATGTGTGCGTTTCCGATTCTGTTTTAATGTAAAAATGATTCTGTTTTAATGTAAAAGAATCGGAAACGCATATTTTTCACGGGAAAACTTTTTCATTTCAGTTTTGATAGAACGCGAATTCAACCCTAGGGTCGGTTTCCGCAATCGTGAGTTGCACGAAAATTCCTATGTGAATTATATGGTAATTTCGTGTGCATTTCAACGCTTGCGGAATCTTAAAGCTGATATCATTTTTGTATAATATGAAATTAAAAAAAAAAATCGTAAACGAAAACTCTATTATACATAGTTTGTAGATAAAGTTTTGGACCAAATATATTTGTTTTTAGAAAACAAAAATCATGTTTAATATGGTCAAATGTAAGCTAATAGTAGAAAATTAAAAAAAAATATATATTAAAAACAAATAAAAAAAAAAGATAATATTTTAGAAATAAGCTAGCAATAATATCGTCAAATGTTATAAATTTTGAACTTATCTAAAGAGTCAAAAGTTCGAAAACCGGTTAAATTTATGAATTATTATATTAAAAATGAAATGAAGATTCTAATCATATACCTAAATGTAGTTTGTAACTGATAAGCTTTTTTCTAGAATTAAATTCTATAATGACGAATTTAAACGCGCATGTAAAATTTGCATTTAAAAGAAAATAAAGAATTTATCTAAATATATATTTAGTTTATTTAAAATCGGCGAAGTTGAACACGTCTGGCGGTGATTGGCTAGGAAGAAGAAATTAAGTATCGATAATCCAGTTATTATCCAAAGATTAGGTAAGTAAAGATAAGAATCCTAGAACAAATGTTGGGTCCCAAAAAAATTCCATAATAGGCCCCCAGTTTTTGAATACTAAAGTGGACTGTGAATTTACAATTACGAATACAGAGATGTCATATTTTTCTTAGAATTTAAAATTGCAAGTTTTAGCAAATTTCCACTGAATAGTTCCAATGCTATGGAAGATGGTCTGAGACAAAGCAACGCGGCACCCAAACATAATCTGTATCAGACATCCTTTATGTCTCCCAAAAAATGGAAAAATGAATTTTTCGTGTCCGGATATTTTGAAAGAATCGAGTTCAATTCTAGTTTGTGATTATTACAACAAAAATTGGCCTACAGGCAAAAACATTTATAAACATAATGTACTGGATTTAAAAAAAAATGCGCCGCAAGACAAAACTTTCGAGTACTAAGGTCAAATATATTGTCTACTAGCTTGCATACCCGTCGTTGCCGGGTTAAGTTTTTTCAAATTTTTTTTTAATGGTCTATGTTGGAGCTAAACTTTAGGCCAATCGGCTCGGTAGTTTCCCCGCGAAAGGGTAACATAGAGGAAGAGCTAAGTTTCGAGATCACTTTACCCCCTCCCCTTACTCACCAACCTCTCGGGCTATTTTTTAATGGGTCTATGTTGGGGCTGAACTCCCGACGAACACGTATGCCAAATTTCAAGTCAATCGGTTCAGCCGTTTTTGCGTGAAAGAGGAACAGACAGACAGACAGACAGAAAGGCAGACAGACATCAACTCATTTTTATATATTAGTATGATTTGAAAGCCTCACAATTAAAAGAGAAGAGTAATTCTATGTTTTGTCCCTTTAAAATCTTGATTTGAATTAGTGGTGATTTTAACGCCACTTGCGCCGTCTCTCGGCAAGGCCCTGGAAAGAAGTAAGGAAGGAATCGGATCTACAGGTTACCCTACGGCGGAAAACAGAAACCCTCAGATGCTGAAGCTTCCGAATATGACCAATAAAAAGCAATCCTTATAAAATTCCAATTTTATTTCAACAGATTAACACAAGAACACTTTTTTAATTATGTTTTTACAAAATATTTAACATAGTTTAGTTGCCATTTCCTACACTTACAGGTCAATATGACCGAATATTCAAGCTACATATTTTTTTTAAAGTTTTTATCAAAAAATATTACAAAATCATTTTTAATTTTCATTGCAAAACCTTACGAATAAAAGTACCCCAAATGTCTAAAAATTGGTTCATCGAAAACAACATCTTCGTCAAAAATAACGTCTATATCAAAACCATGCATGTCTCTGCAACTATTATAAATCGCTTTGCTACCTTCCCTTCCTGGCAGAAGTTCATTTCCATATTTATTCAAAAGAACATGTCCTACCAAAGGTGAAAAGCCTTTTGGAGAATTTTGGCATTTAATTTGGTACCCAACATGGGGTCCGTGAGGTCCTTCGAGATCAGGCGTTACTATTGGATTGTCTAAATCCATGACCAGTTGAAATTCTGTTAGTCCAGGTGTGTTAGGTATTTTTAACAAAACCCTAGATTTTAGTTCTACAGGAAACAAGGCTGGATTTATAACACCATTTGCGTCAGAATGCATTACAACATCATATTTGGTTATTTCAAAGTGATTTGATGTGATCTTTTGCACTTTTCCGCGAGATTGAATATTCGCGAAACGACGATTGATTTCCGCCAGCGCCACTTTAAAGGCGGCTTTCCACTGACGATTGAGACTTTTGTAATTATCAGGCTCGATTTTCATATCACGCAAATCGATATCACGATCACCACGAAAATACCAAAATGCCTTTTTACTGTGATGTTGGTGTTTCATCAAAAGTTCCTCTTCCTTGTTAATTTTTCGCTCGAGAATTTTCTGTTGTGATCGTTTATCTCCACCAAATGCAAAGAAAAAGCTGTGGTATCCGGATTGTATTATTTCGAACAACTCAGAGTCATTCTCGATGGAATCGGCTAAGAGGTTTCGAAATTTCTCCGCGCTGAACTGATTCAAAGGCAGAACTTTTGAAAGCGCATCAAAAAGGCAGTCGAATGTGATTTTTGTATCTAAGCCACTAATTTCATCACAGTTTTGTATGAAAATTTGATTATTTATTTCAAAATGTTCATTTTGTAGTTTTAATTTTATATGGAGATCATTCTTTGTACCACTAGTGAATTTATGGCTAATTACATCTCCAATCGCTACTTCAATTGAAATTCCTGGTAAACTTAGGACCTTGGGCAAAATCAAACTACATGCGTAAACGCAACTTAAGTCCATTGGGATGTTTTCGCGAACCATTTTTGCAAAAAGTTCTGAACTTCTAGTTTTTACAAAAAGCTTTAAAATGTTCATGTTATATTCATCAATCAAAAGATTTGGACAGCAATTTTCCGGTAAATTTGACGTTTTTTGTTCAAAAGTGCTTTTTAATTCATGAAACTTCTGGTGATTTTTGTTTGTTTCATAAGTCACAAATTTTTCTGACCGCAATAGAATATGAATTGCTGTTTTTTTATATTCACCAAATTTCTGGTTTAGAATCCTTTGAATGGTTTTCAGAAATTCCGTTTTGAAAATGTCGAAAAAGTGTTGATCTAGTTTTTGTTCAAACGTTTTACTAGCGGCACAACGATTTTCCAAATTTAGCAAATCGCTGAAATTTTCATCAATCTCATCAAGAACTTCATAAATTGATTTATTAACTAGTAAAATATCTGTATAGTGTGTAGACCACTTAATTGAGTTAGAAATCACTGAAATGGCTAATTTTCCTTCAGACCTTTCCAATTGTTTAGACGCCTCAAAAGTTTCCTTCAAAACATTGTTTGAAATCTTTGTTAATACAACTTGAAATGCATCAAAATTTAATGTTTTATTCAAAAATAAAAGCAAAGCGTTTTGAAAATCTTCAGATTTGTTACAGAAATTTCCAAATTTCATCAATTTTTGCGATAGCTTATGCGCATGAATTTGACTTTGAATAGTAGCCATTAAAGAACTATTAATATTTTCAACAATTTTTTGCAAAAAATCATTTAAAATTATTTTAATTGTTGAACTAGTTTTCTCACAATCTAGATTTCTTATACGTTTTCGCTTTAAACATCTTGTTTTCTTCGTCATTAACTTGTTTAAAAATTCTCTTTCTTCTGGGCATCCAATAATTTTGGTTTTCTGAAAAACTTCCACTTTTATGGCCATTGCAATAAAGTAAAATTTAAACAAAGTTTCTCCACAGGGCTTTGGAAATATTTTGAAAGTAACACATAATTGAATCGCAATTATAGCAATAATGAGAAATTCTGTGTAAACAATTATTCTCGCAATGAAAATCACCTCAAATACATCAGTTCTAAGACGCTCATTTTTAACATGAAATATTGTTAAATTTACAAATAACAATTTAGCGTCAAGATATTTAAATAAAATTGAATGACTTTTATCGATCTTAACATTACTAGTTTTCTCCTGTTTGAAACATTGAACGTTTAATTTTTTGGTAGATACTTGAAGTACTTTTTTGGGATATTTACAATTTAAAACATTATTTTTTATAGTTTCTTTCATAGCATCACAGAATTTTCTTCTACAGAATATTGAATTTTTAGTATAGTTTAATTTACAGATATTACGAATATTTAAAATGTGATATTTTTTACAAACAATTAAAAACTTATCTTGAGGAAATTTTAATTTTACTTTAAACAACTTATTTTTTAACCGAAAAAAAGTCTTATTTAACGCACATTTTGAAAAAACATCGTTTCGTGAATTACATTTTAAAATCATATTTATTTCACATTCTTGTTTTCTCGGAATTAGAATTGTGTCGAATTTTTTAGCAAATCTTTTTAACAAAGTTTTTCTACTTTTCTTCCTTCTTTTACTTTCTGATTTCATTAAATTATGATTTTTTCTAATTCTCATTGTTTGAAATTTTAAAAAGTCGTAATGGTTTACATGAAATCTATTAAATAAGATAGACAATTTCTTTGTGTAACTTTTTTCAAAAGTTGGTATAACTTTTTGACTAGAATTTGAAACGACTACATTTTTATTCTGAATCAATAATTTATCAAAATATTGGCATGTTATATTTTGGCTTCCTAAACTTTTTCCCCGATTTTCAGATTTGTTGCAAAATGAATTTCTATTGGTAAAAATAGGCAGCTTTTGGCCATTGTAGGAAATGTGATATTCTACCAATTTTTTAGACTTTCCTTTTTTTAAATCCAGTATATTACAGCTATTTATTGACGATTTTCCACCTTTTTGGGCGCCTTTAAGCTGAAAGTCCTTTATTTTTAATTCCGACGTTGAATCACTATCTTGCGAAGAAGATTTCAAAGTGGTTGTGGC